>BSBK01000616.1:0-600000 GCA_027943335.1 Chamaecyparis obtusa | reverse complement strand
AGAGCAGGACTTTGACCCTCTTGGCCTTGGTGTCATGACTTGACTCCTACCAAGGTGGTGTACTTAGGTGGTAGTCCTATGCCGTCTCACTTGCTCCTCTCCAACCCAACCTCATTGATTATTAAAAGCCTTAAGTGGGTAATTTCAGCTAGATCAATATAATGGATGACCCTAATGTACATTATTAGTAATCTCTTGATTACTAATCAGAGAGTGGACTAATATGAAATCATTCTCATTTTATTTAATTATCTGAATTTGGGAGTGTATAATAAGCTTGATTAGCCATACATTCTAAAATTATAGCAGTGAATTATCAGCATGAAATATGAATCGGATGTGCTTAGATCTTTCACCAATTATTGATACGACGGTATAACTGTAGACTTTGCATGTTATTTCCAGATTACTAGTAAATCACGTACCTGACCCTTGCTGCTGGTTGTTACTAGATGCCAAAACCTTCCTGTTGAGATGTTATGCCCTGTTCCTTCTATAATCTGCAATTAATAAGGTATTGCATGTGGCAGTATATATGTCTCTTATGTTAATTCCTGTCTCAGAAACAATATTTAAAATTTTAAACTATCGCTAGGATCATCTCCTTGTCATCGGTACCTGAGACTTTTATCTTTCCTAATTGTACTATCTTTCTTAATTGTATAGTATTTAGTGATAGTAGTCCCCCCTACGAAGGAAATCTCTGGCGATGGTATTTCTCAGCTTGATCGCAATATTCTTATTTCTTCTGTCTAGTCTCCTTTTTGCTGTCCCAGTCTTCTTCAAAACTTACTTCCTTAATTTGTTTCTTATTTTTCATATAGATCTGCATAAGACCGTCTTCGCATTTTACCCTGCAAGATGGCAGGATCATGCTCTGATACCATTTGTAATATCCTCTAGTTGGAAATCTTGGAATATTGGGACAAAGCTTCAACTTTTCACACATACTATGTCCAGATCTTGTACTTGATCTAAGTAATGGACATTAATCTTGATTTCAATTACTATTTTAGATTATCAATAGGATGCTTGCATTCAATAATGGATATTGTGTCTGATGTATATATATATTCTCCTTAAACTCTATGATTCTTGGGTGTCGTCTCTAATATGCGCTATATGCTTACACCAATAATGCCACTGGCAATTTTACAGAGCAAATCTGATATGAACGCTTCAATAGAGAAGTGATTTATTTGATGATGCTGAGTTGAATGGTTTGAATTAGATTTTATATCTTCCAACCCAAGAGGTAGCAACCTTTGGTGTACATTGTAATTCATATTCGATGTCCTCATGAATGATTTTCAGAATGTCTTGATACATTGTAGTGGAGAGAAGTCACGTTGCAATAGTTGTATCTCACATTTACTTATTATCAGTCCTTAACTAATCACATCCATAAATTATTCGTGAAGAATAATTGCTGAAGACTATAGTTCACTAAAAGAGTACTCAACTCCTTCCTATCTAGCGATCATGAATGCATTTGAGCCATCTTATATATTGGCTACTGGTATGGCTCGTTGACTCCAGTCGCATGCATATTATAATGAATCCTTCTCCTTGTCTTTTGTAGTCTACTATCGTGGTAGTTATCCAAGTTGATAGAATACTCTTTCTGCAATATAAATGTTGATAAGAATCCGCTGGTAGTAATATTCTAGTCAAAATTGTCGATCTTGGTAGAAGGTCTATGTGATCGAATACCAAAGTGTTGCTTGTATGAACATCTTGTCTTGCACATACTCCAAAATATATTCAACAGTAGCCGTATATAACAATATATCTGGTTAAAGTCGTATCTGAATAGAATAAACTCAAACTGATATATCTCTGCTAAAGCTTGATACAAGTCTATCATAATTGTATCGCTGGGTGAATGTCTGTGATATGATCCTCATCCATAATTGGTTTTGAATGTCTGTATGAACCAACAATCCGCTTAAGACTACGCTGATGTGTCTGCAGGCCATCGTGAATCTACCTTTATGGTTGAGTATGCTGATCTGGATACCCCTGACCACCTATCTCCCAAATGTTGTCGTTGTCTTTATATGTATCGGGGGAAAAAGGGAATAACGACTAGAAGTCACGTCCCATTATTTGATGGTTGGTGTCTATTAGTATTGTCTATTAATCACGTCTTTAAAAATACTTGTTTTTATATTATGATTTGTATTATATATAAATATGTGAGTATAATATTTATTCGATTTATAGTATCTATTATTTATTATATTTATATATATTTTTATATCTTGATTATTATTTAATATTGTTTATTTATCAAGTCTTCTTTTGTTCTTATGGTTTATTTAATAAAATTCTATTATTATTATTTATTGTTTATTATTATTATATTAATAATATAATAGTATATTATTAATATATTAATTATATATTCTATTATTTATTAGAATATTATTATTTATACAATAATATTTGTTTTAATTTGGATTTCTAATCTTATAATTATTATTTATTATTGCTAAGTTCTATTCAGGAGGGGACATGATAGAAATCCTCTGACCTAGAGGCTTTAACCTATCAAAATAGAAGATGATAATACTGATTGCTTCTGTAGACGGTTGTTGGAACTTGGAAAAGCTTTGTTATATCTTCCTGGGTGATAATATGAGTCTCACTAGTTCTTCCTATGTGATTCTCCTCTCTTTCGACTAGAATTGTCAAATAAGAGATGTTTGAAGTAATTTGTGGCTGTTGTAGTGTTTTACTTTGGATCCCTGATTGCTTGTCTTGAATCTAGAGTTATTTCTGCTATAACATTGATATTCTATTGATTGGGGACAGATTTGTGAAACCATGAAGTATTTGAGTTCCCATTTTCAACCCATTGTAGTTTTTCTCTCTGTCTGGAATTAGTACTCTCTTTTTTGTGACAAGGGGAGTTTGTGTATGATTTCCTTCTTTGTTTAATTGGTTTCTAGTCCTTTCTTGAAATTGTTTTCTAAATGTTTATTGACTGCTTGTATTCTTTTTTGTCTTGCTTAAAAATATTCGAAAAATCCCCATTCTCATTTTCTGCCTTATGAAGTCGGTTTGTTGCATATGTATACACTTGATTTTTTATATAGGCTGCTGAGTATCTCCATTTGTTCATGAAGATTTGAAAGGAATAACGAGTACTCCACATAATTTTCTATCCGAAGTATGCTTAACTGTTTGCTGTTTTATGTTTATTTCTAGGAGCAGAGGTTATTTGTATGTTTTTTGCTTATTTCTAGAATTATAGATTATCGCTGTGGATCATGAGAAATGTAAATATGTATGTTAACAGTAAATTGAATCCATGAAAAATCATCAACAAATGCAGTCTGTAGTTTGCAGTGTATAGTCACCCTGTGAGGTACGAATCTATGTTTGCGGGGTCAAGCACAAACCTGTGGAAATGTCTGACCCTGCAAAATAGAATTCAAAATTTCTGCTTCCATATTTTAGGGTATCCTTCTTGGGCCCAAGAAGGATGATCCAACATGAACAAATATGATAAATAGAGGTGTGAAGTACATTTTGTTAATCCTAACCGGTTACTGAGAGGGGGGCTGAATCAGTAAATTCAATTTCTATTACTCTTTCAAGCAAACAGATATTCTTGTTAATACAGAAATTAAAAGAATACTATAGCAATCATGAACAAAAATTAAATGCATAGGTCTACACAACATATATATGTGGAAACCCTCGGTTAGAAGGAAAAATCCACGGTGGGACATAACCCACAAACTCTACTACTGCAGTAATAAAGCTGCCCTGTTAGAGACTTACAAAGCACTGGTAAGAGTGCTACCCGATTAAGGGATTTGATAGAAGACCTGTTAGGATCTTGACCTTGTTAGGAGTCACCTTGTCAGAGGACTTAGATCCCCAATAAAGATGTTACCCGGTAAAGGTGTTTATACAAAGAACCTATAAGAGTTCACCCCGATTGAGGGATTTAAATATGCTTCTCAACTTAAAGCAATGATCTTATGATGACACTATCTATCGAATCAAATCATACATGTTTACCCTTTCCTCTACTTGGTTGTTGAATCTTTCTCTCCCTTTCACCTCTTGTGACTGTGTTTCCTCTCAGAAGATTCTGCTCTTCTGCTCTCATTCGCTCTATGCTCTTGATATTCAACAACACATCTTTCATGTCCTTTGACCTGTATTTATAAGAAATTATCTTAATAAAAATACATCTTATAGTTTTGCCAAACTGTAAACTCTCCCATAAATCATGTAGCAAAAAAAGCTTGCAAACTGATCCTGAGTTTACCTCGAAACGCTCACAGAAAAAACAAAGCTAACTTTTAGTTCCACTGAAAAAACTAACTCCAGTTTAATTGAAAAACGCTCCGCATAATCCGGTTTGGATAATCATGCACTTAACCGGTGTAGAACTTGTATCCGGTCAGTCATCTGTTCCCTATGTGTGTGTCAAGACCGGTTGGAAGAACCTGGACCGGTATAAGCATGACCAATTAAAGTACATTGCTTTCTTGCTTAGTCTACCGGTTCACAATTATGAGTACTGGTGTTCCGGTGGGATTGATGTTTGCCAATTACTTTACCAATTACAACTAAGTTTATGTCAATACATTTTTACATGGTATATTATATGAAATTGTCTATTCTTCAAATAAGGAGGATTTGACTGGCACGTTGGTGAAATTAGAGGCTACAACAATTGTGTATGCAATTAAGTGGAGCAAGGGGGGGATTGCATCAATAGCAACTCATTTTACTTGGCAATCTTTCAATATTAATATGGTAGAAGAGCATTTACTACTACCAAAGCTGGTTTTTAAATTTTCCCTCATTGAGGGTTTCTAGCTAAAAATTCTGAGTTCAATAAGTGAATTTTTCTCTTTCTAGCTTGTTAATTTTCTATCTTACAACATTCTCTCTCTTTGTCGTTTGTTGGAGCAAGTAAAACAATTTATTCAAATTTGTGGTTACTAAATTCCAAGGTTGCACGAAAATAGGGGTACTTGGGTACTTAGGAGACGGGTATAGATACAAGTATAACTATTTTTTCATAATGGGAGATGGGTGTACTTTGGGTACATCAATTTTTTTATATATATAATTAAATATTTTATAGAAAATCTGAAAATATAATGACATTGAGTTTTCAAAACAAGATCAGTAATAAAGTTTACTATCAAACATTAACTTTGAAGATTAAGTACACAAATTGAAATGTCATACAATCATTGTATCAAAGTTTCAAACTGACTAGTGATTACCTATTGAAATAAGCTTGATAAACAACAAATTGATACGCAAACAAAAAATTGAAACAAAAATCAGAAATCTTAATCAAGGTCCTTAGTTATGATACTCTCCACTGAATACCCACTGAGTACTCAGTACTTGGGTATGTGTACCAGTACCCGGTACGTGTTGCAGGGGTATGGGTACGAGTACCCATGCAACATAGCTAAATTCCACACAAATTTGGGAGTTAGTGGATCATTTTGGTATCATAATGGTTTTGATCTTTGTGGGATCTGTTGAATTAATTTTTGATTGATAATTAAGGGGATTGGGAGCCACTACTGGGTAGCCAAAAATATTTACTCGAAGGTGGAACAAACAAGTGATAATGGAGAACCTCAAAAATTTGATCAAAAGAGTCATAGTCCTTGAGAGCAACGTGAAGTTTTTTATGAAAAATTAGAATTGAATGGGGCAACAAGAAGAGAAAATAAGCTAAGATTAGTATTCTATGGTATTGATAGGGAGAGCACTTGTCAAGAAATTTTGTATAAGAAGAAACCTTTCTGGAAGGTGATAAAAACATTCTCTTTCAGGTAAGGTCTACCCCATTAAAGTTGAAACAAAGGTAGAAATAGATTCTTTTGACGATTTTGTAGACGCCGAGTTTTGAGATACTCGAATCAAATGAATGGAAGTCTATTTTAATATGCATATAGTGAAGTACATGTGGTATCTTTTGTTGGCATTACTGGTAAGGATGCAACTGGTAAAGAGACCACCGATAATAATCAATGGTGTTGTCATCTAGGTTGCATGGGTACTCGTACCCACACCCCTGGGATGCGTACCGGGTACTGGTACATGTACCCACGTATCGGGTACTCGGTGGGTACTTGGTGGAGAGCATCATAGCTAACGAACTTGATTAAGATTTCTGATTTTTGTTTCAGTTTTTTGTTTGCCTATCAGCTTATCAGCTTGCTGTTTATCAAGCTTAATTCAATATGTAATCAGTTTGAAACATTGATGCAATACTGATTAATAGTAAACTTTATCACTATTCAAGTCAGAAGTTTATCATTTGCAATATGTTATTTTAATATGATTTATGATCTTCTTGTTCATGTTTAAAGTTTGTTTTCTCTGTAATGCATCTAAACATTTAACATATATATTATTACAAACATATTGCAAATCTGAAACTGAAAACAATACATTGCATCTGCAAACTTTATCACTGTTCTTGGTTTGAAAACTCAATGTCATGACTCATATTTTCAAACTTTCTATAAAATATTAAATTAAAAAATTGATGTACCCAAGTACGCCTGTCCCCGTGCAACCTTGGTTGTCATTGATGTCTATGATAACTGTTAAGTTCCAGATCGCTGCATATGCAATAGCATTGCCCTAGATAGTATGCATTTGGAAAACACATACTATCTACGACAGTGCTATTACATGGTATGCATTTGGAAAACACATACTATCATTGATGTCCAAATGCTAGGGAACCGGTGACATAGTGATGAGCAAAGTGAAGTCCAACAATGCACTTGAACAGAGTACTCGGCATAGTACTAACTGTTCAGAGTTGGTGACCGGTGATGACAATGATCGGAGTAGTGACCGGTGAAGACAATGACTGGAGCAGTGACCGGTGTAGACAGAGAACAAAGAAGTGACTAGTGAAGACAGAGACCAGAACATTGCATAAGGAAAGGTGTAAACTGGCCTACAATGATCGTTCAAATATCATTGAGACCGATGTATGTCTATTATTTGTTGAGACTGGTGAAAGACATAGTTGACCAAAGAAGATGGTTTCAGTTAATGGATATTGAGGAGATTCTTTGAGCGTATTTTGTTGCACAAATAATTGAGGATTTTCTATTAAGGGAAAGCATGTGACACGCATCTGATGTTTCCTTTAAAGACTGAAACACGATTGGATGGTGGATTCACAAGAGATCTTCATGGGGACCGCAACGACAAAGAGCGGGAAGATCTTTTGAAATTGAATTTGAGCGGTTTGTGCTTCTTTCTCTCAACTTTACAACTGTCCTATGCTCTGCAAGAAGTGTATATATTCTTCAGTTAGTGAAGAGAATCACTTGCCATCATTCTGCCAAGAAGAAATAGTGAAACAGTACGCTGATCAAAGCTACTGTAAAAGAAAGGGAAAAGAAGAAGAGAATAAGGAAGAGAGTGTGCAAGGAAGCACAGTAACCTGAGGAGAGCATACCAGTGGTGCCCAGTGGTGACTCTCAGTGAGTGAAACAATGATCTTATCAGGCTTTGCAAAGCCATTTCAAAAGATCAACCTTTATATTGCTCTCCAACCTTTATATAGCCAAATCCCAGTATCTGGGTGGACATTAATAGGTCACTTGTACTAAATCCTTTAATCGGATGACATCCTCTAACAAGGTAGGCTTTAACAGGCCTTATTCAAAATCCTTTAACCGGTTCGCACCTAACAGTGCATTTGTAATCCTTTAACAGGGAAGGCTCTTCACAGGGCGCACTTCAGAAGAGTGCATAATTTGTGAGTTCCAACTTGTTGGCATTAAGAGATGGTAATCGGTAAGCTTGCTACCGGTACATGGCAATTAAGTTATGTCATTGATTGACAAAAGAGGAAAGAGGTGTTTGACATGTCAATCTAAGATTTAAAGATCTAAGGTGAGCACCAATAGTGGATCTGTATGTAAAGAGACTGGTTTGGCAACCGGTGACACTATAGAAGAGACTATATCTGCTCATCAAGTGCAACTGGTCACTAAGCAAAGTGCATCGACATCTGAGGAAAGGATACAACCAAGGAAAGGATTCAACTGAGGAACGGACACAACCGGTGTCGACAACACAATCGAGGAAAGGGTGCAACCGGTATAAACAAAGGAAGTAAAGGTGACAGGTCAAAGCTTTTACCTATTCACAACATAAGGATCTTAACCGATCAAGTGAAGACTTCGTTATGCTAAGATAAACCGGGGAAACCGGGTAAGTCATAGTCAATTATCTGTTAAACAACTCCTTGACCGGGATTTACTGCACTAAATCCGGAAGACTTTGAGTTAACATAATGATCGGTGTAAGGCGCGTTTGAAGGTTTTAAAGCTGGAGTTTGTGGCTTTAAAACATGGAATTATCTCATGCAAAGGAAAGGTGCTTGATACGCATCTATTGTTTTCTTCATAAAACAGATAAAGCAAGGGCATGCATCGGATTTTTCCTCAGTGAACTAATACTCCATTGGGTGATGAATCCAAAGGAGATTTGTAATTAGGTCATGCATGAGAAGTGCAATTAGGGCAAGGACTGTATATTCTTCTGCCTGTCAAGAATATAGTTTGCTCTCATTCTGCCAAAGGAAAGAGTGAACCTGTACGTTGAAGAAGCTAAGGTAAAAAGAGAAGAAAAGAAAATAGAGGAGTGTGTAGAGAAGCACATCAGAAAAGGAGAACATACCAGCAGCGACCAGTGATGCTTCTCAGTTGAGTATAACAGAGATCTTATTAGGCTATACAAAGCCATTTGTAAAAGGTCAAATCCTTCTATTGTTTTCTAACAATTACAATAGTTAAATCCCAGTATTTTGGGTGGACTTTAACAAGTCCCTTGTATTAAATCCCTTAACTGGGTGACATCTTTTAAGGTGTTCTAAGTCCTCTAACCAGGCATGCACTAATCGGCCTTATTGTATCAAATCCCTTAACCGGGTCGCATTTAACAGTGCGTTGTAATCCTTTAACAGGGAAGGCTCCTAACAGGGCACACTTCAAAAAAGTGCAGAATCTGAGGTCTCCTCACACCGTGGTTTTCACCCGATTTGGGTTTCCACGTGATAAATCTGGTGTCACTTTGTGGTTGATTGCTTGATGCTACTTTTATGCTTGAATTTCTTTTGCTTATAGTTATAGGTATACTTCATCAGATTTATTTTAAGAAGTTTTATAGGTGCTAATTCACCCCTCCCCTCTCAGCACTGATTGGGATTGTTGATTGGTATTAGAGCTCTGATTTCTTTTCTTTACTGCTTAATCGCAAAAAGAAAAAATCAAGATGATGAGAAAGGAAGGACCAAAGTTTTCAAAGGAAAACTTTACTCTGTGGTGCAGCAGAATCAAGCTGTACATGAAGACCATCGGAGATCAATATTGGACTCATGCAATCACTGATTATAGTGAACCCACTGGTACCCTAACTCCCGATGAATTAATGATCAAGATAGAGCACACAGCTGCCATGGATATGATAGCCAACACGCTGCCAGACTATGTCTATGCTGAGATAGAAAACCTGGAAACTGCTCACAAGATGTGGGCCAAGCTGCAACTAGTTTATGGAGGCGACCCAAACGTACAAAGAGCTAAGGTTGAGAGCCTCAGAGGAAAGTATGATGACATGAGGATGAATGAAGGAGAAGACATTGAACAATACAACAACTGAATCAAAGAAGTGATCAACTCCATCAAAAGCGTTGGACGAAAACTCAGTGAAGAGGTGGTTAGCAAAATACTGAGAACGCTCAGACTTCAGTATGCCATCAAGATCTCTGCCATTCAAGAGCTTAGTTCAGTGACCACAGATCAAGTCACTCTAGACTCCCTAATCGGTAAGTTAACTACTTTTGAATTGAGCAATTTTGATAATAGTTTACCTATTCAGGAATGCTTTTAAGTCTTCTGTTAATACCTCTTCCACCAAGAAAGGAAGAGAAACCGGTAACAACTCTACCGATAAAATTGGAAGTCTTGTTGAAAATCTTCTCTCAGAAAAGATGAAGCAAGATGAGTTTGAAGCACTTATCGCTAGAAGATTTCCCAGAGGGAAAGGGAAATACAAAGGGAAGCTTCCTCTGAAATGTTTTTCTTGTAACAAGATAGGAGATATTGCTGTAAGATGTCCGGATAATGACAATAAAGACAAGAGCAACCGGTTCAAGAATAAAGCAAAGGAGTGCTATCTTGCAAAAGGAGTCACAAACAATGAATTTGAAGACTCTGAAGATCCAGAAATTGCATTTGTTGCAATAACAGAAGAGAGCCCAGTGGTAAGTGAAATGGCACTTATCTCAAGATCTCATCAACACGATGATTGGATCATTGACAACGGATGCACTCACCACATGACCGGTGATAAGAACAAGTTCGTCAGCTTGAAGCTCAATGATGGTGGATCAGTAATCTTTGGAAATAATGCTCCTTGTGCTCTCAAAAGTAAAGGTTCTATTGCACTCAACAATGATGCTATCTGTGAAGATGTGTATTGGGTAGACGGACTCAAGTACAACTTAATGAGCATTGCACAACTGAACAACAAAGGATTCCTGTTGGAATTCGGACAAGGTTCTTGTGTTGTCAGGAATCAATTTGGAGCTCATGTTGCAACCGGTAGACAGAGGAAAGGGAACTTGTTCTACCTGGACTCAATGGAAGGAGCCTGTCTCATTGCATCAGTCAAAGGAGAATCAAGCAAGATCTATCTTGTAACCAAAGAGGACAATAGCTGGTTATGGCAAAAGAGACTTTGTCATATAAACTTTGATAGTATTGTCAAAGTGAGCAAGAAGAAATCAGTAAGAGGACTCCCTGAGATCTCAAAACCTGAAAGAGGTATTTGCAAAGATTGTCAGTTAGGAAAACTGACAGGAACAAGTTTCAGCAGTAAATCTTTCTGATGAACATATTGTCATTTATGTCAAAGTCAGAAGATATATGTCATATGTATTAACAAAGACGGTGAGAGCATTGTGTGAATCATTGTGTAGTTATCAGAATGTGTGATACAACATACATGCTTTAGAAAAACAGCATTGAGCATTTGTGATACCATCAGCATATATATAAGATGTTTTTATTTCATATATAGTAGAACAGCAGTAACAATATTGTATACATCAGAGAACAGTGATACCATCGTTAACAATTATATGCAGAACCTCCGCAATGTTATTTGAAAGAAAAGAGAGGGAATCGATGAAAGAAAGGGATAAATGATGTAACACGAAAATGATTCATCTTTTCTTATTTGCAGTTTATTTTGTTTAGATTGTTGATTGAATATCACAGTCTCTTGTTTATATTGACTTGTGGATGGAGAACGTCTTTAATATGCAATTTTCATGATGGAATTCGATAAAGGAGAATATGATGATCTGTTGAAGGGGTTTTAAATCATGAAACCATTATCGGTATCTAGCGAGTCTATTCTCGGCTTCAACAGTTTGCATAGAGATACATTGTACTCACGGCAAGACTTATAACAGTCCGCAAATGATAAGTTGGACAGGCCGTACATAGTCATGATGGAATTTGGTGTAGAAGGGAACAGTTTGTTTATTGGAATGCGATGACAGTCACATTTGAAGGAGTTCCGCGAGCATTATGTTTAGATATGTATGTGCAAAATATTGCCTGGTTAATGCCAAACCGAGATACATTTTATCAACAGCCACTTTTGGTGAAGTGACCCAAGGACATTAGAATATATATAGAGAACGGCATTATATACAGCAGAGAAGAACGTATATAACAGAGAATATATATAGAGAACGGCATTATATACAGCAGAGAAGAACGTATATAACAGAGCATATATAGAGAACGGCAATACATACACAGCATATATAACAGATACGTATGTATGATATGATATGGTGAATAAACAGCCATGGAACATACAGAACCAATATATAATAAACAACGATATACTTTGATATGCGATAAAAAGTTTATATGCAGCGATATTATATTCAGACAAGTATATACAGTATTTTAATTACATACAGCGGGTTTCAAACCTGTCATGGCTATTGCGACTGATATTGGCATAATCTCCAAATAATCATATGCGGTAGATGGTTTATATACAGCAGCGGCAACAATGAAGACATGCAGAGATTGAAGGATAATATTATTGAAGGCAGAGAGGCAGAGACGGTATTATATGATATAAGAAAGGGAGACGGTAATATACAGCGATAAATATTAATACAGAGATAAACGTTTATACAGTACGCAATATAAAAGATATAAACATTTATACACAAATATAAATGTTTCATCGAAGGTAATATATATCAAAGGCAGCCATACATTATGGTGAAGTAATATCATTATATTACTAAATAAATATTATATGCATCGAAGGTAATATATATCGAAGGCAGTCATACATTACGGTGAAGTAATATTATATAAATTAAAGGTTGAATAAAATATTATATGCAGCATGCGATAAAAGGTTTTAAATGAAGTTTTGCCATCAAAAGATTTCAATAATAGTTTGGAGTTAAAGTTTTAATATAGTTTTGATTAAAAAGGGGATATTAACTTATTTTTAAGTTAATAATATTTTAGTAAAAAGACACCTTTATGATTTGAAAGGTTATGACTTTTGAAGAGACATAATGTTTCATTGAGATTTGAATATATAAATATTTAAATCTCTATTTTGGAAATGAAATAAAGAAAGTGTATAAAAGTGGGAGAGAATATAGAGTGGAAAGAGGATGCAGTGAATGTGTATAGAGCAGCCAAGCAAAGACATGTATTCATAGATGAATACAAATATTAAGATATAAATACAGAATGAATTAAAAGAATATACATGTTAGAGTGCTAGATTTAAAAGATATATTTATTTCAGATTTACTACTGCAGAATTAAAAAATGAAAGTATATTTGTGAAGATTTGTCACCCTTGATAAAGAGATTTATGATAAAACCGTGAGGAGATTAATAGCAGAAGAATGTATAATAAAAGGACAATTCAGGTACGTATATGCAGACAAAGATAGAAGTATATTCAGATTTTAAAAGAGTATATGCAGATTTGATAGTGAAAAGTAGATGAAATCAAGTGCATCAAACTTGTGAAGAATATATTTACAAGAAGAGTTGGTAAGAGGAAATCAAATGTCCATCATCAGTTGAAGATAGCAACATTGTCAAGGTGGAAGAAAAATTTGTGTAGTGGGTTGGTGCTCACGAAGACAGGGGGAGTTGGTGCTTCTAGTAGGTCGGTGCCTGCGAAGTGTGGGAGTTGGTGCTTCCAGTGAGTCAGTGCTCATAAACATAGGGGTTCGAGCCTCTAGTAGGTTGGTGCCTACAAAACATTGTAAAAGAACAATATTATATAAAAGAAAATTATTTTGTGGTTTTTTTCCCATATTGGGTTTCCACGTAAATATTGTGTTCATGTGCATAATTGTTTATTTGAGTAATTGAAGTTATATTTGAATAAAAGCATTTAAATTTAAAAAGGTTATTATACTGATTCACCCGCCCCTTCTCAGTATAATTGTGTGCTCTTCACTTTCTCTGTTAAAAATGTTCTAGATCTTGTGCGCATAGATTTGTGTGGACCTATGAGAACAAAGAGCTACTACAGGGACCGGTACTTCAAGCTCTTTGTAGATGATTTCTCAAGAATGATGTGGATACTCTTTCTCAGAGAAAAATCAGAGGCATTTCACATGTTTAAAATTTACAAGGCTCGAGTGGAGGAGACTGGTAAAAGCTTAAAGTGTGAAATCAGACAGAGGAGGTGAATACACTTCTCAATAATTCACTCACTTCTGTGAGGAATAGGGAGTAAAAAGACAGTTATCGGCACCAAGGACTCCTCAGCAAAATGGAGTAGCAGAAAGAAGAAACAGGATGCTGATTGACTGTGCGAGAACCCTAATGATTCAGAAAGATCTTCCTCATCACTTCTGGAGAGAAGCTATCAGCACTGCTATCTATACACTAAACCGAGCTCAAGTCAAGAAAGAACCGGTAAGACCCCCTATGAACTATGGTTCAATCATACTCCTAGTGAAAGATATTTCAGAATCTTTGGTAGCAATTGTTACATTAAAAGAGATATGTACTCTGGGAAGTTTGAGCCCAAGAGTTACGAAGGAATATTTCTGGGTTACTCTACCAAAAGTATAGCCTACCGGTGTCTGAATAAGAGAATGGGAAAAATAATTGAAAGCATCAATGCAAAAGTTGATGAATATTCAGAACCAAGAAAGAAGATTGGTCATAATGAATATGACGGTCTGCAAGGTCACAATGAAGGAAATCTCTTCGAGTTCAATGAAGTAACAACCGAAGATGAAAGAGAAGAACATGTGAACAGACATCTGGAGCAAGGAGCAGTACCTGAAGCTGACAGACCAACTCAAGATGATGAACAAGAAGTTGCTCACGACCATAATAAAGAAATTGCTCAAGCGGAAGAACCTAATCGGGAAGAGAGACCGGTTCTCCCAAGGTATGTCACATATTACTCAACTGATAATATAATTGGTGACAAACATACAAATGTCTTGACTAGGAAAAAGGCTAGAGAGAATATCTGTTTGTTCTCCTGTATAGAGTCCAAAACCACCAGAGAAGCTCTAGAAGATAAAAATAGGGTCAAGGCCATGGAAGAAGAAATTGAGCAAATAGAAAAGAATGATACATGGGTGCTTGTGCCTAGACCACAAGATAAGAATGTCATTGGGACAAAGTGGGTCTATAGGAACAAGCAGAATGAAGAAGGAAAAGTCATAAGAAACAAAGCAAGATTGTTCTGCAAAGGATATGCCCAGGAGGCTGGACTGGATTATGGAGAAATTTTTGCACCTGTAGCCAGAATGGAAGGAGTAAGAATTCTTCTAGCCTATGTTGCTCACAAGAAATTCAAAGTATACTAGATGGATGTCAAGTCTGCATTCCTGAATGGAATACTGGAGGAGGAAGTCTACATTGAACAACCAAAAGGCTTCACATCCACACAAAAGGGTGGTATGGTTTGTAAATTGAAAAAGGCTCTTTATGGGCTAAAGCAAGCTCCAAGGGCTTGGTATGAGAGGTTGCATTCATACCTCTTGACCATAGGATTCACAAGAATTGGGGACAACAACAATATGTATCTCAAGGTTGGAAAAGATAGAAACCTGATTACTGAAATCTTTGTGGATGATATCATATTTGGAGGAGATGGCAGGATGAGCAAAGCTTTTGCTGAAGAAATGAAGAAAGAATTTGAAATGTCTATGATAGGAGCCATAAAATTCTTCATTGGACTAGAGGTCCATCAGCTAAATGAAGGTATCTTTATTTCTCAGTCCAAATATGTAAAAGAAATTCTTAAAACTTTTGGACTTGAAGAATCCGAACCGGTTGGTACTCCAATGATAGCAAACCTCAAGTTATCAAAGGAAGATGATGCAAAAGAAGTGAATGAAACACTGTATCGGTCTATGATAGGCAAATTACAGTATGTAGTACACAATAGACCGGACATTGCACATGCGGATGGCATAGTTGCAAGATTCTCTGCAAATCCTAAAGAGACACATCTAATAGCAGTAAAAAGAATTTTTAGATACCTGAAGGGGACTGAGGAGTATGGCTTGTGATTTCCTCACAAGGGAGGCTTCCAAGTAAAGGTTTACACTGATGCAGATTGGGATGGCAATATTGATGACACAAAGAGCGCAAGTGGTGCTGCATTCTTTCTCGGTGGGAGGATTGTGTCATGGACAAGCAAGAAACAGAACTGCATTTCACAGTCTACAGCGGAAGTTGAATATGTTGCTGCTGCAATCAATTACACATAGGTAATCTGGATCAAACAGTTACTGGAAGGAATCCAAGAACAGATACCTGAACCTATTGCAATTTATTGTGACAGTACAAGTGCAATAAATATATCCAAAAACCTTGTCATACACTCCAAGACAAAGCACATTGCCATCAAGTATCATTACTTGAGAGAGCTGGTACAAAATAAAGAAGTGGGATTGGAGTATGTTCCCACAAAAGAACAGATTGCTGATATCTTCACAAAGCCACTACCAAAGAGTACTTTTGAGTATCTCAGAGGTAAATTAGGGGTGATACCCCTCCCTGATCATCAGTAAAATTGCAAAAGTGGTCATCAGTTCATTATGCTTCAATAGAGGAATTCACCTCATCTTATCTGTACTGATGAAAAGGACCGCTGCTCGAAGGGGGAGTAGATTTCATTAAGGTAGTCTTTCTGACTAGCCTTTGGCATTATTGTCAAAAGGGGGAGAGTTTGACAATGAACTGGTAGATGACCGGCAGTGGCAGTGCACAGAGATACAAGCATAGAATAGGTGACATGATTGCCTATTAAGGTTTTGCCATCAATGCCAAATGGGGAGATTGTTGGCATTAAGAGATGGTAACCGGTAAGCTTGCTACCGGTACATGACAATTAAGTATTGTCATTGATTGGCAAAAGAGGAAAGAGGAAAGAGGTGTTTGACATCTCAATCTAAGGTTTAAAGATCTAAGGTGAACAATAGTGGTGGATCTGTATTTAAAGAGACTGGTTTGGCAACTGGTGACACTATAGAAGAGACTATATCTGCTTATCAAGTGCAACCGGTCACTAAGCAAAGTGCATCGACAACCTAGGAAAGGATTCAACCGAGGAATGGACACAACCGAGGAATGGGTGCAACCGGTATAAACAAAGGAAGTAAAGGTGACAGGTCAAAGCTCTTACTTGTTCACAACATAAGGATCTTAACCGATCAAGTGAAGACTTCGTTATGCTAAGATAAATCGGGGAAGTCATAATCAACTATCTATTAAACAACTCCTTGATCAGGATTTACTGCACTAAATCCGGAAAACTTTGGGTTAACAAAATGATCGGTGCAAGGCGCGTTTGAAGGTTTTAAAGCCGGAGTTTGTGGCTTTAAAACCTGGAGTTATCTCATACAAAGGAAAGGTGCTTGACACGCATCTATTGTTTTCTTCATAAAACAGATAAAGCAAGGGCATGCATCGGATGTTTCCTTAGTGAACTAATAGTCCACTGGGTGATGAATCCGAAGGAGATCTGTAATTAGGTCATGCATGAAAAGCGCAATTTGAGCAAGGACTCTATATATTCTTCTGCCTGTCAAGAATATAGTTTGCCCTCATTCTGCCAAAGCAAAGAGTGAACCTGTACACTGAAGAAGCTAAGGTAAAAAGAGAAGAAAAGAAAAGAGAGAAGAGTGTGCAGAGAAGCACAACAGAAAAGGAGAACATACCAGCAACGACCAGTGATGTTTCTCAGCTGAGTATAACATAGATCTTATTAGGCTATGCAAAGCCATTTGTAAAATGTCCTTCTATTATTTTCTAACAATTACAATAGTTAAATCCCAGTATTTTGGGTGGACTTTAATAGGTCCCTTGTATTAAATCCCTTAATCGGGTGACATCTTTTAAGGTGTTCTAAGTCCTCTAACCAGGCAGGCACTAATCGGCCTTATTGTATCAAATCCTTTAATCGGGTCGCATCTAGCAGTGCGTTGTAATCTTTTAACAGGGAAGGCTCCTAACAGGGCGCACTTTAGAAAAGTGCAGAATTTGTGAGGTCTCCTCACACCGTGGTTTTCACCCGATTTGGGTCTCTACGTGATAAATCTGGTGTCACTTTGTGGTTGATTGCTTGATGCTACTTTTATGCTTGAATCTATTTTGCTTACAGTTATAGGTGCTGATGCACCCCTCCCCTCTCAGCACCGGTTGGGACTGTCACAACTCACACCATGGTTTCTCCCAATTTGGGTTTCCATGTAATATATCTGGTGTTCTATGCTGCTGTGATTTTGTGTTGTTTATTTCCTTTATAGGATATGTTTCGCATGCAGTAATAGTTAATTGATCTCAGAGTGACTTCTAGTTTTATTGGGTACTGATTCACCACTCCCCTCTTAGCACCGGTTGGGACTATCATCTTTTGCACATGTTAAAATGATTGAACATGATCTTTTATGGTAGTGAAGATATATTAATATATCTTCTAAAAGGGAAGGAAACTAGCTGTGTCTAAATGGGAAGAATTTAAGAATTGCTATAAAGAATTTCTATCCTATTGGGCACAAAACTTAAAGAGTGTAAAGTGTACAGGATTACACCATGGAATTTAGAAGATAAGCCATGGTAGTGGGCATGAACTTGGAGGATGATATGCCTATAAAGTACCTTGGAGATTTTTACACCCACATCAGACAAAGAGTAACCAAAGCAACCAACAAGGCTTGAATGAATCTTGTGTGGAAGTATATTATATCAAAAGGGAATGACAATCACCTCTCTCCATGGAGGAGGAAGTGGGGAAATCATTTCCCCACTCAAAATATCATCAACAGACAAGATTTTGAGTTTTAAGGGTTGAATCAGACTGGTAGGACAAAAACATGCCTACAGGATCTAACCCATACCTGCAGAGAAGACAAATCCATGCCTATAGGATCGAACCCATACTTGCAGAGAAGACCTTTGTTAAACCTACAACTATGAATATGATCCGCAACTATGCAAAATAAAATTTGAAAGATATTTTTTTTTGCTTCTAGCCTCTAGAGGATCTTTCTTGCACCCAAGAGGAATAGTCTGCACGAATAACAACAAAAAATAGAGGTGTAAAGTATATGTTTAAATAGGGGAAAACAAGTTAAGTTTTCTATTGTCAAATAAGGATATTTCAATTGGTTCTTTGATGTAATTAGAGGCTATGATAATCATGTATGCTTGAATGAGCAAGGGGCATGATGCATCCATTGCAACTCATTGAACTTGGTAGTCTTTTAATATTAGAATAAGAGAATTTGCCATTTCCAAAGATGGTTTTTCTTTCATTGAGAGCTTCTAGGGTTAAAATTCTTTGTGAGTTTATTGTGTGACTTCTATTTCTAGAATGCTATTTTCCTATTTTACAACAATATTCCTCTCTCTAATGTTGTCATTTGTTGGAGCAAGTAGAATTGTAGATTTAATTTGTTGTTCTTAAACACTACAATAATTGTGAAGAAGTCAAAGTGATTCATAGTAGGTTTAAGGCAGTTTGTGCTTAGCTGTGGGGGTTGGTGCCTCTAGTAGGTTGACGCCTACAAATTTGGGGAATTGGCGTCTCCTATGGTTTGGTGCTTATGAAGTTTGTAAGATAAGTTTATAGAAGCAATATTTTGTTGTGATTTTCTCTTGTAAGGGTTTCCATCTACGCCCCTTAGGCCTGTGTACTGGATCCAGATGTAAACTGGTTCAGATGTGCATCTGGATGAGCTCCAGATGCGTCTAGGATGTGCATCCAAGATGCATTTGGATCATTTGGACGTGCATCCGAAGGCATCTGCGGAACCAAAAGATTTCGTCAATGAAAAAACATAAAATATATTATTTAAATTTTTCTTTTTGCTAGAAACCTAAAATGATCCTTTAGTATTTATCTTTGGCACTTGGCATTGATCAATGATGAAGTATCATACTATCAAATAATTTGGTTTTACAAATTGCATATTTCTTTAATTTTTTTGCTAAGTTGCGGATCGTGGTTCACATTCAAATTCGGGTTTGGATTCCGATTCTTGGATTCGACAAATTTTTTTTGGATAGGTTTTGGTACCTTGGGTATATATATATAGATATTTTTAAAAATATACATATATATGTATGTATGTATATTTATAGATTCATACATGTAACATGTTCAATCCTCATTCATCATTGGTTCAAAACTTCAAACATATAATATTAATAATAATAAGTTAGAAGCGTGATACTCATAAAGCCATAATTGCCAATAAATTTATAAATAAAATACCTCATATATCATATTAATACTTTGCAAAAGTCTCAAAATTCCATTACACAGTGAAAATTTAAATTACAAGCCATATTAGTCCTCCGTAGTGTTCACCTTCCAATAAAAATGCTATAGCTGTAATACAAAGCAAAAATGATGTAAAATGCTTGAGAGATGAATGAATAATCATCAAATGACCAAATGCATACTTTATTGGTCGAAATTAGGTCTTAGATGCTTTTTAGATTTAAAAAAAAAAAAAATGGCACGTGGGGCCCTGTCATAACCCTATATTCACATATGATTAATATATAATTTATTTTAAATATAAATTTATGTTCTATTATTGTAAATGTCATCATAATTAATATAAATAAATAGCCCATTCATAATCAATATTGATAAGTACTCTTTTTACAATCAATATAAATAATTAATTAATAATATACAACTTATATTATTAATAATACTAAACCATATCTATTAATCAATCATTATCCTTAATCAATCAATATATATTATTAATATTATAAATACAAATGAAATAAGAAATTATATTTTACAAATTAAAGGATGCTATTTTACAAATACAAATAAGAAATTATATTTTACAAATTAAGGGACCAAATGTTATTAATTAAACATTATAAATTCCTTTTAAATAAACAACAATAATATTATTAAAAGTAAAGATTATGAAATAACCGTCACACCATTTCAGAAGGAAGGGTACTTAAACGTTGAATTGCATTCATCAAAATGGGGGAAAAAAACAAGAGATATTCAAATTAAGAGAAGAGGAATAAAACATAAGGAGGGGAAAAACATAGGATAGAAGTGGATAGGGAAACAAGGCAAATTAATTGCCTAAATTTTAGGGAAGGTCGAAATTATAGGAAAGGCCTAGATTATAGGGAAGAGAAATAAAAGAAAGGAAATTACATTGCAAGGAAGATAGAAATAAAGCGAGACACTTGCGTGAACATTTAAAAAGGAAAATATTTCAAGAGCGCATTAAAATCTATAGAGTCGAGTTAAGATATAAAGTGGGATTCATTGTGGGGCCGACCAAGAGTAGAGCCACGTGTACCAAGCTAAGAGAAAGGTAAGGAAGGTATGTTTGTAAAGTATATTCATGAATTATTTTTCTGAATTATATTTATGTTCATGAATTATGCTTATGGATACATACATACATACATACATACATATATATATATATATATATATATATATATATATAGATATATAAAAGTGGATTTCTAAATGGATAATACACATGATTTAATGGTTATAATTAATAGTTTAAGATCAAGAGAGTCCCTTTTGAGGGAAGAGAGTGATCTTAATATGGTGTCATCCCCTTAATGTCGGAATGTGAGGTTGGCCTCCATCTGACGGACTAGAGCGAGCATGATATATTCTTCATGGTCGAAATATTCTGTTGATGACCAACATATGCATATGTGAAATGCCTTGGATAGAGGACATCTCTTCCAAGTTGAGGAAAGGACCAGATTGGCCTTCCTAATTCCCCTAGAGGATGCGCACTAGAAAACAACGGTGGAATAACCTAGGGATCACTTAGAATTGATCTTGTATCATTCAAGCAAGAGGATCCTTCTCAAGGGTTAGGAAGCCCGATCTGACAGACTTACTCTTGGGAATTGTTAGGAGCTAGAAATAGGTAGATCTAATTGCTTAATTTCATATCTAATTCATACTTTCTTTGTCTCTACTAACTTTGTTTTTTTAGGATCGCACAATTAAGAACTAACCGAAGTAGTGGGGACATTATAGGCCCGTTTTTGGGCACCCACAGCCTTGGATTCCGCCCCGAATCTTGCTGGAATCTGAGAGGAATCCGGGCAGAATCAGGATGAGGCTTGCGCCAGAATCAGTATCGCGGCCTAAACAAAGGGATTCGGTAACTTAGTTTTTTTGTACACACACACACACACACACACACACACACCCAAACACATCCAAACCCCCCCAAAACTTTTCCACCCACCCACGTACTAGGTTCTCGTACCAGCATCCAAATTGGTAACTAATGTAAATCTTGTGTTCTTGTATTGTGTACTTGTTGCACCTTACGTGAATGATATTGTGCAATTGATATGCTTATTGTATTAAGTTCGAAAAAGTTAAAAGATTGTATTATACTAATTCAGCTCCCCTCCTCCCTCTTAGTATAATTGTGTGTTCATCAGATAGCAGGTTATAGAGTGAGTAGGGGAGGATGGGGGATTTGTGGATGGGAAAGAGGTTGGGGTGGTGAGAAGAATGATATTTGGTATAGATAGAGCTAGGCTTTGGAGCATGAGAGATGGGTAGTGATACAGCATTATAATTGTACTGGTATTTTTAATTAAAACTTAAAATCTAAATAATTCTCAATCTAATGCAACTAGTTTGAACCTCTACACCACAATACCAATATTTTCTTCAATTATGCTCTTTAGAAAATAACACATTGTCAAAATAATTTAATGATTTTCTAAGACCGAGGGTGCTTGTAACTTTGGGAAATGGATGGCTACAAGTGGTGCCAAGTTAATAGTATGTTTTCTTCCTCTCTTTTGATTGAGAAAATGAAGGAGTCAAAATTTTGTCTGTTCCCTTGTAATAGGCAACACGAATACTTTCTTGTCAGCGAGGATCACTGCTTTATATGCTAATATTCCATATATATTTCAAAATCTTACTCATGTTTGTTATCTCACATGAAGTGAATGCAAATGTATAATAATTGCCATATTCTCATCTTTATATGTGAATTCTTTCTATCACGCACACGGATTTCAAATATTGTTTCCATTCAGTTTTTGCCATTGTTTCCTTGGAAACATTTTTGATTTAGCTACTAAACCAGTGTAACGCTAAATGATTGAGCTATCAATTTGAATGGCTATTAAGACAAACCCATGATTTAAATTTATTAAAGATATCTGTTCAGAATACAAACACAGTTCATTATTATTGTTGAAAGCTAGCATCCTCATATGTTTTGGCTCATTATTATTGGTTATGAATATAAAGGTTGTTTGCTATATTGTCCATTGGCATTTAAATTTTTTTCTGTTAATGTTGCATGATTTATCCTAAATGTTAATTCTGGTCATTTATTTATCAAGCATAAATGCCATTAGTTATGGTGGCTTTGTTCATTATTATGTTCCCAGATTTTAAGAAATGATAGTCATTTTTTTAGGTAACTGTTCAAATTTCACTTTTTGTGTCAATTTAGAGAAATTCCAGCTGTTATCCAGTAAGATAATTTTTTGTATGTTAGTTATATACAAGTAGTACATTAATCCGTGGACAATTTCTAGGCAAAATCTATTACACAATATATGTCCAGGCTTACTTTAAGAATACTCAATAAAACTTAATGTCCACTATGATGCTTTTTAAATATATCAATAATCCTATTCTGCCGTTTGGCAAATTAGTACATTAACTTGTGGACACTTGGTAAGCAAAATCTAGCGCAGAATACAGGTCCAGGATTGTATCAAGAATGGCGAACAAAAATTATTGCCCACTGTAATGTTTATACAATCTTTCAACAATCCTTGTGTGGTCTGGTAAAAGTAATTCTCTACTTATGTACAAGTAGTCCGTTAATCTGTAGTGAGTTTGTAAGCAAAACCTATTGCAGAACATTCATGGAGGATTACTTTGAGAATACTGGTTATTCTCCATTGTAGTGCTTACTCTGTGGACTATAGCATGTAAGAATTAATGCTTATTTCCCATTGTAATCTATCAGTGATCCTATTGTGTGCTCCCACAAAAAATTGTGAGAAGTTAGTCGATGATCTCTAGTTTTCTTTCCCATGAAATATAAAGAAAGACTGTTGCAAAGGACTCAGTTCTGGATGTTTTCATTCAAAGACTTCGTTTTCTAGCCAATGTAAGTTAGTAAATAATTTTTTCATTGCATCTGTTAATATCACCTGACACCCACTTTGGCAAATCATTGGAACTTATATCGTTATTTAAGATCACCTAAAGTGTGTTTTTGTAGCTTTATATGCATGTCCTTACCATTTATATCCGTATATGTTCTACAGGTTGAGAGACAGCTGGCTACTGGTGATTTCAAAGGAAATCTTCACACATGGTATTGACTTGATCAATGCTAATCACCATTAAATATCATGTTTCATAGATTAATAGATCTTGTTTTATGTAGAACTTTTGTAAAATATTATACTTTCTTGTCTTACATAAGGACATAGTGTCTATTTCTCTTATATGTACATGAATTTTTCTGCCTGGAAAAAGATTCATAATTAGAATGTTACAAGTGATGGTGAATGATCTGGGACTTTCCATTTAAAATATGTTGCATTACTTTGCCTGTTGGTATAACTATGAAGCTGATATTCGACTATAAAATTGAGCTTCTTATGGTGAGGGTAAATAGTAGAGTTCTTTTTAGAAAATTCTGTGAATTCACGGTTGACTTTCCTTTTAAATTTTCATTTCTGTACAGGGATTTGGAAAAAATGGGCATTCCTGTTTTTCATGTAAAAGGTGCATCTCTTACTTTCTCCCTTACCCAGGTTTTAGTTTCTCTCTATTTTTTGAGTTGAAGTAGCAAGTGGTTATTAATTGATAACCTGCTTACACACACATATGTATGTATGTATGTATATGATCTATTATGTATGTTTGTAGATTATCTGTAGGTACTAACAAATGTGTGTTTACTTACTTGGAAGATTGATTCTAAGATTGTAGTTTCAGAATAAGCTCTCCTTTGTTTGATCATCTTGGTTTAGGATTTTATGATTCAGGTTATTATTGCAAACCAGAGTTCGTAGACTCGCCATGATTTGCCTAGACTCGGCTAGTCACAAGCTTGGTAACCCTGGGCGAGTCCCAGGGACTCAGACTCAGACTCGACGAGTTTGGAATGTGACTTGCCGAGTCCCAATAATGGGACTTGGCCGTCAAACATAAAGTTTTGTGCATAAAAAACCTTAAAAATTAGTGAAACCTGGGGACTTGCACCCCCCCAAAAAACCTTGAAGTACCCATCCCCGAGACGTCCCCGCACCGGGTACTTGGAGTACCCGAGCACCCCCACCTCCGCCATTCTACAACCACGCTGCGAGCGGGACAAGTACTTGAATTTCTTTTTTTATTTTTATTTTTGAATGTTACCATTGGGTATGTACTATGTTACTATGTTGAATGTTCAATGGTTCTGGTTCGTGTTGCAATTTTGCTATGTTCAAGTATTTCAATTTGGTATGTTATACTGAAACATCATTTCATAACTAGCATTTCAAGTTCTATATATGTATAGTATACAACACCCCCCTTGCCCTCTCACAAATTGAGGCCCATTGTCCCCCTGTCCCAGCGTCTCGACGTCCCAACGTACCCAAGCACTGGTGTTACACTGTTAAAAATTGAATGTTTTAACTTGGTTTTTTTTGTTTCTATTTCTTCATTACAACCCTAGAAAGCATTTCATTTCATTGTATTGAGAAGAAGAGAGAAGTGTGACATTAGAAGAAAAATAAGAGTCCATAGGAGTGCAACCAGCAAGGAGGAAGAGGTAAAAATCTTTAACAAATCACATTGTGACAGTGTATTACTTGCATTTAGAGCATTAAAGAGTCCATACCAACAATTGCATAGAGCTCTCATCTCATTTGAAAGAGGTAAGTGTTAAATTTTATGGATTTTTTGGTTTTGTTTTGTATTTTCTAATAAACAATATTTATTGTTTTTTTTAAAAACTTTTCAATTATTTAAGTTGAATGTTTTCCTTTCAAATCCAAATTTTGTACTTCAATGAAAGAACAATAGCAAAGCCTACATTTTTTTAGAAAAAATTGTAAATATGTATTTGCAAATTTTTCTAAAAAATGTAGGGTTTGCTGATTTTTCTTTCTTTGAACTTTGAAGTTTGACTTTGAATTTGAAAGGAAAAGAATCAAGATTCAAGAATTTAAAAGTTTTAAAAACCCTACATTTTTTGGGACAAACCCTATTTTTTTGTATTAGTTTATAAAACACAATGCACACTTGGTAATTTTTTTTTGTAAAATTGTCTTATTGTAGCAGCCTTGATGTTTTAAAACAATATTTTCCCCCAGTGTCTACTCCTAATCCTCTATCTAAATGTAAGGCTAAGAAAATAGGTCAAAGGGATGCGACTTGACAATATATTGAAGAATTTTTTGGTAGAACAAGATTGCAAGTGAAAGTTAAATCTTGTAAAGAAATTAATCATGGTGGCATCATTAGATTTAAATACCATATTGCCAGAATACGTGACCATGATATTGAGCCATGTAAATTAGCACCTCTCGAGGCTGTTTGTGCATGTTATGTGCAACTATAACATGAGAGTGATACAATATCCCAATCTATCTTATCTATGCTTTGGGCTATTTGGAAGTAAGAATGTGCAATTTCTTTATCTGCATACACATTGGTTCACAGTTTGTTCAAATTGTGTGAGAGGAAGTTGAAGCCTCATTGGAATAAAGAAGAGCAACAGAGAATGTGTTGAAGAGAATACCTTGTCTCATGATGAATGTGAGACAAATTTCTAGGGGGTATGCAAAGAAATATAGGATGAGGAAATTATTTGTGGTTTGAAAGAGGATGAAGATGAATCCTCATGCATTACAAATGAGTGCATTGATGAGATCATAGACTCCGATCTTGCTAAACTGGCCAAGGAAGGGTGCTCAAGATTTTGTGGGTGATCTAGAGCTCAACATTGATAAGTGTAATAAAGGAATGAATTTAGCTGATAAGGCTGAGTATAGGGTAACTTATAGTAAATCAATCGCTTTTGATGAAGGGAGCATTCTTACAAATGGAAGCAAAGATTCGTTGTATGACAGTTACAATCACTTTGATAAACAAAATTTTGGCAGGGCAAGATTTGAAGGAACAGTTATTACTCATAGAGGATAAGATTGTATAATTATTAAGGACTGATAATACTCTTAATTACATTGAATGTCTTTTGTGGAAAACTCAAATGTAGGAAAGGCAAAAGGGAGTTGTTAGTGGAGTTACTGGTGGACAGCTGCAAACAATCATATAAGCGTTAGAAAAGATAAAATCATACTACCCACATTTGTTCATGGACAAGGATCTTGCTATCAAGTTGGCTGAAGACAGAAAAAGAAGTTGATGAACTTTTCTTACAATTGAGTATGGCTCACTATTACTTGCAGAAAGCATAAAATCTGACAACTATTGCAACTACACTGAAAGAACAACAAGACAATCCAAGCATTAGAAAAATGAAGCTAGTAGTTGATGGGATTGATGAAATTCATAAGGGATAATTGTTACAACATCCAATAAAGAATTCAAATCAGCAAAGTGAAGAGGATGAAGAAAATCAGATTGAAGAAATTCTGATAAGCAATGACAGATTGGCAATGAACAAGGAGTCAAGGAAGTTGATGGATAGCATTGAAGATGTGGAGAAGACTTTATTGTAGTATAATAAATGGATGGAGAAAGCTAAGCATGCTAAGAGAATAGCTGCTCGAGCAAGGCGAAATCTACAAAAGATCAAGCAACAACATGGGCACTTAGATCTTTCACATCCTAGCTCGCATGAGTAGATGAATTTTCCAAGTCATGATGTGTTTGGAATGAACACAAGCAATGTTGGGTCGCAAATTGAGGTAGTTGTTAACGAATTTGTAGTTTCTAATGATGCAAACAAAGACCTCAAGGATGTCAAAGAAGGTAAACCAATCTTTTTTTCTAATTCAAGACATGAAAAAATTTCAGATTCTAGCATAGTATTGTATATGATTTTTCAATTGCATGACTACATCAACATTGACAACCTCTATGTGATTCGATTTGGTGATTTTGACGTTGTATTGGAAGTTTAGCAATTGCATTTACATAATCATTATCAGCAGGACGCATTGGAAGTTTTAATAGAAGTTGCTATGTGTAGACATGATAAGGTTGCATGGTCAACCTCTATTTATGAGTCTTCACAATATTCCTCTATGGATGATGTGTTGATTCATGGAGTTGACATAGGTGTGACTACTATTGGTGCTTTCATGAGCATTTTATACTTTTCCGTCCAGGATATATGCTGAGGATGATTTTCAGGTTTGGGATTTCGGAATTTTTCATGATCAATGGAGTACTGCAGATTGATAGTATTGTAGATTTCAGATATATCAGAGTGGTGCAGCGGATTTTTGGTAAAGAATTCATGAGATTGATATGGGACCCTAATATTTTGTTTTGGCATACTAGTGCAGATGGCGGTATACAGGTGTTTGATTGCTTGAGGACAAGCAATATCGGGATGGGAGGACTTGTAATGTCCCATTTTTATTCCTAAAGGTTAAAATGGTGTAAAAAGAAATTAAAACTAATTATTTAATATTATCAACTAAAAGTAAATTGAAAGGTAATACTATTAATGATTAATTAAAGTGACTTAGATAAAAAGAATAATTACAGTCACTAGCAAATAACTGTGCTAGCAATGTAAAAACTTAAAACAATTATTAGAAAGGAAACTTTGGGAATTTCTGAAAATAGGAAATGATTTGATATTGTTTGCTTTATTTTCTGCGGAGTTACTCTAATTGACAGGCTAAGGATGGAGACATGAAGGTACTTTCATTGGTAGCGAAACTATCTGTCTTAGATAGACATGGAAGAATCACTCAGATTCTTCAGTTGGACACAACAGAGATCAAATTTATGAAGTCTCCTATGGAGATGAATTTGCAAACGGTTCGTGCATTGGGATTCAATTTGGCATTTCGATCGTTTGGTAAATTAATATTTTCTTCAGTATGTTCTCCCTACCTTGCCATGGCATTAATATATTTGGAACCTTCAAAGTTTGATATTTTATAGTTTCTGGAACTTCGTTGAGGCAAATAAGCAATATTTTGCATTGAATAGATGTTGGCATTAAGAGACTTTGGAGGATTTTAATATATAATCGTGATTTGAAACTGTCTAAAATATTTGAGATTATCAAATAATTGCGGCAATGTTGTTGGGAAAATGTATTGTGGTGGCAAATGAAGGTTTAATATTTTTTGCGGTTTAGTGGAAAATAGTGGTTGGGCTAGTTGAATGCACGAAACAAATGATTACTGTTTAATATAATTTAGTGGTTTGTATATTTACGTTGCAATATATTACACAATGATATATTTGTTTAGACCAAAATTAGAGAACTTTAGGAATAAATAATTTTCTTCATTAACATTTGTTGTGACTAATATGGGAGTTTCCTTGAGATTTGAAGGATTGGAATATTGAAGACTGACATAATTTTCCATGAAAGTCGATATGGTGCCTAGAAGTGTAACTCAATTACTACACAATAATGTTTGTTTATTTGGGCATTGCGGGAATGATTTGGAGATGATTATATTACTCATTTCATGCAGGCCTTCATTCATAAGTTTTTTTTTCTGATTATGTTCATGGTTGTGGGATGACGATGCCATGCAGGTTATGAGCATAACTATAAGCGAAGTTGCATTTTGTACAGAACCTAGAATGTTGCAAGACATTTGCATACTCATTGAGTGGATACAGATTGTATGTTCTTTTGTTATTCAACACTATGTGCTAGTCTTGTGCTATATTTGGTGTGGCTTGTAATTGCTAATCCGTAAGGTATCTTGGATGTGCAACCTTCGCCTTAAACATGGAAGACAGGTGCACAAGTATAAGTTTCTTTACAATTCATATTGCCTTTGTAATTCTCCCAGTTTCTAGAAATAAATGTATATGATTTGTGCCTATATTTCTATTGAAAGGTTATTGTCCTAAAAGATTTACCATTTTGATTTCGTAGGAACCTAAGTATAAAATGTTTTGCCAACTGTTTGTAAAAATGATTGTGAAACCAAAAGTATTGCAAATGCGGATGTGTTGACAGTAAGGGACTTTGCTGTTCTAGCTATAATAGGTTGTTATTATTAAATTTGCTTTAGTTGGAAGGGGCTAGTTTGCAATTTAGATAATTTGGGGAGGGATTGGTATTGGACAAAAGAAAATATATAAATACGACCAACAACTAGAACTACAACAAAGTGCAAAGTCATTCAAGAGTGTGAAGGAATTCTTTATTTTCTTCCTCATCAAAAATTTGGAAAACAATCTTGCTCAAAGGACATTTGTAAGAACCCCAAATCGGTCCTTAACTGCTGCAGACGTTTATCTCAATTTATTTGAAATTTTATGATTTTTTTTGGATTTTCAAGGGTTCTAGAAATAAAAAGCAAATATGCAATAATCCAAAATTCTGAAGCTATTCAATTAACTGCTGCAACTTCTATTTATTTTCCAAATGAAATACAAAGGGAATCAAGACAATCCTTTATTGGAAAATGATTAACAAAGGCAACTACAAAATGCATAAAAAAACCTGGGAGAATACACCAGCTGCTGTAGGAACTTATTTAATTCAACTTTGCAATGTTGTGGCTGTAAATTTGAAAGAGGATAATGGCTGCGACTTATTCCTCCATAAAGCTGCAATTAAATACTATCTTCTTCTTCGTGCTGCTGAAACTAATACTGCTGAAGCACAAATAGAGTCTCTGGATGAAACTCTTTGAAATTCCAAATTCACTAGATATTTCACTAGCTCAAATGGATACACACAAAAGAACTACGTTCTTCAATGGAAAAGTTGAAACCCTTCTCAGAGCTCGAAATCATAATGATCAATTTGCAAAATAACAATAGATAGCTCATTCTTCATTTCCCAAGCAAATATAGGTCTCCAAAACCCTAATAAAAAATCCTCTTCAAGGCTGCGATTTTATTTAATGAAATAACATTACATAAAATCATTAACATTTAATTGAATTAAACTTAGGGAAAGCTTTTAATAATTCATCTCGAAAATAAAATACTCAATTGGCCCCATTCGATTTGTTATAAACCCATCACTTAAGTGATTTAAATATAAAGTCAATTTAACTTTATATTAAATCCTTTGCCATTTAATTAAAATATATAACCACTGAAAACTGAATAACTCCCTCAAAAATGAGAATTTGGCTTAACCGTCTGGAACTGGAGTTGGTTTAATAATTTCCCATGTGGTCAAATAATATTTCTAAAAATAGCAAGGGTCCATCTCTATGGCTCAAAAATAAACCCAAATATAGAAACCTTTGCTAAAAATAGAAAAATCCATATAAATGAGCCAAAAACAATCTCTTAAGCCAACTGAAAACACTGAACTCTGCCACTACTGAACCATCTGAAAACCATACCTTCACTCTGCCTGGAAAGACCCCCTATCCATGCCTACTAGCCTACGAGGGTCCACTGATAGGCTAATCACTTACTAGCATGATGTCGCTAGCTAGAAGGGGACATCACAGTTCGCCCTTCCTGAAATTGCTTGTCCTCAAGCAATCTCTACTGCAATGTAACTCCACTCCATAAGAGGTCCAAAAGATGAACTGCATCATGTCCCATACATCTCGAACCAACTCTTGTAGCACCAACATAAACACAACTGCGCAAGGATAATCATCATGCCAACTATCCAACCCCTGCGCACATGAATAATGCATCAAAATCAAAACATGTTCAAGAAGGCCAAGGATGAACTAGTATACTCTCCACACACTAAACATGTTGCAATGCTCAACTATAAACCCTGTCTAAAATCCAGATCCACCCAAAGAATCCCAAACTCTACACTCAATCCTCAACTGAATATCCCAATTCACTCTGTAGAGTACTCCATACAAACCATGTGGCATGAACATAATACCATTGTATGTTGCAACTAAGTCAACCCCAACCAAAGGAAGAAGAAATCCACTAGCTAGAACAATCCCTGGATCCCATAGCCAATATGGAAGTCTGCCAAAATGGACATTCTTAGACTTTCGTTTCTCAACTCTGATCCCATCTTCATCATACCAGAATTGGTGAAGCCAACCAAGAGGACCCACCCAAACTATAGTGCTAACCCTGTCGCCACCTAGGTCCCAATGCAACTGAGACTCACATCCATCCGTACTGTGGAGATAAGAATTTCTAAAGGTATTTGTATCACAACCTAGATATCCATCCTCTACAACACCGTCATGGATATGCTGAATCTGTAAGTAGCCTCCTGCTAACTTGCAACAACTAACCCTATCAACTGAATAGGGTATAAGCTCATCCCATAGAAGATTGTATGGACCTAGAGCCAACCCACACCTACGCGAAACCAAGTCCTCTACCTGTGGGTCAAAAGAGAAATGATGAGCACTCCTCACTGTGTAGTTGCAATAAAATTCTCCAATCTTCGTTAGAGGCTCATCATCATCAAACCAAGAACCAAGAGATGGCTCCAATCTCTGTCTCCGAACAACTGGTTGGGTGGGATCTCGGGTAACCCTCTCAGCAAGCCCAACCACAAAATCCCTATGCGGAAGCATTGTAGTCAAAGTCTCTACAATCTTTCCCACCAAAACCCGAATACCGTCAGAACCCTGGAAGAGAGTATCCTCAGAAACTCTAAATGGTCCCTCTTGCAATTAACAACATTAGATTTCCACAATCCATTAGTAATACATTGATGAATTTCTGGATTCGATTGTGTGCGTATTTTTAACATCAATGTTTCAGATCACACTCTGTGATCCATCATCAGGATAGAGAAAGTGCCGCGAAGAATAGTAAAAAAAATACTCCATAAATGACTCTGTGTAGTAGAAATTATATGAAGAAGCATCAACCTGCTCCCCTGCAACCCACTGCTGATCCCTCTGAAACTGTGGCACTACCAACTATCTATTGCTATCACTTATATGAGAAGAAGAAATAGATTTTCTTCCAGCAGAAGGAAACAAATCACCATGATAGCTCGTCCCCAAACCAGATGATGCCCTATCCATGTCTTGTGAATCGACAGGAGTAGTGTTAGAAACTGACACACAACTCTCTAGCAAATCTGCTCCTGCTACCTCAAGACTCTCAACAAACTGATCTGTATCATCTGTCATCGTGCTAACAATTGGAGAACCCGATACCACAAAAATCTCTCTGTAATCCTCCACTGAAGCACTCACCTCCTCTGTATCTACTGCATCTGACTCAAGGATGGATGTAACCGTGTCTCCAACACATCCATCACTGCTAACTGTGGAACCTGACTCACCACCAACCACCACTATATGCAACTGAACTGGATCTATGGCTGGCAAAGACTGAATCCGCTCCAACTCCACAGTCACCTCTCCCAACTGCAACTGCGACTCCTGAAGATCCCACTGAGTGCCCTCTAAAACCTCAGAAATCGTTGTGAGCTCCTGAGTAAGCTCACTCACCTCCTCCTCTTTGTCCATCAGTGCCTCGTATGTCGTACTTCCCCACTCAACTAGGTGATCTCGGTCGGCTACCAACTGTAAATAATCCTGTCTCAAAATCCTTATAGCCTCACGCAAGGAATGAATCTCTGTCAAGGAAAGGTAACCATCACTATGCTTATCCATCATAGGAGTACCCCAACCACATATGGCTAACATCTGACAGGCAGCATCATAGTGCTCAATGGCTGTAGAAATCTGACTATCACTCACCTTCAATTGCCTGATCAAATGATGTTTCTGAACTCCTTGACTCCCATGTAAGCTATCTGACCCACAATCCACACTGTGATAGGAAGTTGTACCCGTAATGCTCATCTCATGATCAACAACATCATGTGTGCTATCATCTCTACACACATCAACAACCGAGGTACTGCTGCTAGGCACCTCAACAAATGGCTCGTTTGGTAAAGTGGAAGTTGTCGCTACAACAGTCTCCTCACACACTCCCACTTCCCATGCAACTGTAAGTCCCTGTAAACCACGATCCTGGGACCTCTCATCAAACAATGAGTCCTTTGAACTATTTTCTAAAGTCTGATATGAAAAATCAGACTTGTTGAAGCATGAGTCATCCTCATAAATTACATCAATAATACACAAATCATGAGTACCAACATCATCCACCTGTAAAACCTCTGCTATCTCGTGTGGATGCAAACATAACTCACTGCTGTCATAAAAATCAGAATTAATAGTACTCGTATTTTCTATGCAATCCTCAAAAGTGATACCCCCATTTTGCGAGTCAAGACTCAAGGAGGCACCCACTGTATCTTCTGCACTGGCCTTGTCATCAACAATGTCATTATGCTCAAACAAGGGACTGCTGTCATAAAAATCAGAATTGTTATCATGGCTGATAACAACTTCCGGATCGTTGAAAGTATCAACATTCTCCTCAAAACTCACCTTCTGATCTTGGACATCTATTAGAGTTTCATAAGTATGAATAACATCACAAGAAACTTTATCTTCATGGGGCTGATTGAATGCAGCTGGTTTATCTTCGAATATCACCAACTCCTCCCTAATCTGGAAGTCATCATGAAGTGTTTTGTGCCCAACATCTCCCTTAATGTAAGCTTGATTTTTAATCTCCAGTGTATCAGCTACATGCCGATCACTAGTTGCTGAAAGTTCATTGTAAAGATTCCTTGATGTCCCACCTGTAGAGACCTCTTGTTGATCTTCCTTTTTGTTTTGTGATGTAGACCCCTTAAAAATGGATGTCATATGTCGTACTAAATTGTCCATGGTAGCCGGGTTTGAAAGCAATTTATCTATTCTTTTTTGATTTTGCTTAATCTTCTCTAAGTTTTTTATTATGGCATTTGTCTGCTTCTTGGAAATAATCATACTATGCAACTGGTTTTCCTGTTTAATTGATTTCCTGGACTTTTCCATAACTGAAACAACTGCAAGAGTGCTGGTCACTCAAAATCAAATGTGTGAGCTCAATGATTTTTTTAAAATCAAACCCCAAAAATTTGTACTACTTGAAAATGGTATGCAACTGAAAAATCTGACATGCAACCTCACAGGATGGCAGAAAACCGCTCTGATACCATTGTAAGAACTCCAAATCGGTCCTTAACTGCTGCAGACGTTTATCTCAATTTGTTGTTTGAAATTTTATGATTTTTTTTGGATTTTCAAGGGTTTTAGAAATAAAAAGCAAATATGCAATAATCTAAAATTCTGAAGCTATTCAATTAACTGCTGCAACTTCTATTTATTTTCCAAATGAAATACAAAGGGAATCAAGACAATCCTTTATTGGAAAATGATTAACAAAGGCAACTACAAAATGCATAAAAAAACCTAGGAGAATACACCAGCTGCTATAGGAACTTATTTAATTCAACTTTGCAATGTTGTGACTGTAAATCTGAAAGAGGATAATGGTTGCGACTTATTCCTCCATAAAGCTGCAATTAAATACTATCTTCTTCTTTCTGCTGCTGAAACTAATACTGCTGAAGCACAAATAGAGTTTCTGGATGAAACTCTCTGAAATTCCAAATTCACTAGATATTTCACCAGCTCAAATGGATACACACAGAAGAACTACGTTCTTCAATGGCAAAGCTGAAACCCTTCTCAGAGCTCGAAATCATAATGATCAATTTGCAAAATAACAACAAATAGCTCATTCTTCATTTCCTAAGCAAATATAGGTCTCCAAAACCCTAATAAAAAATCCTCTTCAAGGCTGCGATTTTATTTAATGAAATAACATTAAATAAAATCATTAACATTTAATTGAATTAAACTTAGGGAAAACTTTTAATAATTCACCTCCAAAATAAAATACTCAAGTGGCCCCATTCGATGTGTTATAAACCCATCACTTAAGTGATTTAAATATAAAGTCAATTTAACTTTATATTAAATCCTTTGCCATTTAATTAAAATATATAACCACTGAAAATTGAATAACTCCCTCAAAAATGAGAATTTGGCTTAACCGTCTGGAACTGGAGTTGGTTTAATAATTTCCCATGTGATCAAATAATATTTCTAAAAATAGCTAGGGTCCATCTCTATGGCTCAAAAATAAACCCAAATATAGAAACCTTTGCTTAAAATAGAAAAATCCATATAAATGAGCCAAAAACAATCTCTTAAGCCAACTGAAAACACTGAACTTTGCCACTACTGAACCATCTGAAAACCATACCTTCACTCTGCCTGGAAAGACCCCCTATCCATGCCTACTAGCCTACGAGGGTCCACTGATAGGCTAATCACTTATTAGCATGATGTCGCTAGCTAGAAGGGGACATCACAACATTCGTCAAGCGAACTAAAGTAGTAAAAAATTGGGTTAATTAGAATAGTCAATGCTCCACTTTTACATATATTAGAGTTGGAGATTATTTTCAAACCACAAAGTGAAGTATTTCATCTAGGGTTTGAAGGATTGGGAGGTACATCTACAACAGACTTGGAGATTCATTCTTGGCAGCCATTCTATATTAGATTTAACTATTGTTGCCTCACTTTTCACCCCATAACTATGTTGTTAAAAGTGAAAGATTTTGAAGCCATAGTCATGTTTGGTCTGATTTGTGTCTAGGTCTAAGTCTTTCATAGGTAGGTTATCCTTGTCGGGTTTCCCTTTCTCTTGCCCTGTCATCTCTAGGCCGGGTGGGTTGGTTTAAAGTATTGTCATGATGGGTAGGTGATAGTTCCCAACCCAGCAAGGATATCATTCTCTCATTGATGATCTTTTCCAGATGAAAGTTGACTGTAAAGATATGTTCACCAGGCATATACAAGGGATCTAATGGAAGTTTTTCTCACATGATTGATGCAATCATAAGTCTGGCAATTGATGTAATGACCCTTACTATAAAGGCCACTAAAAACCACTAATACTGAACTGAGAAAATTCGTCAAACAGTTGGCATGCACTGAATACACTGCTGAAAGAAAAATACTGAATATAGGAAATTATTTTGCAATATATGAGTTCGCTGTCCCAAAATTTCAGAATAATAGAGAGCAACCAAATACCATCTAAAACACTATCAATGATATAGGAAATTGCTCAAAACCATATGCCATTCATATATCAACAATTTGCAACAATGCCATACATTTTTCAGTCAATGATATGATCATCAAACCCTAGGTCTGCAATATAGATAGACTGAAAATTACAATGCCCTTTCACTTGCAAAATCCTAGCCTTCCTTTGTTACCAATAATGCCAAATGGCAAACAAAGACAAGTACAATGTAAAATAGTAAAGTGCTGAAGCTATATTTTGTACTCAGCTGAAAACATACATTTCTCAGAAAATATATCAAATGCCAAATGAGAAATGAGGAACCTGATTGTAGATGGTTGCAATAATTTTTCGGACTGCTTTTTTGAACTGCTTTTTTGGATCTGCTTTTTTGGACTGCTTCTTCGGATCTGCTTTTTCGGACAGCTTTTTCGAATTTGCTTTTTCGGACTGCTTTTTCGAATCTGCTTTTTCGGATTGCTTTTTCGGATCTGCTTTTTCGGACCTGCTAAAAACGGCCGCCTATAATTTCGGCCCTACTAAAAATGCCTCCTGAAATGCTGTTTCAATCACAAACAAACCCTTACATCAAATTCTCAATGAAGTACCAATGAGATGGCTGAGTACCAACTCCAAATTTGCAACCCTTCAGTAGATATTTCACTACCTCAGTTATGCCAATCTAGGGGAGTGATTCGTTCCCAAAGATTGAATAGTATTTGCAGACCACAAGGCTACAAATTGCTTCACAATGAAGAAGTAGAAGAAATCCCAAATCCAAGCATGTCCAAATGAAAGCCCAAGCCCTCTATTTATTTTTTTCCTTGAGAAGTTGCTAGAACTTCTAGAAACATCCAATTATAATGTACTTTATAATAAAATAACATTATAATAATAAAGTACATTTCTCAACTCAAAATTATAACAATGTAGGCCCAAATGTCTCATAACTGAATGTAGGCCCAACTACGATTGAACGTAGGCTCAAGACTGAATTTAGGCTCTACTACAACTGGATGTAGGCTCAAACTGGATGTAGGCTCACTTTGGATGTAGGCTCCACTACAACTGCATGTAGGCCCAAACTGGATGTAGGCTCTACCGAAAGTAGGCTCTGTCAGCAATATGCAATCAAATGATCAACATAATGACCATTTCTCCAAACCATTTGCTTACGAGAGTCGATGATAGGCAAATCCGTCATGCCAAACGATGTCAGCCAAAATGGGGACATGACAATTGAAATTTCAGAGATTCATTTCATGGGGCAGTATGTGTATTTTGGAAGACATTTGGTTATTAAAACTCTGCAGATTTGGAAGATCTCAAGGTATGATTTTAGATGGTTGCTGACTGAAGATGATCAAAGCATCTTTTTCAATGAACTATCACTTGCAACTATGAAGTCCTGATTTCATGCGAGTTCAGAAAATGGATTGGTCGCATGATCGCATGAATAAAATAACAGCCTTGCGATCATGCGACAACATAGGCTAGGCAGGGGAAGATTCTTCATCCGATGGTGGGCGCATGTTCTGAAGGGATCTTCGAGGTCTATGCGAAGAAGCGACGGCCGTTGATCTTCCAATGGTGAGCCCGGTAAGTTTCTCGCAGTCGCTAGGTCGGAGAAGGAATAAAGTACATTCGGCGGTTAGGGAAGATGACCGCGCGGTTTCGCGACTAAAGATAAATAGTTAAGAGACAACGTAAGTTGGGCAAGTAAAGTTTTAGTTATTAAATATTATATCAGTTCATTTTGAGCGGTCGCATGATCGCAAGAGTTTAAAACATGCTATGTGATCATGCGAGATGAAGACACGTGGTGGTGGGTCCGGAAAGAGTTTGCTTGCGATACCAAATCAATGGTTACCGCTTTGTCGCTAAGTCATGGAAGATTCTTTGAGGCAAAGCGGGATTGTGACACATGTCCAGTGCATATCAAATGAAAGGTGATTGAAATGTTATTATTTCAAATGTATTTGACATGTGTTTTAAGTTACATAAGCACTCAAATTTGACAGGCGGAAAATGGGAGACTTGCTACTTCACTGTTACGGGTTCCGCACCTGTTATGTATGATTTCCGCAAAGAACGTCTGAAAGTGATACAATCTGTCATTTGTGGTATCAATAATGGATTTTTCAGAGATCGATGGGCTTCTCAGTGAGATAAATTGAAGATGATTTCAGTGTTGAAGGTAATCAAAACTTTATCAATCCAATTGAAGCGGCATTAAAAAATTGTTTATCATAAAATGTTAGATGCCTCTGTGCATATAAAAATAGGATGAATTGTCATTACGGGAAAGAAAAGGATTGCAATCAGTGCCATTTATCTTTATTAAGGATGACTTCTTATGAAATAAAAACAGAGAAGAAGTCTAATGCAGTGGGGTGATTGGATATTCATGAATGGTGAATAGGGCATTTTAATTAAGTGTGTCAATCAGTTTTGTTATATCAAAGTTTCCTTCAAAGCACAGAACAGAGATGTTGGTAATGATAATTCTTGCAAGGATAGAAGTTGGCAACTGTTCGTGTGACATCTTTAGGTTTATGTTGATTTGATAGAAGGCTGTTCATTTCACCTTCTCAAGTCAAATTAGATGAAAGGACAAAGTCTTTTCAGTTCCTCCTTGTTGTGATGGTGAAACATTAGTCTTCATTCTTTTCAAATTCTGGAAGCTGAAACACTTGGCATTCTCATGAAAGTTGTATATTGTAATCTCTATATAAACTATTGAAAAAGTAAATACAAGGGTCGGCAAAATTGTTGGTGTAAGAGACTTGATGTTGCAGAGTCAATTGAAGAGTGTTTTATGTGAATGATTTTCTGTTCCATTTAGTTATAAGTTGTTGCTTCTATGTTTCTTTCTTTAAATCCGAATTACAGAAGAAAAGGAAAGATGTTTCTTTCTTTTGTCACGAGGATATGAATAAACCATAGTAGGATGTGCTTTGGGGTGTTCGAAGAAGGATTCATTAGAAGTCTTTAATCATTTCATTTATATTTCTGCTAGAAATTGCTGTAGATTGGTTAAACACTGAGTGTATGGATTCATAGTATGTGTGAGTTTTGCAACTTGGTTCATAGATAAAAAGCTTTTCTTGCCTGAATTAAGTTCTGGTTAGACTTAATTTGGTTTGCCTCTTTTGCTCTCGGGTTAAGAGCATACCCCGCATTAGTTTTAGGAACAAAACATAATTCCTTGAATACCATTCACATAGGGAGCTGTACCTACCAATTCAGAGAAAAGCCGGTAATCAGAAAATGGCTTTTCAACTGTTGTAACCAGATATTGTTCATCATTTGGGCATTAAGAGTTATTTCCACAAGAAACAAGAAAGGACAAATCTGTTTACTAACAACTATTTAATAGTTGCTACAGTACTTGTGAACAGTGACGCTACAGTACTTTGAACAGTAGCTGCTACAATAATTTCCTTTTGGCACGTGTGGTTTATATCAAGCAATGGTTAAAGTTTGTCAAGTGTAGATTACATACTTGTTGGAGAATATTTATGAGACTTTGATTGCCGGTTTGTAGTTCCAAAATTTGTTGTCATAATAGTTTTCAGACCTGCAATTCATTCAAGGTTTTTATTCTTTACATATGCAAGTATTTACATTGTTATTACTTGCATCTCTTTCAATTAAAGGAAGTTTGGAGTTAGCATGCCAAGTGTTTGCTAAAATGTCCATTGGCTGTAGGTGCACATTTTTAATGTAGAAATCATATGTATGCATTCAAATGGGCAAAAAAAGATTGCATTTGCATTTTAGTTCTTTGCCTGGATATCTTAATAATTATTTGCTAGCATTTAAACTTCATTTAAAACCATTTCAAGCAAGCAAATACAATCTGAAAATAAAAGAAAGCGAGATTGAGGTTGCATGCTAAGTGTTTGACAAAATGTCAAACATCTAAAAAATAAAGCAATCTGATGTTTGTTAGAGTTAGAACCAACATGGGTTCTTACACAAGCATACATTTCTAGCTGGTTTACTTCAGCCCTTACTGATTCTAGATCAAAAGTGGGAAAGTATTTCGATGGACTTCATTGCAAGATTGCCTAGGGTACAAGGTAGGGACTATATCTATGTGGTGGTTGACAGATCTACGCAATTTGCACATTCCTTACCATTACAACCACCTACATTGCAACCCAAGTGGAGGACTTGTTCTTTAGAGAGGTATTTAGGCTTCATGGGTTGCCTAAGAACATAGTGAGTGATAGGGACATCAAGTTCATAGGCTTATTCTAGCAGGATGTTTTCAAATTGAGTGGCACAGATGTCACCCCCAACACTAGCTATCATTTGTGGACCGATGGCCTGAGAGAGTTAACAAATCTGTAGAGGGTTATTTGCAAAATTGTGTAGTGGCAGTAGAAGGCTTGGGTCAGATGGTTACTTTTGGGTGAGTATTGCTACAATACCACCTACCACATGAGTATCAGGATGAGTCCATTTATGGCGATGTATGGGTATGAAGCCCCAAACTTCATTGACTTACTCTTTGGGGACAAGAAGGTGCCTGAGGTAAAAGATTTGTTGCAGGAGAGTTAGGACATCTTGAAGGCACTCAAGGAGAACATCTAGTAGGCGCAAAACCAACAGAAGTTATATGCTGATCAACATAAGGTTGAGTGCAGTTTTGAGATTGGCGATATAGTTTCTTTGAGATTCCAACCTTACAAACAATCTTTGTTGAAGAAGAGTGGTGCTGAGAAGCTTAAGCCACAAATTTATGGTCCATTTAGAGTAATTCAACATTGAGGAGGTGGCCTACAAGCTAGAGTTGCCATCCAGTAGTAAAGTGCACAATGTATTTCATGTCTCCAGGCTTAAAAAGGCTTTAGGCCATAACATAGTTCCACCAGCAGAATTGCCAATCCTAGATGAAGAGGGGGAATTGATATTCTTTCTTGAGGCAATCATTGATACCAGAGAGAGGACACTTCAAAGGACAATTAAGGAATATTTGGTTAAGTGGAGGAACCTCCTAGTTGGAGATGCTATGTGGGAGAGTGATTAGATCTTGTAGTATCCTGAGTTGAAATTGCTTGAGGACGAGCAATTTTGGGAAGGACGGACTGTAATGTCCCCTTTCTAGTTCACAACACGATGTTGTTGTTGGCCTATTTCCCCATGTTCTCATAGGCTAACAAGGACATAAAAGGAACTTAGAGGCCATTTGGCCTAGGTAGTTTTGACTGCAGTTAATTCCGAGGTGATCTGAGGTAGTTTCGAGCATAGTTACTATTTATAGTAAGTCATTCTGGGCATGATTGAACATCTAGTGGTAGTGATATGTCGATGGTGATTGTTTAAAATGGACAAGAAGTTTTGTTTATCATTGGTACAATGAAACCCGGGGACTCACACCCCCCTAAAATCTCGAAGTACCCGTCCCCGAGACGTCCTCGCACACCGGGTACTTGGAGTACCTGAGTACCCCCACCTCCGCCATTCCGCAACCACGCTACCGCTGAGACGAGTACTTGAATTTCTATTTGAATTTTGATTTTTGAATGTTACTATTGAGTATGTACTATGTTACTATGTTGAATGTTCAATGGTTCTAGTTTGTGTTCCAATTTTGCTATATTCAAACATTTTTATTTGGTATGTTACACTGGAACATCATTTCATAACTAGCATTTCAAGTTCTATATGTATAGTATACAACACCCCCCATCCCCCACCGTCGTTCCCCCGCCCTCCCCCTGTCATCCCAAAATTGAGGCCCTTTGTCCCCCCGTCTCAGAAACTCGTCCCGGTGTCCCGACATACTCATGTGCTGGTGTTACACTACATTGATATGATAACTTTATCATTGATAAAGTTCTTTATAAAGTTAAATTTAATTGTGTAACTTTATTAATGCATTGTCTATAGTTTGTGGGAAATATTTAAATTAAATGGTCCCCTTTATTTTATAATACATTGGAGACCTAAGAAAGTGTTTTGGAACTTAAGTTGAAGGAAAATCATGTTAAATGGTATGAGAAATATTAAGGAAAAACAATTGTGATAAAATAGGGCGAAAAAGCAAGCACGAAAAAATAGGGGCAAAAATGCAATCACGAGAAAGTAAGGGCGAAAAAGAGAAAATTCTAAAATATTAGGAAAGGGCAAAAAAGTGATTTTGTTTATCCCATATGACAAGTTGAGTGGATGAGCTCTTAGAAAGTGTTATAAAAGAGATTGAAATTGTTTGGAAAATTTGTATTTTTTGGGCATGGAGGATGAAAACCTTTATTGCTAACATTCTCTTTGCTGTTCCAAGATGCAGTTAGGAGAATTTATGGAATTGCTTGACACTAAGGTAAATATCTATTGAAGTAGTACAATTAGTACTTTATTTCATGAGGTTTCAGAGCTAGAAGAGTTCGATTTGACGTATTGAAGAGGCTGTTTGAACTAGTAATGACTAATATCCATTTCTATATGCTGGCCGTGAGTGCTAAGAGTCTATAAACTGAGATTTTCTGGTTGTATAAGTCTGAAACAGAATAGTAGAAAAGTCTAGAAGCTGCCAGGAATGCCGTATAGGTTATAGCTATTGTATTCATGCACACATATTTGAAGCTGCCATCAAAGGTTCTGTAATAGGGTTTAGAGAGCTACTACAGGACCGTACAAGTCTGAGGATCATTAGGGATAACTCCTTAATCCTAACCGGTTATTGAGAGGGGGGGTGAATCAGTAAATTCAATTTATTTTACCTCTTTATCTATATCTTGTCCTGTTTATAGTGAAAATATAAAGAATGCTTAAATAATCATAAACCAAAATCACATGCACAGGCGAACACAAGATATATTCGTGGAAACCCTTGGTTAGAAGGAAAAAACCACGGTGTGACAGAACCCATGGAACTCCACTATTGCTGTAATAAAGTTGCCCAGTTAAAGGCTTACAAAGCATTGGTTAGAATGCTACCCTGTAAAGGGATTTGAAAGAGATCGGTTAAGATATTGACCCTGTAAGGAGACACCTTGTCAAAGGACTTAAAAATATCAATAAAGATGTCACCCGGTGAAGGGATTTATACAACAGAACCTGTTAGGGTTCACCCTAATTAAGGGATTTAAATGTGCTTGACACAATAAAAGAAATGATCTTCTTTGATGCTCTATTTGTTGATCAGATCATACTTGTTCTCTCCTTGCTCTGCTTCTTTCTCTCTTTCACTCTTGGTGATTGTATCCCTTCTCAGAATATTTCTGCTCTGCTCTCCCTGTACTCTTGATTTTCAACAACAACGCCTCTAATGCATGATGACCCATATTTATAAGAATTTTCTTATTATTACACCAAATGGTGCCGCCAAGCTGTAACTCATCCAAAACCCTGCAATTCTGGAAAGCAATCTGAAAATCTCGCATGCAGAACTCTTGATCAAAAAGCTTGCAAACAAATCTTCAGTTCACGTCGAAACACTCGTAGAAAAAACTAACTCCAGTTCTTCTCAAAAATGCTCCGCAAAATCCGGATCGAATTATAAAGCACTGACCGGTAAATTTGCAATTCTGAAAGCAAACTGGTGTGCAACCTGTTGAGTCATCTGCCTCTTGTGGTGTTCTACTAGACCGGTTGGACAAGACCGGACCGGTATTAATATGACCGTTTAAGGTACACTGTTTACCTAGTAAGTCTACTGGTTCACCACTGTTGCTCTAATCTTGAGTATTGGTGTGTTTGATGTTTACCAATGATGACAACTAAGCTTTATGCCAACACTCCTATCAGTCAAAGAGACCGTACAACAATGCCAAACAAGCATTTGTCTAGCTGCAAATGGAAAGAATTTGAAGCATCATGTCTGGAGCATGAATGAGGGCATTAATCCATTGTGCATCACTTCTAAAATAGATACCAGGTCTGCAATGTTTGTAATTAGTTTGTTATGTTAAGCAAATCAATAAAATCTGAAAGTGTGTATTGTTATCAGACTTTGCTTCTATTATCTTGCATGAGTATGATCTCTTTATTATCTAGTATTTGTTATGTGTTGTTTCCTATTTGAATTACTTAGCAACAACAACAAACACCACATCTGTGAAGAGCCCAACTGGGTCTCAATTGCAATCTGACTATTGTCTCAATTATGTTTGCAAATTTTATTGAATTTCAAAATATTTATATCGCTTTTGCAATTTTTCCAACTTAATAAATTTAACACCAGCAATTTAAATAACTCTGAAAATGCACCAGTAATATTATTGATCATGAAAAGACTAAGCAAAGGTCATTACAATAACCAAATATTAAATTATTTGCACCTTTTATGAAAACGTGCCTGCATAGGAATGATTTCACAACCTTGGGAAGGAAACACAGCTTAATAATATTGGATGCCAGCTATATGTTGGCACTTCCTTGCTGTTCGAAACTTCCATTACCATTCACATTTAACCTTGGCCTGAGGAAGCAGCAATCATATTAGTCACAAATCTGATATCTTGGAACCCACGGCACACGTCTTGCAAAACACTGAGAATTCCGTCCAGCACAGTCTGAATTCCGTACGGCAGTCTTGAATACAGATTGCAATAACAAATTACAACACTCAAATCCTTGATGAAGCTATCCAATTCATATTGCATAAAATCTGAATGAATTTTCTCCAAAATGAAGACCAAACTCTTCAAACCCTAGCTATTCTTCTCAAATTCGATTTTTCTCCACACCACAAACTTTCAGCTTTTCAATTTTTTAATCAAGTGACATAAGGTGAATTCTTTTTGCCCAAAGCATTGCTTTTATAATAAAAGATATCTTCTCTCACACACTTTTCACTTACAAAAGACTTTGCTTTATGTACACATTTGAAATATAATAAACTATTATATTTCTTTCTTCTTTAATGATGAAAAAAAGACCCTTTCATTAAAATAACCATATTCTAACAAATAGGGTCCCTGTTTTATGAGCTCAGTATTTAAAACTTCTCAATTTGGTTCCCACGAGCTATAACACTAAGATGCCCACAATACATTCCCAATAAAAATGGCAAACTTAGCCGAATTAATTAAATAATAATCATAATTCACCCATCTTGCGAAAATGACTGAGGAAGCATTAGAATCAAAATCTGACACCACAAGAGTGATCATGATGATGAAAGATGATGAATAAACCTAATGGGGTAAGTTACTATAGACACTCCCTCCAAGAATCTTGGAGTCTAAACTGGAAGCCGGAAATAAAATCTGAAAGCATCATATAACTTCTCTAAATCATCTGAGCTCAGTAGAACCATCTGATGACTTACTATAAATAGTAAGTCCCTCAAAACGGGGCCAAAACCCACAAGAAGGTCCTCTAATCACCAAAATTAGCCTACAAGGACCCAATGATAGGCTAAATCCACTAACTCCAATGCTCGCTCAAAATGGGGACATTACAACATCAAACACACTTTCATCAATATTCTAAAAGCCAATCAAAAACTAAGTATTCAGATTGAAAGCAAATTGTTTGATGAAATTTCCATGAGCCAATGTTAAAAAAAATTGATCTAATCAAGGTGGTATCTTACAAAAGGGGACATCACAAAGTGCCATCTAGCAAGACTATTGTAGAGATTTAGATGCATCTGAAGAATCTCCATGTAACGTCAGACAAGTGCATAGTATTTTTTCTAAAGAATATGCTCCTTTTGATCATGATGGATGATAAGATGTCTTTGCAGGAGCATCTTATGAAAATCAAGGATATACTTGATCAGCTAGAGGGCATTGGTCGCAAGATGGTAGAAGACGATATGGTGGTTTTTACATTGAAAAGCTTATCAGGATCCTATTAGAACTTCATTGAAACTCTAAACATTACTTCCACTAATGTTGACCTAAAGTTTGATGATCTCTGCAATAAGTTGTTGCAACAATGACATGACCAGCATGGAATAGGTGTTAAGTACGCAGGACAAAAGCAAAGACGAGCCCGCTCAGAAGAAATGACTGAACAAATTTGATGAGAATTTTAAGAATAATATCACATGCGATTTTTTCGATAGATTTGGTCTTGTAAAATAGTTCTGCAAAAAGCGGTTGGCTGTTCAGCCAGGGTGGGTCCCAAAAGTAGATTCATATCATAGACATTCTGAAGAGGGTTCAACCTTCTATGCTTTCATGGCCAAATGACCTTGAGATTTTGTATTCTATAGGGTAGTTACTCGTAAGGGTCTCCCTTATTTGTCAAATTATATTTGTTTAGGCATGTGATTTTTTCTGCGTTATTTGTGTTTTGCGAACTTGGAAGAATGTAATGAGTTTGATAAAGCTCTTAATAGAAAGCCCACAATGTATGTATATTGAAGAAACCACACAATGCATGCAACAAATTGATTCAACACATCAGAAATAGATATATTAGAAATATGTGATTTCTACTGTTAAACAACAATGTTTTATTCAAACTTTGACCATTATGCTATTACATTCATTTGACAGTCACTTAGTTAACATACAAATATCTACTGTTATATACACAAAGAAGCTTCAGATAGATCTGGTAATGATCCCTATACTTAGCCACAACTCTACTAAGTTGTCTAGACTGTGTAACTCGACTGGCCCTAGTATGGCCTAAAAACAAACATATAAGTGACTGTAAATGTTGCCCAGGTAATCTACAAACCCGATTCTGCCTTGAAGCTGACAGGAAACTAGAGACGACACCTATATTGATTGTTTGCTGATACGACCCTATTGTAGCTATTATAAACCTTGTACAACACCCCTTAGAGAACTCCAACATGTACGAAACTCTTATAGAGCTCCTGCTGTGTACGACACTTTCACTGGTCTTTCTAATCCTATACAACAACTTGTTCTTGATGTAAATAATGTGATTAATGTGCACCAAACAACAGATTGACTCCGGACTCTTCAATCACAGCCTTCAACTCATACCACCAAATCAAACCCTTGTCTAACAACTCCAATCTCAGCAACTAAGAAATAGAAATATTATTTTACCTTGCAAATTTGAACTCCAATCCTCCTGCTTGTGTCATGCAACAACAAGAAGAATGTCAACATAGAGGGATTTCGTCCTCCAAGCCTGCGAGACAAAATCTCCACAATTTCACCAATTTTTTATATCTTATACAAGCATGCTAAATGAAAGCTCTTCCATTTCTTTTATAATATTCTCACAAGAGCCCATATCTTTATTTTGCCAATGCGGGATAAAACATAACTCCCTTTATGTAACTTATATCTCCGATGTATTATAAAATAAAGGGGACTCTTTTATTTAAATATTTCCCAGAAACTATAGACTATGCATTAATATAGCTAAATATTTAAATTAACTTTATAAAATAACTTTGTTAATGCACAATAAATCATAACAATGATAAATAAATCTTGTTGTCAATTTTAAACCATTACCATCAACATGTCACTGCTACTGAATGTCCAATCATGACCAGAAGGACTTACTATAAATAGTAAGTATGCTCCAAATTGCCTCAAAATCCCACAGAATGGCGTGCAACTGAAACTACCTTGGCCAAATAGCCTCTAAGTCCCTTTAATGTCCTGGTTAGCCTACAGGATGTGATGTCCCCTTCTAGCTAGAGACATCATTCTAGCTATTGATTAGCCTATCATTGGACCCTCGTAGACTAGAAGAGACAGATAGAGGGTCAATTTGTGCACAGAGGAGATATGCTTATCTGATGATTCGATTTTTGCAGAGCTCAGCATCCTTGATTTGGTATGGAGAGGTTTTAGACTCTGTTTGTTTGAGTTTTGCTATTTTAAGCAACTTTTAGAGTCATAGAGATGGACCCCTGCTATTTTTAGAAATATTATTTGATCACATGGGAAATTATTATGCCAGTTCCAGTTGCAGACGGTTAAGCCAGATTCTCATTTTTGAGGGAGTTATTTAGTTTTCCGTGATTATATATTAATTAAATGGCAAAGGATTTAATATTAAGTTGTAAATTGACTTTATATTAAATCACTTAAGTGATGGGTCTTAATATCATGAAGGGTGCCAAATTAATGTATTAATTTATTGGCATGTTTTCCTAAGTCTAAATCATTAAATTTATTTAATGATTATATTTTTAATGCCTTGAAGACAGAAATCGCAACTTTTCAAGGAATTGCGATTTAGGGTTGGAAAGCCTATTTATGTTTGCTGGGGAAACAAGAAAGGCATCCATTGTTATTTTGGAAATTGATCATTGTGATTTCGAGCTCTGAGAAGGGTTTCAGCTTTGCCATTGAAGAACATAGTTCTTCTGTGTGTATCCATTTGAGCTGGTGAAATATGCAGTGAATTTGGAATTTTAGAGAGTTTCATCCAAAGACTCTATTTGTGCTTCAGCAGTATTAGTTTCAGCAGCAGGAAGAAGAAGATAGTATTTAATTGCAGCTTTATGGAGGAATAAGTCGCAGCCATTATCCTTTTTCAGATTTAGAGCCACAACATTGTAGAGTTGAAATAAATAAGTTCCTGCAGCAGCTGGTGTATTCTCCTAGGTTTTTTTATTGCATTTTGTAGTTGCCTTTGTTAATCATTTTCCAATAAAGAATTGTCTTGATTTCCTTTTGTATTTCCTTTGGAAAATAAATAGAAGTTGCAACAGTTAATTGAATAGTTTCAGAATTTCAGAATATTGCATATTTGCTTTTTATTTTTAAAACCCATGAAAATCCAAAAAAATCATAAACTTTCAAACAACAAATTGAGATAAACATGTGCAGCAGTTAAGGACCGATTGGGGGTTCTTACAGTGGTATCAGAGCTGAATCCTACCATCCTGAGGGTTTAGTTATTACATGCAGCCAGAGCAGGTTGGTTCACACAGGTATTATACACGTAGGAGAGCCTTTCTTGAAGGCGAACAGGTTTTAGAACAATCGGTCATCATGGGTGAGAGGTGTGATGGTAGCCCACCCAGGGTAAATAGGAATGATGAAGACCAGGAAACCAGAGAGTTTTTTAGAACTATGGCAACAAGGCAGCAGGATGTGGCCCAAGTATTACAGGCACTAACTACCATGATGGAGCAGATGAATCCACCTGACAGGCAGAATAGGGAACAATAATATAACAGGAGTGCTATAGGTTCTCCACGGGGCACAGAGGACACACTCTTGGACAACAAATAGACCCACACGTCCTACCTTTGTTAGGGAGGAACCAGTGCAGGATCCAGTAGAGGAAGCTGGGGATGAGATGTTTGCAGACATCCTTATGGTTGCAAATGATGAGTGGGAACTATTGGCCCCACATGTGCGAGAAAGGATGACCTTTGAAAGGTTTGTGAACCAAAGGAGAGAACACTACCGTGTAGTCAGACAGGACAGGAGACCTAGGGGGCAGAATAATGAACTAAAGCGTGCTACAGGCAAGCTTTCCTTCTCCACTTTTGATGGTAGTGGTAGATTGACAGCACAAGCTTGGATCCACAAGCTTGATGCTTTTCTAGCATTGAGGAATATGACACAGATTGAGGCAATAAAATATGCCACTTTACATTTGGAGGGAGTAGCACATGATTGGTGGTATCATGGGTTGATCACTCTTCAGCACAACCAGGTGGCTTCTTACCAGGACTTCGTGGATAGATTGGTTGAAAGGTTTGATAGGAAAGATCCAGAGTTACACTTTAGAGACTTGGCGCAACTCAAACAGACAGGGAGCTTAGAGCATTTTATTAATGAGTTTCAGCGGTCTTCCGTCATGGTGCCAGACATATTAGGGAGGAGGTTAATAGTATTATTTACTGAAGGCTTAGCCAAACCAGTTAGAGGTTGGGTAAAGGCTTTTGATCCTTTCACATTGAATGATGCTATAAAAAAGCTAGAAGTATGGAGCATGAAGTCCCAGTGAATAAATTTCAGCCCAAGGCAACTTCCTCCAGCAAAGACAATAAGCCATTCTTTAAGAAACCAGAGAGGACTGAACTTAGACCCGAAAATAGAGATAAATCTTTTGCGCCTCTTGATAGGGAGACGCTTAATGATTTGTGGAAGAAGAAATTGTGTTTTTATTCCAAAGGACCTTATGACATGAACCGTGATTGTCCTTTAAGACCCAAGGGCAAAGCAAACACGGTTATGTGGGCATATTATGAGGATTCCGATTCTGAAAATTGAGACTAGCAATCTGAAAATAAGGGATCAGTTGAAGAAAAGGAAAGCACAGGTGATGAAAAGCTGAACCAAATGGCTATAGGTGATGAAAAGACTGGGGGTAGACTTAAGGAGGCCCGAGTAACCAGGGTGCAACTGGAGGGATCATTCAGGATGAGGGTAGTATTGGCAAGGCAGCGAGTTATCACCTTGCTCGATACGGGTGCCACTCATAATTTTATTGATTCCAGGCTGGTTGAGAGACGTGAGATTCAGACAGAGCAGTTTAAGGGTCTGAGAGTGAGGGTAATTGATGGCTACGTCCTCAAATGTGATAGGAAGATTACAGGTCTACCCCTGAGGATTAATAACTTTGACTTCAAGGCTGATTTTTATGTTGTAAACATGGGTGACACAGATCTAGTACTTGGTATGACTTGGTTGCATGACATTGGAGTGTTTGTAAGGAAACTCAGGTGCGGAAACAACTTCCTACGCTAATCTCTATAGGAGAGTATTGTGCAAATTCTTTTAAATCCTTACAATTTCAGATTCGTTAACTACTTTAACAAAGATATTGCAACCACTTACCATACATATAGAAAAATAGAGAATGACACAATGATATACCTTGGGGAAACCTTTCGGTAAAAGCCCCAGCACTCCAAAACCTGCACAATGTATTGATCAAAACTATTACAGCTTACAATACACTTGCAATGCAAGTTCTTTCAGAAGATTTCTAAACCCTTGAAGACAAATCACGATAGCATAAAACGTTCCAACAATACACATGCATCATATCTCTTCGCAACCCTAAAAAGGCTTATATCATGTGCTTCACTTTTTAGGGCTACTCCCAAAGATAACCGTATTAGGGTTTTACCATTCTCCGAGAAAATAGGAACCCCAAAATTTTTTCGGGGCAATGCCCCAAACCCAACGATTGGGGAAGAGTGTACAGTACTCAAATTTATCAGTTGCCACATGTCTTCACCTGTCATAGAATCTTCCTGACATAGCTCTTACGTGTCATAGGAATCCTTCATAACCGTTTTAGCCATGATCTCCTTACACACAATTCAAGATGCTGACACATCAACATTATTTGCAAGAAATACATTTTACAAAACAAATAATAAGAATAGGAATTATCCAAGGTTGAGACACCTTATTCCTAACAGTGTTCACTCTCGATCTGAGAGACATGGAGATGAGGTTACAATCGGATGGAAATACACATATAGTTAAGCCCATCCGTGACAATGAGTTTAGGATGATGTGTTGCAGACGCATGGGGAGCTTGCTGAGACATGACAAGGTTCAGTGGACAGCCCGTTGCACTTTGATGCCATCACAAGGGCAGCAACATTCCGAGTATCATCCAGACATACAGGCGTTGAGAATCAAGCATAGTAAGGTGTTCAGTGACATTCCACTAGGTAGTCGTTCTGATAGAGGTATTGAGCAGATCATTGAGTTGGAGGAGGGTGCCAAACCCATTATGATTACACCCTACAGACATCCAAAGAGATTGAAGGATGAGATTGAGAAAACCATCAAGGAACTAGTTGTTGTGGGGCACATTAGACCAAGTAAGTCTCCTTTTGCTTCTTCTATGGTTTTGGTGAAGAAATAGGATGGTACTCTTAGGATGTGCATAGATTACAGAGTCCTGAACAAGAAGACTATCAAAAACAGGCACCCCATACCACGGATTGATGAGTTATTAGATGAGTTACATGGGGCATGCTTCTTCTCGAAAATTGATTTGAGATCAGGGTATCATCAGATTTGAGTCAGAGAGCAGGATATAGAGAAAACGACATTTCGGTGTCATTGTGGCCATTTTGAGTTTGTAGTTATGCCATTTGGGCTAACTAATGCTCCAACCACTTTTCAGTCCACGATGAACAGGGTCTTTTAGCCTCAGTTGAGGAAATTTGTGTTAGTCTTCTTTGATGACATCTTGGTGTATAGTAGGACATGGGATGAGCATGTGCGACACTTAGACACTGTGTTGAGCATATTGAGCAGGGAATCCTTATATGCAAAGGAGTCTAAATGTGATTTGCGATTATTAGAGTTATTATATCTGGGTCACATTATCAGTGCACAAGGAGTACGCATGGATCCTAAAAAGATTCGTGGTATTGTTGAGTGGTCTACTCCAGTAAACTTGATATAGTTGAGACGATTGTTGGGGTTGTGTGGGTTCTACAAGAGGTTTGTTAGTGGAGATTCTAGGCATGGATCACCCTTGATGGATTTGATGAGGAAGGGGGCTTTCTTGTGGACTCCTAAGGCACAGGAGTGTTTTGATCAATTCAAGGAGTTGATGACTTCTTGTCCAGTGTTAGCACTACCAGATTTCAGTAAATCATTTGAGCTTCATTGTGATGCATCTGGGGAGGGCGTTGGAGCGGTGCTCATGCAAGACTAGCACCCGATTGTGTATGAGAGTACGAAGCTCAGGGGACCTGAGAGGAGCTTCAACATTTATGATAAGGAAATGTTGGCCATAATGCATGCTTTGGCCAAATTCAGGTAGTATTTAGTGAGCAGCAAATTCAGCATAAAAACAAACCACAATAGCCTGAAGCATTTCCTGGGGCAGCGATATCTTAATGACAGGTAGCAAAAAATGGGTAAGTAAATTATAGGCATATGACTTTGATATTATCTATTTCAAGGGGACACAAAATATAGTAGCAAATGCCTTATCACGAAGAGCCCACTTGAGCTTGATGATGGATATATCAGAGGACTGGAGACATTTGATCCTTGCAGAGTATGCAAAGGATACATGGGCATTAGGATTCATAGACGAATCGGTTCAGGATAGTGATTTCACCCTTGCGAATGAGCTCATCATTTACAAAGGGCACATTTATTTGGTGGTAGGGTCAGAGGTGAGGAGGATGGTGTTGAGAGTTTATCATGACTCACCTATGGAAGGACATCCAGGTTTTTATAAAACCTACTGGCAGATTCGTGAGATTTTTTCTTGGAAAGTGCTCAAGGCTGAGGTGTTACAATATGTTAGAGAGTGTCCTACTTGCCAGCAGAATAAACAGGACCACTCTTATCCAGCCGGTTTACTTCAGCCACTTCCGATTCCTGACAGAAAGTGGGAGTGTTTTTCTATGGACTTCATCGGAAGACTGCTGAGAGCCCAGGGAAGGGATTGTATATATGTTGTTGTTGATCGGCTTACGAAGTTTGCCCAGTTCTTCCCGATTACTGCTACATACACTGCTACCCAGGTGGCAGATTTATTCTTCAGAGAGGTATTCAGGTTGCATGGCTTACCTCGGAGCATTGTCAGTGACATGGACAAGAAATTTATGAGTCACTTTTGGCAAGAGTTGTTCAGATTTTTTGGGACAGAGCTCACTCCGAGTACTTGCTACCAGCCCTAGACGGATGGACAGACTGAGATAGTCAACAAATGGGTGGAGGGATACCTTAGGAACTACATAGTAGGGGAGCAAAAGGGTTGGGTTAAGTGGATTTACTTATTTGAGTATTGCTACAATTCCACTTATCACATGTGTATTCAGATGTCACCTTTCATGGCAGTGTATGGGTATTAGGCACCCAATTTCATGGATCTTTTGCTGAGCGACAGTAGGGCGCCTAGTGCTGGAGACTTGTTACAGGAGAGCCAAGACATTGTAAAGGCTCTTAAGGAGAATATTACTAAGGCACAGAATCAATAGAAGCAGTATGTGGATTAGAAGAGGATTGAGCAGACTTTTGAGGTAGGAGATATGGTGTACTTGATGTTACAGCTTTACCGCTAGTCCACTCTTAAAAGGAGTGGTGCTGAGAAATTGAAGCGATGGTACTATGGACCTTTCAGGGTGATCAAGAGAGTTGGAGATGTGGCGTATGAGTTGGATTTGCCAGCAAAGAGTAAAGTCCATAATGTTTTTCATGCGTCACGTCTCAAAAAGGCGTTAGGACACTATATTGTTCCTTCTACAGTGCTTCCACCCTTTGATGATGAGGGGAAGTTGGTTTTAGTGCTTGAGTCTATTTTGGAGTTTAGGGAGAGAAACTTGAGGAGACGCACTATCAGGGAGTACTTGGTGAAATAGAAAGACATGCCGGTTGAGGATGCCACTTGGGAGAGCGAGGAGATTTTATAGTATCCAGAGTTGAGATTGCTTGAGGACAAGCAATTTCAAGAAGGACAGACTGTGATGTCCCTTTCTAGCTAGAGACATCATTCTAGTCATTGATTAGCCCATCATTGTACCCTCGTAGGCTAGAAGAGACGAACAGAGGGTCAATTTGTGCATAGAGGAGATATGCTTATGTGATGATTCGACTTTTGTAGAGCTCAGCATCCTTGATTTGGTATGGAGAGGTTTTAGACTCTGTTTGTTTGAGTTTTGCTATTTTTAGCTACTTTTAGAGTCGTAGAGATGGACCCTTGCTATTTGTAGAAATATTATTTGATCACATGGGAAATTATTATGCCAGTTCCAGTTGCAGACGATTAAGCCAGATTCTCATTTTTGAGGGAGTTATTTAGTTTTCCATGATTATATATTAATTAAATGGCAAAGGATTTAATATTTAGTTGTAAATTGACTTTATATTAAATCACTTAAGTGATGGGTCTTAATATCATGAAGGGGGCCAAATTAATGTATTAATTTATTGACATGTTTTCCCAAGTCTAAATCATTAAATTTATTTAATGATTATATTTTTAATGCCTTGAAGATAGAAATCGCAGCTTTTCAAGGAATTGCGATTTAGGGTTGGAAAGCCTATTTATGTTTGCTGGGGAAACAAGAAAGGCATCCATTGTTATTTTGCAAATTGATCATTGTGATTTCGAGCTCTGAGAAGGGTTTCAGCTTTGCCATTGAAGAACATAGTTCTTTTGTGTGTATCCGTTTGAGCTGGTGAAATATGTAGTGAATTTGTAATTTCAGAGAGTTTCATCTAGAGACTCTATTTGTGCTTCAGCAGTATTAGTTTCAGCACCAGGAAGAAGAACATAGTATTTAATTGCAGCTTTATGGAGGAATAAGTCGCAGCCATTAACCTCTTTCAGATTTACAGCCACAACATTGTAGAGTTGAAATAAATAAGTTCCTGCAGCAACTAGTGTATTCTCCCAGGGTTTTTTCATGCATTTTGTAGTTGCCTTTGTTAATCATTTTTCAATAAAGGATTGTCTTGATTTCCTTTTGTATTTCATTTGGAAAATAAATGGAAGTTGCAACAGTTAATTGAATAGTTTCAGAATTTCAGATTATTGAATATTTGCTTTTTATTTCTAAAACCCTTGAAAATCCAAAAAAAATCATAAGCTTTCAAACAACAAATTGAGATAAACATGTGCAGCAGTTAAGGACCGATTTGGGGTTCTTATACAGGACCACAGAGAAATAGGCTAATGACTTATCATGCTTTGAATGCTAGAAAGGGGACATTACACCTTTCCAAAAGAGAATTTCACAAAAACATAATAATATTAAAATAGAAAATAAATATATTTACAAGAGAAACATTCTAAAAGTACGTTCCCTTTTTTAAATAGGATTTAATAATATAAATGAAATTAAAATATAGAAACGAATCAATCAATCCATAAATAATAATAATTTATAATATAATTACATTATGACAAAGGTGTTTGGGCTTGCCTCATGTTTGGGCTTGACCTAATAGCCAATTGGAAATTCTTATCCTTGTCTTTGATTTTGACTTTATGAATCATGCATTGCATGAATGGGAAGCTATGTCTCAATTAATTTTCTGCTACTGATATGATCTTTATACTCTTGCTTTAAACTTTAAGTTGTGTTTGAATATTGACTTTGTACTCGTGTATTTTCACCTTGTAATGAGGTCGGTTGATACCCTCTCTTATTCGGCTATCTAAGGCTCTTCATTGTGGTTAATATTCATGGGAGTATAAATATAAAATCTTCACATATCGTCCTCCATTTCTAATTCCCTTCGTTCTATATATTCTAATCTCCTCAAGGACATCTTTCTTCAAAAAATCATAACTTATATCTCTTCTTATTAATTGCACCCTTTCAGAGAATAATTACTAATTATAAAGAAATCACAGCTTATTGAGAATATTTAGTGAGTACACTACATCACAGCTCTTGACAAATTAAATATATTCTTTTCCTTAACAGGTTGTACTTAAATAGCTTGTCTTTTTATTGATTGTCTCATTTTAAGTTACTATTTCCTTTTGACCAAGCTTGTCGATTGCTGACTTGTTATTTTAATACCGATGTTGTGTATTGTCTAGACCCTCTTCTTGGATGATTCTCATAACTATAAACGTTTTGCTGTCGTTGTATGTTGGTTGCCATTATTGAAGTTGATCGTTGTCTTTGCTAAATGTAATTGCCTCTTTTAAGTAGCGCTACCCCATTCAAATATTTTTGTGCATTACTGTGGAGAATCAACCATTTCTATAATGGGTCACCATTCTAATGCAAGAGCATCTAGGGTGTAAGAGCAATCTTGCATCACCCAAAAATATTTTGCAGTTTTTCAATAAGGGCTATCTTTGGACAGGGCTACTATTTTTGGCAAGTTTACTACTTTTAATAAGTTGTTCATTTGAGCACGGATTGTTCCAAATTTCCAGTTGCTTCCGTGGAGGTTCATTTTGGATGTATAAGCATGTTGGTAAAGTTTCGTGGCAAGATCAAGTCTGGCTTTGAAAATATTGCATATTCTATTTTGGCGGGGTGGTATGAAAACTTTGAACTCAGTTTTGAAGGCTTTAGAGGCTCCGAAAGGGGGTCAAGTTTTGATCAACTAGTGTTTTGCAAGGCTAGAGTTGTAGAGCGCTTTGAGAGGTTTCCGAAATGAGGTTATAATAGCCAATCGACTCAATGGTTCACAAGTTATGATTTTCGAAAGTTGGGCCATCAAGACTCCAGTTTTAATACAAAAGGAAGAGAGAGAAAAATCACTTAAGGAGGGAAATTGAACCGTTGGGTGGCAAAATGGGAAAACTTCACTTTCCAAAATATTCTAAGGTGGTTAATTGTGCTACTTAAATAGGGTTGAAGGGGGATTTTAGGATTTAGTTCGAGAAGTATAAATTGTGGTTCTATCTTGCAGATTATTGTAATGAATATGCCCATGTGGCTATAGCATGTTACTTTTTTGATTATTGTAATGTCATTTCATTGAAGATAATAGCAAACAAGTGTTTCTATTCTTGCCATTGTTATGTTTTTGCAATTTTTTGTTTATTTCTCTGTTGTGTTGTGTGTGTTTGGTTGAATAAAGGGAGTACCCTTCATCATATTCTTAATAATCGCCTCTATTATTGGACTTTATTTGATTTGTCTTTGTCTCACACTTATTGATTTAGCTGCCCTCTGCAGATTGATGAAGTTACTGAAAATTTGCCATCTTAATATGAAGTCGGCATCACTTTAATGTTTATTCTATCGCTGCTCCATTGTAGTCGTGTTTGCCTGTTAGGATTGGATTTTTGGGAACATCACAAAAAGAAACTGAGACTTTAAATTACCATCTTTATATTGCTGCTTTCTTGTCATAAATTGAATGGAACATGTAAGTTGAGTGTTCTTAGGAGTTGTAACATGTAAGTACAATGAGCGAGTGTAAAGTAATGCAAGTTGTAGAGGAAAAGATGTGAGGATAATGTTGATAGGCTGTTTTTGTGTTTGGAAGCCTCAAGAAGATATTTCTTGTTTAAAGTTTTTTTTCATTGGATCTTTCTTAGATGAATCTTGTGTTGAGCTTATCTCTTTTTAATGTTTGCAGTCTCTTTTCTGTCTCCTTTAACGTTGGGTTGCTCTAGGATAAAATCTCTTGTTTGGAATCTGCTTTTCTGTATGTTTGGTATCTTTTTCTTGTTTAATCTACATCAACTACAATGCTTAAGCATCTTATTTCTAGGCACAATTGACTGTTTCCTTGTGCAAATACCAAGAAGAAAGTGTACATAATGGATTAAATTACTTTCATGCGAGATAATGTTCATGTTGGTAATTAGCTATTGAATATCTTTTCAATGCTAATTATGGATCATTCTACCAAACCAGAGTTTAAGCAATTCTTTCAGTTATATTTTCTATCATAATTAGCAATCAATGGGTTATGTTGTATATTTTATTTTAAACAACTGCAGTTTCATATACATAGATACTTACATATTAGTCAGTCATGGTAACTTGAACATAATGCATAAATTGTTAACACTGCATTATTGAATGATTTTTCTTGTTTTGCAGCTCATGAAACAATTATAAATGCTATTGATGGATGTGGTGGCCTTGGAATTGGTCATGGGGCTCCTGAAATCGTTACAGGTGGAAGGGATGGTGAGTTTGTGTCATCTCTATCAGATGGCCATGGACTTGGTAGTGTTAAGCTTAAAATTATGTAAAACAAATTCAACCATTGATATGCATCATTGAATTATAATTTATTTTTGTTATTATTTTCACTGATATTAGAGGCAGGTCTGTTTGAGCTTGATGCTTTCACTGTTCTGGAAAACGTTGCAATATTATAGGTTATAAGCTACAATTTCTGTTGCAGACATGCCCTGTTCTCCTAGCAGAAAACTCGAGAGTTCTTGTTGTAAATAAAATTAAAATGTGACTGAGTGATGTCTATGTGCTGATAACTGCAAAATTATGGAACCATGACTATTCTAGAGTCAAGCTTAATGAGGTGTCCATTGTTAATACTTTACCGGTTACTGAGAGGGGGGGGGGGATGAATCAGTAAAAATATCTATGATGCAGTTTAAAACTTGTAAACAGATTCTCTAATGTAAAATAGAATGTAAATAGTCATTCACAAGCATAAACAGATTCACACAGATCAACACAAGTATTTATACGTGGAAACCCTCGGTTAGAAGGATCAAACCACGGTGAGACAGAGCTCACAACTTCACTACTGCAGAATGAAGGCGCGCTGTTAGGAACTTACAAAAGCACGGATTCAAGTGCTACCCGCTTAAGGGATTTTACAAAAGATCTGTGAAGATCTAAGCCTTGTTAGGAGCTGCCTAGTTACAGGACTTTGGACATCAATATAGATGCCACCCTGTTAGGGGATTTTACAAAGAACCAATTAGGTTCACCCTGATAGAGGGATTTCGATATGCTTTCACCTTTTATAAAAGCAATGATCTATATTGACACTGATTGTTTGATTAGATCATACCTGTTAATCTCATCTCCGGTTTGCCTGGCTGTTGATCTCTCTTTCTTTCTTCACCTCTGTGCCTAAAGCTCTCCTCAGAAGATATCACTCCTCTGTTCTCTTTTCAATCATCAATTCTCAACAACAACCTTCTTTGCATCCTATGACCTGTATTTATATAACAGTATACTGTAAGGAAACCCTTAACTCATAGAACCGCCAGGCTGCAAACTCCGCAACAAAACATGCAATCAGCTACAAGCTGTACGTTATGATCTGGAGTTTACCTTGCAAAACATCCGCAGGAATAAAACTACCTCCTGTTAAAAAGCTAACTCTACTCTTAAGCGGTGGATGTCCCGTATAATTCGGCTTCTAACTAAAACTGATCCACTGAATCCGGTGCGGATCTTTAGGTCATGCTAGACCGGTGTAATCTTATATCCGATTCAACTTATGCAATCACACTGAGACCGATGCGTACACTTTTCTTTATCTACCGGTGCATATGTTATGTTGCTTGTCGACCGGTGTCTCTAAAGTAAGGGTTGTGAGTGACCGGTGACCCCTTATCGGTGCATAGTGTTTGTGGATGTGCACTAATGACAACTCAGATTTCTAACAATCTTCCCCTTTGTCATTGGTGGCAAAACTATACACATACAAACTTCACTCACTTACTAATCATAGTACCTTGTATCTGTAGAACATTGCTTCCCCTATTCCAGACTTCCCCTGACAGAGTGCTCCGGGGATGAAAGTTCTGCCTAATCCTGTTTGCTCATTTTTTGTGTATCTTCTTCCCCTTTTTGCCTCCATAGGACAAAGAGTAATGCGTTTCTTCACAGTTGAAGCTTGGTGAAGATATCCTTATATATTGTTCTTGCTGAGTGAAGGAATGGTGCCCACTGACCGGTTACATATTCTGTATTCTTTTGGGCTGCTGTCAGAGAAATAATGATATTCTCCATGTCTTCCACAGTTTTGTAGTCTGGTTCATTTATTAGAGCTTTTGCAGAATTCGTTGATAGGTTCATGATGTCAAATGGTGGGTCTAAAAACATTTGAAATCGAATGATATTTTGGATCCGCTTATTTTTCTCAGCACAAGAGGTAAACTTGTCATTTCTCTGCTATAGGATGTTACAGTTTTGTTCTTAATCTCAAACTGAGAGGACAATGCTTTAATCTCATCTGTTATATTGGCAGGCTTTTCTGATAGGTCTTGCAAAAACACTTCAAAGTTTGATGTTCGGTTCATTAAATTTTTTGCTTCTTGAAGTTGCTGTTGTAGAATTCTCAGGTTGGTTGTCAAATGCACTTTGATATCTTCAACCTGTTTGTGGAGTATCTCCACTCTTTTCTTCTCGTAATGGTCGATCGCCACTGTTTCCGAATCTGTGAGATCCTCACCGATTGCCTGTGCCAGCACTTCTAGCTGATCGATGATGGGTTCATCGCTGTCTACGTCAGTATCAGGAGCAAAGTTGCACAAAATATTCTTTACAGTGGTTAGGACCATGTCTTGTTTTCTTTTGGTCAGCTCCTTGAGCTGCCTAGTTGACATCTTGCTGATGTCTACTACTGTCTCGGTGATTTTACTTCTTTTTGCTTCCTTCTCCTCTGCAAATGGCAACTTTCTTTTAGAAGAGGAGCTTGGAATGTCTTCTTGTTCTTGTTGCCCTTGCTCTTGCTCCGGTTTGAGTTGCTCAGTGTGGATAGGGATGTCTTCATCTTGTCCCTTATTATGTTCTGTATCTTGATGAGCTTTGTTCTCCGGTTGAACTTCTCTTTCTGGTAGACTTTGTTCTGTAGGAGGTTTTTCCTCGGTCTGAGCTTCTTCTTGTTCTTCCTCTTGGATACTGGGCGCCGGTTCTACTTTCTTCCTTCGACCCTTGGGCTGTTCTGACGCCGGTTTCTTCTTTGGTGGTGGCATCCTTTTGTAGACAATCTTGATTGGTGCCCTTGTTGACAGATTTTGGAAAATCTCAATGTATGTGCCGAACTGATTGGCACCGAGATCCAAATTTGCATCGGTTAATGCATCAGCATATGCCTTAGCAACTTTGGTAGAGATCTCGTAACCCAGCTCAGGAGCGTATACATCTCTTGGTTCCACTGCTTGAATGATGCAGTTGTCGATGGTGACCAGAAAACATACCTCATTTTTGTACAGGTCAACAATAGTTGACGGCACTCTTTCTCTTTCGTGCATCTTCAATTGAAAAGCTTCAAAATGTTCATTCATCGCATTACTCAATTTGTCTCCCAGTAGATTAGCCATTTCAGTGATTTAATGCATGACCGGTTTGTCGGTTTTCCATGTCACTTTACCGATGCTTGGGAAGAAATCGAAGAAGAAAAAGTATAGGCACATCAGAAGGGTTCCATACTTCATGGATTTCTTCTTCACAACTCCGAGCCTTTCATGTTTTCAAAAATTTGGCTCTGAAGCATCACACAGATGTCGTATTGGGCATTTTCGTGCATGATGCGGTACGCAACATGTATTGCACCACCTGGTATGTTGTTCTATTTGCTTGACTGATAAACATTGTATCCGATGACAGCAGACACAAATCGTACTCCATTGTCTTCAATGTCATTCACAGTCATAAGTCGACCATCAGACTTCGACTTGGTCAGCTTATTGACGATGGTATTGGCGATGGTGCGTAGGGTTAGCGCTTCCCCTTTGTCACTGTATCCGGTTACTCTGTGGAGATCTTTGGTGATCTCGTGACATGTGCCTCTGGTGAGCCAGAAACTTGGTTCGTGAAGACGGCTCAGCACCAATTTGACTTGGTCTTCCCGGAAGATTCTAGGGTAGCATACACCATTTATTAGTCCGGATGATACTAGATTGGCGTATTATTCGGGAAGTTTCCCTTCTTCACATAACGATAGATACTCTCCTTGAATATAAGTTTCTCCCAGTTCTTCCTGTTTGGCGTGAATAAACGCTGTAACATCCTCGGTCAGGAGAACTTCTGGAATAGAGGAGAGCACACCAGCCATGTTGTTTTCTCTATTCTGAGAAGGCAAGATGTTGTATGTTGGCCGATTCACCTGATCTCCTTTGATTAATTTCACGGTAGTGGAAGATGAAGCCATTCTTGCTAATCGGTAAGCTACAAAAAGTAACTTGGATTGGTTTTGCAAGCAGTGATTCTTAGTGATCAAAGCGTGAGAATAATACTTAGCACAAGAATTCGTAACTCACAAAGTAAAGTGAAGACTTGTGAGTAATTCTCCTTTTTTCCTATAGAGTTAGGTTATAACGGTAATTACCAAACGGTAACTATTTGTTAAACGGCTACAGTAATAAATGCCTTACCTAACTTTGCTTTGCGTTTTCCCGACCAATTGAATGAAGTTTGCCTTACTGGTTTTACCTTGTAGACTGAGTGAGTTCGACTCTCACCAGTCATACCGGGAACGGTAGAGGATCTACTGGTTCCCTCTAAGCCTTCACGGCTCAGTTTGCTGATGAAATATCGCCATCAGCAGATGGTGATCTTTCCTCTGTCTTCTGTTCAGCGGAGCTCTTTGATTCTTTTACGAACCAAATCTGTTTAACTGTTTTCATAGTTTTCTCTCCCTTGTTGATCTTTTCTTTAGGTTTGACCAGTTCCTTTTCCTTACCGGATAACCGGTTCCTGCACTCTTAGGCTTTGTGTCCAACTTTGTTGCAGTGATAGCAGACTATCCCGGTTGTCTTCCCTGGGTTCATTCTTCTTGTGTTGGTTTGCTTGTCCCAAGAGCTCATACAGATGATTGTACTCCGGTTCTTGTTTCTTTTGGTGAATATCGGCTTTGGGGATCTGAATGTCATTGTCTTGGATCTGCATTCTTCTGCCTTGTGTCCAAATTTGTTGCATGCATAGCAGTAGCCCCTGAAGCTTCCATTGCCACTATTGGACACAGATATGGGATTGGACTAGCACTCATTGGTCATGAGGCTATTTTTACAGCAGTTCTTGCAGTGACTGTTGTTGGTCCTTACCGATGCACTTTTGCAGTTATTAGTTTTATGACCCGGTTTCCCACAATGCTTGCAAGGTGCGTTAAGGATATTCTTACCTTTTTGTGCCAGCGGTTTCTTCTTATCCCTTTTGATTGCTTTTACCCTAGAGGACTCACCATTTTCTTTGGTAACTCCACCGGTGAATCCAAGACCGGTTAGATCTTTATGCCTTCTTTGAGCTTTAAGTTGCTCATCAAGGTTGGTCGAAGTTTCATTGTATCTTCTCAGAATTTCATTTGTTTCTTCAAGTTCATTTATCTGTCCCCTTAGTTGATGCAATTCTAGAGACAGTCTATTGCATGCTTCATTCCTGTCATGCCAGCCTTTCTGCATGTGAGCATTTTCTTGGGTGGCACTCTGCATGTCTTCTTGAAGTTGTAGAATGATAAGTTCATTCGCCCCTACCGCTTCCACTGCTCGGTCCCTTGCTTTCTCAGAGGCTGTCAAAGACTTGACTGCTGAGTTCCTTTCATTTTCGGCTTTTCTCTTTTTCTCGATCAGTTCAGTCATCCTCAGGGCATTGTCGTCTTGGTCTCTCTTAAGATTAGAGATCTGATCAGTTAGGATCTGATTCTTTTCCATGAGTTCAGATACTGCCTCCTTAGCTTCATCAGATCCACTCTGCCCAGAGAGTTCATCAATGGTCTCATTGCTCTCATTTAACTGTAGCGCTAGCTCCTTTCTCTTTGCAAGTGATCTTCTCAATCTATTCTCCAGAGATGCAATGATGTCATTGGCTTCCTCTAGCTGTTTTTGATACCGGTAAACTTCCATGATCATTCTCTCAAGCTGTTAGGCTTAGTAGTATAGAGAACTAGGCTCTGATACCAATTGTTAATACTTTACTGGTTACTGAGAGGGGGGGGGGGGGGGTGAATCAGTAAAAACTATCTCTGATGCAGTTTAAAACTTGTAAACAGATTCTCTAATGTAAAACAGAATGTAAACAGTCATTCACAAGCATAAACAGATTCACACAAATCAACACAAGTATTTATACGTGGAAACCCTTGGTTAGAAGGAAAAAACCACGGTGAGATAGAGCTCACAACTTCACTACTGCAGAATGAAGGTGCCTTGTTAGGAGCTTACAAAAGCACGGATTCAAGTGCTACCCGCTTAAGGGATTTTACAAAAGATCTGTTAAGATCTAAGCCTTGTTAGGAGCTGCCTAGTTACAGGACTTTGAACATCAACATAGATGCCACCTTGTTAGGGGATTTTACAAAGAACCAATTAGGTTCACCACAAAGTAACGAGAATCGGAATCGGCAAGGCCGAATCGAATCTCGAATCGGCGGTGAATCGCTAGTGAATTGACTACGAATTGACAAAGTGAAAAAACCCTTGAAATTTAGAGATTTTAATGATTTAAAACTTATTTCATGCACCATTTATTGAATATGACTTAATAAGCACACTATAACTGTCCATCACATACATTACACGTAAAATGTAAATTGTAGCTAAAGTAAATAGAAATCATAGGATCGTAATGAGTCAAATCATAGAATGTATGTAAGATGAAGATCCATAAGACATCAAATCATAAATGTATGTAAGATGAAGATTGATGAAACATATGTCTATCAGTATCTGTAAGATCCATAAAACTAAATCGTTTCATAGTATGAATCTATGATGCTTGATCATTGATCAATGCCAAATGTCAAAGTCTTCATAACTAGATCTTAGGTAGTCTTTGTTGGTGGCTGTTTTCAAGTCCCTAGGTCCGGCAAATGAGGTTTGAATGATTTTGGCCTATTAGGAAGTCATGTTTGTCTGGGATTTGGGCAAGAGCTAAGCTAAGTTTGTCATAGAGATGCGGTCAAAACCAAGTGATTTGTGATAAAACGAGTTAAAACCCTTTGAGAATCCTTTTGCCAGCTTTAGTTTGACCTTAGAAAGCCATAATGGATTGTGGGAGGTAACCCTGCTAAAGGCTTGTTGAATCCTGAAATTTGGTGAAGTCTGGAATTTTCAAAATCTAGAATCTGCATCTTAACTCCTATGAAGCTGGAACCTATCTCAAACATCCTGAAGTATATATATTTTATAATTTATACAAATATAACTGAAAGTATAAGAAATTAAATAAGTCAAACTTATACTTAAATGTTATATTTGTATAAACTTACAAGTATAACTAAGGCAAACGACCAAACAAATAATAAAAAAGTAATGTGTTTTTTCAATTTTTTAAGTTAAACTTTTATGCTACCGTGGTTGATTCATGAAGCCGGAAATCAGCGATTTTTGCCTGAATCGCCCATGAATTGCGATTCATGCGATTCAGACGATTTTTGGGGTTTGAATCGGCCGATTCCGATTCCGACTCAGAAAGAATCGGGAGGGGTGAGTCGGATCGCCGGAATCGCTTGAATTGCGGCGATTCTCGTTACTGTGGTTCACCATGATAGAGGGATTTCGATATGCTTTCACCTTTTATAAAAGCAATGATCTATATTGACACCGACTATCTGATTATATCATACCTGTTAATCTCATCTTCGGTTTGCCTGCTGTTGATCTATCTTTCTTTCTTCACCTCTGTGCCTGAAGCACTCCTCAGAAGATATCACTCCTCTGTTCTCTTTTCAATCATCAATTGTCAACAACAACCTTCTTTGCGTCCTATGACCTGTATTTATATAACAGTATACCGTAAGGAAACCCTTAATTCATAGAACCGCCAGGCTGCAAACTCCGCAACAAAACATGCAATCAGCTACAAGCTGTACGTTATGATCTGGAGTTTACCTTGCAAAACATCCGTAGGAATAAAGCTAACTCCTGTTAAAAACCTAACTCTACTCTTAAGCGGTGGATGTCCCGTATAATCCGGCTTCTAACTAAAACTGATCCACTGAATCCGGTGTGGATCTTTAGGTCATGTTAGACTGGTGTAATCTTATATCCAGTTCAACTTATGCAATCACACTGAGACCGGTGCGTACACTTTTCTTTATCTACTGGTGCATATGTTATGTTGCTTGTCGACCGGTGTCTCTAAAGTAAGTGTTGTGAGTGACTGGTGACCCCTTACCGGTGCATAGTGTTTGTGGATGTACACTAATGACAACTCAAATTTCTAACATCCATTTTTCCATTGGATATTTCCTCGGAACAAACATATATTTAGGTATAATGACTTTTCATTGGAACGGTACTTTTGATTTTGTAAATATATAATTTAACTTTGCTTGATTTAAATACTAGTAGGTTGCTTGTTTATTTGGATTTTTATATTTTTCTGTCTATGCTAAAAAATTAACTATGTTTTGTAATGTCCCCCTCGTGGCTTTTCTAGAATTCTGAGGGAACTTCAACTTTCTGGGAGAATGACATCCTTATTGGTTTGGGGTTCGATTATTGGCATTGAATGTAATGTCCCCTTCTAGATTTTACCCATGTTTAAGCCCTACAAACACCATTTTCATTAAAATAAGATTTGTAAGATGCTTAGAGATATAACTTTACCAATTAAAAATGCCTTTTTACAAGATAATTCCTGATTTAGGTCCTGCAACGACAAAAAGGAAACAAGAGCACAAATATGAATTCATAGACTAAATATATTGTTAACAAGATGTAATCTATTGTATACATTTATAACTTGATAAAGAGAGTTCCAATCCGTAACAATAGGTAATGTGTAGTATTTTGCTTTCCTAAAGGTGGATTGAAATATTAAAAAGGGTGCCCTAGCCCAACCCTTGGCCCAAGGGCAGAAACTTGTCCTCCTTGGCCCCACATTTCGTAGGGTTGGCATTGTTAATCCTAACCAGTGACTGAGAGGGGAGGTGAATCAGTCAACTCAACTTATTTCAAATCTTATCCTATGAAACAAAATACAGCTACTATGTGATAATGAAAATGTAATGTATGTTTAACTAACTTAAACAGAAATCACAAGCAACAACTTAGACATGATTTATGCGTGAAAACCCTCTGTTAGAGGGAGAAAACCACGGTGGGACAGAACCCACAATCTTCATTGCTATAGTAATAAAGTTGCCCTGTTAAAGGCTTACACCAACAGTTGTTAGAGTGCTACCCTGTGAAGGGATTTAACATATATCGGTTAAGATCTTAACTTTGTTAGGAGTCGCCTCGCTAGAGGACTTAAGAACATCAATCAAGATGTCACCCGGTTAAGGGATTTATACAAAGGAACCTGTTAGGGTTCACCTTGATAAAGGGATTTTCACGAACTTTAAATAATAAGAGAGATGATCTTTTGTAGACACCTATTCTATCATTCAGATCATACCTGTTCTATTCCTCACTCAACTTGGTTGTTCAATCTCTGTCATTTACTCTTGGTGATTGTATCCCTTCTCAAAAGACTCCTCTTCTGCTTTGCAATTCTTCTTTATCTCTCTGCACTAGATTGCTCCAACTACCAGTCGCTTATGTTGGCATTAACCAGGAAGGATGTAACCGGTACATGGCAAAGAGGTGTTGTCATTGATGTCAAAGGACGCAAACAATGTTTAAACAGGAACAAGCAGGAATAGTTGACAGTCACAAGCAGAAGAGAGACTTGTTAGAGACTGGTGACACGCAGTGAGCAAGAAGAGGCATTGTCTCTGTTACTGAGCATCAGAGTAACTAGTAACCAAGGAAGGCGCACCTGTAATCAAGGACTCAGAGTTGTGACCTGTTGATGCGAGTTTTGTTCCACTTACACAACATGTAGGACTAAACACTCAATGCTTCAAGAAACATAGAGAATTAAACCCTCTCTTGAATAAAGTCATCTCCCATGCTAAGCTTTGCAATGAAGATCATGGAATGACTCCAAGGTTCTTTACACTTGTGGATATCTAACTCAGTTGAAATGATGTGATTTGCTGGTTAATCACTTATGCGGGCTTACGTGATTCATTCAAGGGTGTCAACTTACTTGCATTGCTAAAGATTTGGCTTCACAATGTGCAATAAAAATATATCCGTGATTTATATCACTTCCTACTTTGCTCTTCGACTCCTACTACCTAGACTACTTTTATTTCTAACTATGGATGAGAACTAATGGATGGACTAGGATTCCTACCAAATGGAGGCTTGCCTACGACTTCAACTCCACCTAGTGCAAAGCTTCTAAGGATCTTAAATTGTTTTCATATCAACACCTTCACCTCAATCCAACTTAGAGTACAAATCAACGATCCAATGCCAATTGAATTTGAGCGCAACTACTAGATTACCACACAAGGCACCCTTGCATATACAAGGAACTAGTGGCCTAGTTTTATAGAATCCAATCAAACATCCACCATTATCACCATACAATCTATCTACTTTTACTCTTACTTTAACAACTTTGAAATGAAATCCTATTTTAATTGAGAGATGTAAAGAACCATGCGAATAGACCAAAATGATCATGTATATCCACCATGCAAGCCACAACAATGAATATAGAACAATTTTGATAGTATTTTGGGCAACAATTCTCCAACATAACTCCCCTTATAAATGAGAGCAAATGGCCTTATATAGAGGCTCAAGTATAATGAATGGCCAAGATTAAGAGGCAAAAATCTGAAATCAAGGGCCCAGATTGCATCCTATAAACCCTAATTAGGGTTGCCATAACTACAACCAATTACATGCTGACACCAAATTATGGGCCAATAAGAAAAATACAAAGATTTCTCAACCAATGAGAAAATAGGACACTTGGCGTGTTGTGATTGCATGTGCTTGAAATTTGGAATTTTCTGATTGGAGGAGATAATCAACTGCCACCTCATCATCCTTATCCTGTAGCTCTGATTGATCTTTGATGAAGGGAAGATATCTCTTGGTACTCAACATTTCTAACTTTGATTAACTCTTCCGAAAAATCAACTCCTTGAAGATGAATGGGATGACATGTTCCCAAATTGCTTCGTCTTCTCAACTCTTCTATCTTTGTCCTTGGAAATCTTCTCATTGCCATGATTTGGATGGGCATCCTTGAACTTGCCCCCGATCTGATTTGAACTTGATTGTACTTGGAAATGCCTTCAAGTGATTGGACTTGTCCCTCGGTAACTTGGTGTGAACTTCCTTCCCACTTGTTGGTGTTATGATGGAGGATATGGATACTATCCTTTCTTTGATCTTCTAAGTTGTTCCCAGATTTTCCATCCAAGGAAAAAAAAAAAGCTTCCCATGATTTCGTTGCCAAGAGTTCCAAGATTTTCTCTCCATTCAGCCCTTTCGCTTTGGTTTTCTCTCCTTGGAGTTTTGAACATTTCCCTCTGCCTGCAAAATATCAAGGAAACATGTCTCACTTACCCTTGCCCAAGATGCCAAAAAACTTTGAGAAATAAGAAATTAGGAAATAAAATCCCCTTTAGATGAAGCCAATAAAGTTGGATTAAAACTTTTAAACATTATTTCATTTCCAGATTTCCATACATTTCTCTACCAAAATGACCAAATGATTAAACAACAAGTCATGATTAAATAAAATCTCAGACTTAGAAACTGAAGTTTGATTGCTTTGAATTCGAACTCTTCATGGCATGAATCGCAATTTGAACCAATGAAGTTAAAGGAAAGGGAGGGATGGGGTAGAGCCTTGAAAACACCCCCTCATCACTCACACAACCTCTTCACTACTTAGAACAAAAAAACAAAATGCAATCAGACCTGTAGCTTTGAGAAAATCTGAGATTTCAACACCAGCAAGCTCCCTTTTATGAAGATGATGTTCTAATTTGTCCCCCCCTTTGAAGAGTTTGGAATATGGACTAAGAGAGGATCTCCTTAAGCTTGCCTTTGTTTCAAAACATTGAATTCCAATCTATCGAATCTGCTTTGCTGCTGGGAGAAGTCGCATGCCACTTGGAGTACAAATGAATCGAAACCTCCCTCCTTTATATATATTTCTCACTTCCCCCACCTAGGAGGCTGACTTGCATCAAATAAATGTTACTTTTTTTTTGGTTTTGGGATGACTTGTTTTGGATTTTAATTCTGATTTCTTTTTGCTTGAAGTGCACTGAATTTATTAAGATTTTATTTCTGATTTGTTTGAAGTGGGGGGGAGTCGACCTGCAATTAGGAGGGAGATATGTTGTGGGGCGGAATTGTCCTATGGATAGGATATTTCCACCCAAGAATGTAAGAAGCCTTCTTCCACGCCAAGAAACCAAGACTACTACCCATGACCCCAAACAAACAACCTCTACCTCCAAACACCTCCATTCCAAAGCTGAAAGGGGAGTGGAAATCATGGCCGCATATGACAGCCTGTCCTATGGCTGGGTGGAATCCGCCCAGTCATAAGACACATGTAATTTTTTTTTGAATAAGGTCACCAAGACCCGAAAGCTCATCTCAACTACCTCTAAACTTGATCAAACACCATGCCATTGCTCAAGGACTCCATCTTTAGTCTTGATGTAGGGGCGGAAATTTGGAGTGGATAGGATAGCCTGTCCTATGGCTGGGCAGAATCCGCCCAGTCATAGGACACATGCAGATTTGCACTTCTATACTTAGCCAATTTTGAGTTTAGGGGCGGGAGAATTTATACAAATATAACATTTAAGTATAAGAAATTAAATTTCTTATACTTTAAGTTATATTTGTATAAATACCTTTCAGGATGTTTGAGATAGGTTTCAGATTCATAGGAGTTAAGGTGCAGATTCTAGATTTTGGGGGTTTTTAAAAAATTTCAAGACTTAGCCAAATATCAGGATTCAGTGCACCTTCAGCAAAGCTACTTCTCACAATCTATCTCGGCTTTCTAAGATCAAATTGAAGTTGAAACAAGGATTCTCAAAGGGTTCAAACTTGTTTCATCGCAAATCCTTTGGTTTCAATCCCATATTCCCGAAAGATTTAGCACAACTCTTGCCCATGCTCCAAACAAACTTGACTTCTAGCAGACCAAAATTGCCAAAACCAACTCCTGAACTTCACCTGCAGGACCAAGGACTTGAAAATTGCCACCAACAAAGACTACCTAAGACCACTACTCCTACTGCTTGCAAAAGAGTGGGGTCCCCATTTGCAATGGGGGGATGGTGTGAAAATCTCACAACATGACCGGAAACAATGTATAACCGAAAGCAAGGAGTCAAACTAGTATAGACAGAGAAAGAAAAAGTGACAGGTGATAATTTTTACCTGTGCACAACCTAAGATTATTAATCGATTAGCGAAGATATCATCGAGACTGATGAACTGGCGAAAGTCACAGTCGACAAACACTTGTGTGACTCTTTGACCGGGATTTGTTGCACAAAATCCAGACGATTTTGTGTTATCAAGAAGATTGGTGCAAGGCGCGATTGAAGGTTTTAACGCCAAAGATTATGGTATTAAAACATAGAGAAATCTCTTGTAAAGGAAAGCTTGCAACATTCATCTGCTGTTTCCTTTATAAAGCAGAAAAAGCACATGGCATGCATCGGATGTTTCTTCAGTGAACTGAGACTCCACTGGATTATGGATCCAAAGGAGATTTTTATGAAGGTTGTGCATCGAAAAAAATGGGAAAGGCAAGAAGCCTATATATTCTTTAGTGTGTGAAGAATATTGTTTGCCTTCATTCTGCCAAAGAAAAAGAGTGAACTTGTACGCTGAGAGAAGCGACAAAAAGGGTGAAAAGAACAAGAGAAGAAGAGTGTGCAAGAAAGCACAATAGAAGAAAGAGAGCATACCTGTGGTGACTAGTGATGATTCTCAATTGAGAAGCACAACGATCTTATTAGGCTCAGCAAAGACATTTCTAAAAGATCAAACCCTCTATTGCTCTCTGACAATTGCAATAGCAAAATCCCTGTATATTGGGTGGATTTTAACAGGTCCCTTTTATTAAATCCCTTAACTGGGTGACATCTGTGTAGATGTTCTAAGTTCTCTAACAAGGCAGGTTTTAACAATCCTTATTTCTTAAATCCCTTAACCGGGTTGCATCTAACAGTGCGTTTGTAATCCTTTAATAGGGAAGGCTCCTAATAGGGCGCACTTTAGAAGAGTGCAAAATTTGTGAGGTTTCCTCATACCGTGGTTTTCTCCCGATTTGAGTTTCCAAGTGATAAATCTAGTGTTGCTTATTGCTTGATTGTGTGATTGCTATTTCTGTGATAGAATCTATTTTGCTTACAGTTTTAGTTAGATTATATCAGATTTGGTTCTTAAGTTTTAGTGGGTGCTGATTCACCCCTCCCCTCTCAGCATTTGTGATGAGCCGAACTGGCTCTCTATTGTGAATTGGCTCTTTCACTCAAATTTAGTTACAATTTTACAGAGATCCAAGTATTTGTAATTTATTTGCAATTTTTCCAATTTAGAAATCAAGAATAAAATTTCACGGAATTCTTTTAACATGACCAAGAACATCAATTTAAATGAATTTCTGAACATCCACTAAATTGTCACTTATTATCATCTTACTCCACGTTCACATTAAACATTTATCAAAACAAGATTACAATGCGAAATTAAGCACCTCATTTTTGACGTGACTGGTTGTAGGTGAAAATTGCAGCATAAAGGGTGATTTTCAGCTTGAATTGGTTGACGTCAGCCTTGTTTCGAATGTTCCTCAGCCAAGGAAGCTTCAATGCTCCCCTTCCATCTCCTAACACACCCTCCAAACAAATCCACGCAAGAAGACTCAACTCCAGCAGTCCGTCTAACCTTGCAGATCCGTACGACACCAACACTAAGCCGTACGACTTTTTTAACACAACACACACATGTAGGAAGCACCATTCAAAGGATAGTATAAATTCATCTCAAAACTCTTAGAACAGTTGCAGATCGGTTCCATCAACAATCAACAAATTGGGAAAATGAAGGTGATGCTCTCTCCATGCATGAATACCAAACACCAATTCTTGCTTGAATTTTCGATTTCGAATTCAATCCTCAATAATCAGTAAATGTCCATCGAATTGCCATCAACAAATCTCTGCGAATTAATGATTGATATTCTCTCCTAAAAGAAGACCAAATATCAAACCCTAGCTCACCAAGAGAAAATCGATTTCCTCTTCCAAGAAACACTTTCACTGTTCACAAGTTTTTTAATCAAATGACAATAGGTGAGAAGAATGCTTTTTCGAGTTGAGTATATAAGCTTTTTGAAAAAACTTCAACTTCACATTTTTCACTTAAGTAGCTTCTTCAACGCAACATCATTTTATAACATTAAAGTTATAAAGTTATTAAATTAAAATAAGTTGATTTAATAATCACTTTAAACCCATGAAGCTATTGAAACTATTTGACTGAATAAATCGAATTTCTGACAACAGAGCCCTGAGCTCATACTGCCTTGCTAGAAATAGCCATCTAACAAAAATAGACTTACTATAAATAGTAAGTCTCACAAACTGGAGGTTCCTGATAAACAATCCTGAAACATTTGATATCACTGTGCAGGCACCCTGCTAAACCAAGCCATACCCAAAATACCACTTACTATAAATAGTAAGTCATCCAATCTGACCCAAACGAAGAGCAGACCTGGCTCCAGAATGGAATCCAACCACTGGCTCTGCCAACTGACCCCCTCTGATCACCTGATTAGCTTACGAGGGTCGCCAAACTAAGCTAATCCCAAAAGTCTGAAAAACGGGAACATTATAGCATTGCTTGGGACCATTAGCTTATGCATGATGACCCATATATATAATGATCTTCACAATACAAATTAGAATTGTGCGCCAAGCTATAAGTCCTCCAAAACGCCGCTGTTCTGGAAGGCATTCCAAAAAGCTCACATGCAAAACTCCAGTTCATGCCAAAACGCTCGCATACAAAACTCCAGTTCATGAAAAACGCTCTGCAAAAACCGGATCAGATTTTCAAGATAGTTGGAAATCATAAAAGCATGGACTGGTAGGTCTAATACTATTGCGCGGAAACCGGTGTGCTGCCGGTGAGTCATTTGCCTTCTGTAGTATTCTACTAGACCGGTTGGACAAGACCGGTATTGTTGTGACCGGGTTCCCTTTATGTAACCGGTGCATTTACACTGGTTACTTAGCAAGTTTAGCAAGTTTCATGTTTGTCGATTGTGACAACTACCAATTTACCATTGCTTCTCTAACATTATGACCGGTGTGTTTGATGTTTGCCAATGATGACAACTATGCATAATACCAACAAGCGTACCTAGTGGGCCACACCATTCCCCCTTATTGTAACTTCCTCCGCCAATGTGGATCATCCCTTGCAAGATAGTGCCTTTGTATGATGTAACTCATGCCCATTCTACTGCAGGCCTGATCTAGTGCCTTTGTATGATGTAGCCCATGCCAATTTGACCACAAGTGTTATCTAGTGCATTTGTATGATGTAGCACAGTCCATTCCACTGCAGGCCTTACCTTATCTTGTGAGGCAATGATCTTAATGCAGTTGAGGTATAGATAAATATAGTGCCCCATCTATGTTACCTATTCTGATATGGCTAATTATGGCAGACTGATAAATATACCTTACACATGCAAATATGTATTGAAATTGAGATACTCAGACTTTGATTAATTTAACCGTATTTATGTTTATTACTATGATACAATTGTTCTACTACATGACATTCTACACTAGAAATATCACAAATTCAATATTAGTTGTAATTATGTATATATACCACAAATTTCACACACACACACACACACACACACACACACATTATATCAGGCACAGTAATGATCTGTATCTGAGAACAGTAATACCGATTTCTATTGATAGTGTTTTAAGTATGCCACATCGTTCCACATGTTTTATATGTATTTTTACCAGACTAGTAACCTGTACAAAGTTCTATTTGCAGTTATATAAACTCATAAGTGAATATATGTACAGCTGTATCTGTGTTCGATCCCTTGTCTTTCGTGCTATTCTCTCTTACTGAGAATCGTTTCTTGACTGCAACGACTACCCTTTGATCTCTAGCTGTTGCTCCCCTTTCTACTTCTTTCTGTCTGTCTTAGAGGGAAGGGTGGAATGCGTGTTTATATCCTGTCAAGAGCCACATCCTCTCCCATGGGTGTCTTATGCAAATACATGGATTCAATTCATTGTTTGTTTTCATAAATAATGACCCTTAATCAAGTAATATCGGGGGACTTGTGTTAATATTAATCTGATTGATTAATTTGATGAATTTCTCCATGAATATTGATTTAATTAAATAAATAATATATCTGGTAATAATTACTAATTTATTAATATTTATATTAATACCAAATATGTGTGTTATCAATTATATTAAATATATAATTAATTTGGTAAATATGTCAAGTATATTCATATGTGAAAGATTTCAACAGTATATATTCAAATCAATTTCTTATTCTTAACGGGGGGATATGACATTGAATTTTGGGGATTTTGTTGAGTCCATTGTTACTTTCTAGGAGGAGCAGCCATGACATGTTAGGTGTATGCCAAACATGTTGGAGGAAAATTCAAAAGTGTATTTTTAGTAAGCTGGATATCCGGTGAGGTACTAGTTGATGTGAGTTTTGTGACCACTCTAACATGCAAAATAAAATACCGAGTATTCTATCCTCTCTTAAACAAGGAAACCTCATATGCTAAAGAATGTGGCATTGTGTCTTCAAATAAGGCAAACAAAGGTTTACATTTTGAACTAGCAATTTTGTGTTGGATATAACTCAGTTTAATGATGTGATATGCTGGAAATCATGTGGGGACTTTCACTATTCTTCCTGGATTTGTCAACTCTCTTTCCTGAAAGTGACTTGAAATTGGACATTTGAACTTCACATAAAAGATAAAAGGGTGAAGCGTTAGGAAATCTAAGCTATTCCTAAAGACAATGATATCAATAGATGATGCTTAGATGACTGAATTCTTTTAACCAAGCTTTTCTTTGCCAACTGAGACAACTACACAAAGATGATGCAATCTTCTCAGGGAACATGAAGGATTTTCATATTGTAACCATTCATCCGAATACCCAATTGTAATGTCCTTGTCTAGATTGCAGTAGTTTTTCTACAATTCACCCAAGCAACACTTTAATAGCTCATATTCAACAACCTCTAAGTGGAAATTATTGAATCCTTAAACAATCTTTGGAAATCTGAAGATGAACCATCCCTTACTTGTACATGTATATTGTTATGTATTCATCTGATGTCATTAAAGGATACATTAGTTGCCTATCTCAGTATATTGTGCAAGATTATGCCATCGTCTACTTATCGGATGTGTGCTATTGCTGTGGCCAAATACCCCCGTAAGGTGTAAGGAGACTGCACACTCTCAATAGACAAGTAACTGCGTCTTCGATGTTTCTATATATGCTGTCATTCATCATATAGAGGAATCACCAATTGTTATCTAATAGATGACAATTATAAATTAGAACCACTCAGATATTTCCTATGCTCGATGCATTCACAAAAGACTTGATCAATGAATTTATTCTACCGCCAAAAATCAATATTGCAAATGATATGAGAGTCGTACTACGACGATGGTTAATTAATTATATGCAATGCACCAAATAGACAAGACTTAGGTCATATTTGCGTAGATGGCCTCAGATAATCACAACTATTTGATTCCATTCCCAGATGTCTTTGTATTAATGATGACGAGTCATCAAGGTTGCCGCATATGTCTTGAAGTTGCGATATGTTCGATCTTCTTTTCAATATTATAGTTACCCAGGTGATTTAGAATGGTTATATTTGCAACGTGTATAATGTTTCTAAGTGTCGTGCTTTGTTCTTCTTCCCCTTCCTCCATTGAAACTCCATTTAATCTATATTTATATCTTCTTTCTATTGAAAGACATGTCTCTTAGCTCTTGTATTAATGTTTCATTTACTTAATTGAAAGTATCTCTTCTTTTAGAAATTGCACCTCCTCACAATAAACCTTGTATTGGCTTTGACCTTTTTAAATAGTAGTTGATAATTAGCATCATATCTTGATTGTTATTAAGTTATTAACATAGAAGTCGCTATTGATTTAATCATTGATCTTTTATATTTTATGTTGTGCATAATCATTGGTTTTTCTCTAAGTTGCCGATTCGGGTGTGGATTTGGATGCGGATGTGTGAAAATTTATTTTAGGGGATGCAGATGCTTTTGGGTGCGTTTCTTATATATATATATCTATGTGTGTGTTAGACATTATATTTGTTGAATTTAAATTAAATACTTTAGATTTGTTCAATTTTATATGTAGTTTGAAATCTAAATTGAATATTTTAAAATATGACAATTCAATTTATAAATGTTAATATAAAAAATTATAAAATAAAATAAACCGATAGAAAATGTTAAAGTTTTTAATAGCAATTTAGTTTAATTAAAATAATATTTGATATTTGTAATGTTTTAAACATGTATTATTAAAAATTTATATTTGATATTTGTAATGTTTTAAACATGTATTATTAAAAATTTATAATACACCATTAAAGTTTATAAATGAAGAAAATTGTTAACAAAATAAACTAATAGATCATTTATGTTAAATTAAAGGTTAAACGTTAAATTTAAAAAAAACCAATTTAATATCACCAAAATAATATTTGACATTAGGAACATATGGTGTTAAGAATTTAAAATACTTGATAAACGGGAAGGAAAGGTAGGCGGGAGTTGCAAGACCGATGTCGGCAACAAAAATGATAGTTGCCAAACAGAACTCATGCCCTATTCATTTTCTTCAAGATCGACGCCGACAATAGATGATGAAGACGAAGTCTATGCTCATGCAATAGATATACCTTAGTCGGAGCCCTGGTATATCTACCAGAGATTTAGTCTTGTAGCTTAGGAAGAATATCAATGGATGGGCAAAATTAGAACTCATGCCTTGTTAGTTTTCTTCTGCTGTGAATTCGCATTGTTTTCTAAAGGAAAAAATATCTAAAAATGCTTTCCACAACCCTACGAATTCTACAATGCATCCTGTGCGCACCACAAAGCATCTGCTCCCGCATCCGCTTCTGCATCCCAGGGCTAGGTGAGGGCATCAATAACTTATGTTTTTCTTTGTCTTTATCCGGTGCACTTATGATATCTAGTCAACCTTCTTCACCCAGCTATGCTATATCTTATTTAACTTTCATTTACTAATTATATCAATGTTGATCGTATTAGCATCTATGATGGATAGTTACTTGGTAACTATTTAATATTATAATTTATTTATTTATTTACATTTTAATTATTATTATTTTAATATTATTATTTATCTATATTGTAATAATGCTATAAATATATTTAATTATTAATTAATTTATTTTATATTTAATATTATCATTTATTTATTAAATCTTCTTTCGGAAAGGGGACATCACACCAATACTGGCACAATCCAAATGAACATCCACAATTGAACTTCGTATTTAATCAAGTTTAGACTACCCTTACATTGCGACTTGCAAGCAATTAGCAACAAAAGGTATAGAAATGAAATTCATCATTCACCTTCCCATTTCTCCATTTCAATCAATGAACTTTACTAAATTATGAGAAATAAAAACCGTGCAAAATATTAAAGAAACACATATAGATCCATCATAGCTTCAATGAAATTTATATATTAACTTCAACATAGTCTTGGCAAGAATTTCTTGTCTCTCACTATACTCTAACTCATCCTTTACAAATGAGAAGGCCCAACCTTTTATAGACCTTTTAGCTATGATGAAGGGCCTAGATTGATTTGAATCAACAACCGATATAATTATTTGAAAACCCTAATTTGGGTTGTTACAACCCCTTACAATCATTTAATGTCATCCAATGAGAAAATAACATGGCTTTGAAATACATATCCTTTCAAGAATGAACCAATGAGAAAATTCATTGTGGTAGTGCATTAAATATTTTCCACATGTCAAGTTGGAATCGCTTGATTGGTTGAAGATGAATGGGTGCCACCTCAACATGCTTATCTTGTAATCTTTGTTTCAATTCTACTTCATCATCATAAAGAAGTCTCTGCATCTTTAGCAATATCTCTTGATACTCAACATTTTCAAGCCTTGGATTAATTATTATGGCCCATATTCCCAAATTGCTTGATCTTGATGAATTTTCTCCATCCTCTCCATTTTGGAAATCTTCTCCTTGAATTGTTCTTGAAATTGCTTGTCTTGATATCTTGCCTTGATCCTTCTTTATGTCTTGAACTTTGTGTCCTTCATGTTTTTGGATCCTTCTAATTGATCTTATTTTTCCAAAGGAAATGCAAGATTGTGATATTCTTCTCCATTTGTAGACTTGTTCATGTTCCTTGCACAACTTGTTCTTTGAATTGCATCTTGAAGTGAATCTTGAAACCCCCATGTAATTGTTGACCTGACCCTTGGTATATGTAATTCCCATCCCTTTTGTTAACATCTTCTTTGAAGCCCTCATATTGTTGAAGTTGTGTTATCCGTCTTTCTCCATGTCACTTTTGATGTTGCAATGATCTCTCCTTCAAGCTTTTCCCTTGGACTTGCCTTCCTTAGTGGATTCACCTGATCATCACCAATTCACCTCCATGCATTGATCCTTGCAAAACAAGAGAAAACTTATGTTAAGTTTATGAAGTAAAATTGCAAAAATATTTTCATGACATCTTTAAGAACATGGTTTCAACTTCCTTCAATTTCTGATTTTCCTTTGAGAATGCCTTAATACTTTCAAAAAATGCATACCCTTGACGATCAAATTCCCTTCTTGCAAGGTTATTAAACTTCCTGAGTTTTGTTACTTCCTTGATCTGATTTTGTCTTTGATTTCTGGAAATTCATCTTTTGATTCTGCCTTTAAATTCTCCTTTCTATTCTGTAGATCTGCTTTTGATTTACTCTTGGATTGATTTAATTCCTTTGTTGTTTATAAATTTGCACCCAATCTGATTAGAATTCAACTTATATTTGATGATAACTCATCTTCCTTGGCATGCGAATTTGCTTTTGCATCTTCTTGGAGAATCTTGGATCTGATTTTAATTTACCAGGGTCTGCAAGTAATACATATTTATCCCCTTTGATTTTCTATGAATTCACACTTTAAGTCTTTAAAATGTCATCTGATTTTGATTCGCTTGGTGCTTGACGCCTTGAAATCATACTTTTCATCTTTTTAATTGCACTTGTCTGCCTTAGTTCACCTTTGAATTCATGTTTGATATGATGTTCTTTGATCCTTATATATAAATGATCATACCAAAAGGTGTGACCTCTAAAAGAGTTGCATTAAACCATGTTACCGGTATGGATATGGGTACGAGTATCCGATACGTGGATACATGAAAAAGTTTTTTGGGGTTTGGGTATGTGGGCTTGAGTATGTGTTTATATATTTTGAAATATATATTATAAATATATGTCCAAAAAAATCTAAGAAATATATAGATTTAAATCATTTGATAGTAACTAAACAAAAATATAACTAGAACCCTTAAAGCTACAATACTATATAGTAGCTTTTGTTTAATATCTTATAGTAGCTTTGATGTGAATAACATTTTTTGTTTTATATACATAAACATTAAAGAAATATATAGAATTAAACCATTTGTCGTAGCATTTGGCGCCGTTTTAGGGTTTTAGGGAAAAAAAAAAAATATAAAAAAAACACTTTTTGATATGCTTTTTAAGTGCAAAAAACTTTCACTAGGCGCGGATGTGCTCCAGACGCCCTCCAGATGCCCTTAGGATGCACATCTGTGCCTGTGGATGCGCATCCGGACCAGAGTGCGTTTGCATCCATTGCGGACCTATCTATTTCATATTTGGTATTTTAGAGTAAACTTAATAGGTCTGACCTCCTTTGCATTTTAAATTTTGTTTTTTCCATCTCCTTCCTGGTCAGGCAACATATCTTGAAAAGTTGTGTTGCTTGAGAATATATAAATATAAACTCGAATTCTTAGTTTGTACTTGAAAAGCAATTTGTGCCTTGTATTATGAATGTTTTCAGCCATTGTTTTGGAAAAATATATCATTTGTTTAGTTTGAACATGTTATGAATGTATAATAGCTTGGTTAAGTTAGATTAAGTTTATGAATATTCTTGTATGTCATAGTGTTTTGGAAGTAATTGGAATTTGCATAAAGTACACTAACCTAAAACTCTACAAACAGGTGTTTCATTGAGCTCAGATGATTGAGACTTGCACAACATGCTTTTTTGGAGTGATTTTGGGTAGTTTTAGCATACCTATTTTAGAAAGTCAACCTAGGCATGGACTAAGCTAATTGTTAGTGTTACAATTTTTAGTTTAGTTTCTTTTTTGATCGGTAAAATGTCTATTTTATTTTATTAATTGTCGAGAATTTTAGCCTTGCCTGAACCAGGGGTGAATACAAAGAAGGGATCCACCTCCCATGAAACAATCTTCCCAAAGCAAGGATCCATCAACAGATCAAAACCTATTTTTTCTTAAAAGCTCCACCCTTAGAGTGAGAGTAGAGAATCATATCAAAGGTTCTTCCCTTCTCTCTAATCTTTTCCTTCTTCCCTTTCACCACTTGCCAGCCCTCCTCAATCTTATTTGCCTCCTTCAACCAATCTGAAGGAATATCACTCGAAAACGCTAATGGATCTACGCCATATTGTTGTTGAAACCCAACATCTCATGAATCCTTAGGAGAAACATTAGACTGTAGAATCTCAGGGATAGATGGTGCAACCTGAGAGTCCAACTTCAAAGAAATGGTATTGATCTTTTCTGGGGTATTTGGAGCTAGAGCTTGCTAGCCCTGAGTAGCCCACAAATTAGTTCTAGAACTAAAAGGACCATTCTTTTCTGATGTAGCCTCCGTGGGGGTATTGACCTTATCCTCTTTCCCTTTCTCCACATTATACATATGGGTGGAACAGTCCTTCCACCAGGAAGCCTCCTTATATAATTTCTTCTTTGTGCAATTGGTAGCAATGTGCTTTGTCTGAAAGCACCTTCTACACCTGAATGAGATCATTCGATGAATCCATCTCAACAGGAATGCGAGCATAAGTGGTATGGAAAAAATCTCAAGAACCCTTATCAACCCCCCAAAACCTACCTAAAGTATTCCCGATTGCCTCAAAACGAGAGTCACACCAAAATTGTAAAGGTAATTTGGAATCCTTAACCAAACAAGAATTTTGTCAAAAGATTTTAAAGATGGATTAAAGGTAGGGTACCATGGTTTCAACAACAACAAGAACTTGTTCTCCTAGCTATAATGAGATTCACACAAGATTTTCTTCTTGTCCTGCTCATTGTCAAAAACCACCACAAAAAAACCACGAGCCCCTGGATGAATTTGCACTTCTCCATCAAGAATGGGGCTCTAGTTTTCTGAGATCCATTTGTGAAATTCACCCAAGCTGGGACAAAAATTGTTAAACCTCCCAATTAACATCGTTTATTGAAAAAAAATTCATTCCCAACAATCTTTGCTTCAATCTCTCCATCTAAGCACACTAGTGGCCGATCTTCACAGGGCTCAATCCATACCACATTCGATCTTCCCTTATGATCTTTTCCTTTGACTACATCAACATAAGTCTCCTTCTGACCTTGATTATTTTTTCCAAAAGAAACTCTCTATTCATCCAAAACACCAGTAGGAATAACATTCCCTGCCACAAATGACTCCCCCTTCTCAAAACCTTTAAAATTCTTTTCTTGCATTCTTCATAGAAACATTCTCTCCTCACCATTGTAGCCCCCATTCCTACGGAAATGTCCAAACCCCACATTGCATTCCTGCCATGCATCACTTTCCACCTGTGGCCAAATAGGACCCATTTGGTCGAAATTTTTGCCACTGCCACATTGATCTGAGTGGGGAACACGAGTCATCCTTGACTTCTGTTGTGGTGGGGTATTAGATCCGCCATGTGCATAATCAGTCTGGCAATGGGGGAGGAAGTTGGGTTGTGAATAAACCTCAAGTGGCGGTCGAGCGACATGTAGACCACCTCCACCTTTGAAGTCCAGCTCCCTGGAAATGGCCACACTGCCCCTCTGATAGCCAAAAAAAGTAGACTTGGGAAGGAGAATAGGCGCAATGCCATTTCCCTAAGACCGGAGAACCCCAAACACTGCAACGGTCGGGAGTGCCATTTTTGTCCCCAACTGCCATATACTATTTTTAGTTTTGTTGGTGGATGCAGTTATCATGATATTTGGTATAGTCCATTGTTTTTAATTTTTATAGCGACAAAGTATAAAGTTAAATTAAATATATAACTTTATTTTAATTTTAATTAATGAAGCACTATATAGGCACCCCAAATAATAAAGAAAAGTGCAATTATGTAATGAAGAGGGTCTTATTAGGATGAGCACCACTTTTGGGGAGACATAAGGATTTAAAATTAAATTAAAAAGCCTCCTTGGCTAGGGGTTACCGGGCATCCTTTTGCTGGTCTTTGCTCTCATGGCTGAATATTATATGTAATCAGCAAATGGGTATGTTAAATATTTGATTGAAATGAGATTTAAGCATTTGGGTATCTTTAGTTTTGCTACTGTATTGTACTTTCAGATTATAGCTGGTTGCAAGTATGTGAAATATTGTATTTGTAAGTTATTTCCTTTTTATTTGCTATGATAAATCTCTATATATTGCTATACACTTCTGCACTTCCACCTTCTTCTACTAAACACATCAAAACAGCAAACAAACAAAAAACAAAACAAATAAATAGGGTTGTATATTATCTATAGGAAGTATGTTGAAATGTTTTCTATAACTTGCTAATGTTCACCATAATAGTAGCCAAGGTTGCATCTTCATAACAGCAAACAAACAAAAAACAAAACAAATAAATAGGGTTGTATGTTATCTATAGGAAGTATGTTGAAATGTTTTCTATAACTTTCAAATGTTCACCATAATAGTAGCCAAGGTTGCATCTTCATTTGTAGCATTGGAGGTACATGCAAATCCACACCATATATATATATAAAATAATCTTTCTTGTTGAAAGAGACCCCTTAGCCAAATGTTATAGTGTCAATATTGAGTGTTATTGGCACTTTGTGATGTGCTTGGAGGTAGCCGAAATGAATAGTGAGAAATGGCAAGACTGTCGAAGTTTGGGTTACGTTGTGACACAACAAGTTAGGGATTGAGGTTCGGAAGTACAGTATAGTGGTTAGAGGAAGTCTAAATATATGGAAAAGGCTTGGCAAGAAGTGGGGTTTGGTGGTAAAAGATGATGGTGTAGAGAATTCCATAGTCTTGATTGGAGAGGGAACAATAGTGTGGAATGGGCAAAAGGTATGTTTGGACAAGGAAGTTTGACTAGCTAACAAGAGCCAAGGAAAGGGTGGAGATGCGGAAAAACATGTTAGGAGGAAGTTTCAAAGTCCACCAAGGATAAAGGAAAAGAAGAAGAGTTGAGCGGAAAGGCATCTTGGGATGGTGAAATTTGATAGTTTGGTGGGGACTAAGGAGAGGTTGGACTTGTATGGGAAGGCATGCTTGGACAAACTCCTAACTTGATGAGATAAATTCTTAGAATGTAATGTCCCCATTTTTGTGAGCATCAGAGTTCATTGGATTAGCCCATCATTGTCCCTCGTAGGCTAGGGCAGCTGGATAGAGGATCTCCTTTTGGAAAAGATCAGTGTGTATTCTCTGTCAGAGCTCAGTATATGTTTAGGTTTGGCCTTCGTTGGACTCAGTTTGGCTCACTTGCTATTTATAGTAAGTTACTATTTCAGGAAAGTCAGGGTTACTATTTATAGTAGGGCACTTGAACAAGCTATGATTGCAATGCATAATTGGCTTGATCAGATAATGAGGGATTTACTATTTCTAGTAAGTTGGCGGTTGTTAGAGAGGGACCCTTACTATTTTTAGTAAGGTAGTTGGGTGCACAATGGACACAATGGTTAACTTCGAGGTTGAGAGGGAATTGAAAAATAATGATTATTTGTGGAGTTATGTTATTTTAATTATTAATAAAGTGATTACTTTATTATTAATTATTTATAAAGTGCAATTAGAATGTTTTAGGCTCACTTTATAATGAATGAGGCCATGACCCTTCATTTGAGTAACTTAAAGTGCAATTAATGGATTATATTTTGGAGGCCAAAATATTAAAGTATTTAATAAAATCAATGTGTACACAAGTTATATTATTTTAAATGATATTAATGTGCATTTATAAACCATGAATATGAGCACCCAAGTTTGAAGACTTATTATGAGGTTTTATTAAAAACCTAAAAGTGGATTTAAATACTATTAAGGAGATTGGGGTTATAAAAGCACATCAAAAGGCAAATCAACCTCATTATTGAATGATTATTTGTCATTGCTATTTGGTGTTTGAGATTGGAGCTTGAGAACAAGGGTTTTCAGCTGTACCAGGGCATTGGAAATTGTTCAATCTTCATTATTGTCGCATTTTGAGGTGGTGAGAGATCCATTGAAGCTTGCTTTCAGGAGAGCTTCATTTAGAGGCTCTAAATGTGCAAATTTGGTGAAAGTCTTAAGGGTTTGAATGTGGAATTTCAGGGATTATTTCCAGAATACCCTTGCAGCCATTGTTGATTCAGATTCTCAATTATTCATTTGCTGCTACAGTAACACATGAACAGTACCCGCTACAGTGCTTTGCATATTTGTTGAAAGTTACTTGAAGGTTTCACACTTTATTGAAGGGATATTCAGAGAAAGACTTGTGGCTGCAATTAGCATTGCTCTTAGCGACAATATACGGGCTGTACAAGCTTCTACAGGGCCACGTGCTGTCTATACAGCCAAGATGTGCTTCATAGAGGCTGAAACACCTTCATTCATTGGCTGCTATTTCATCCATTGTGAGCGCCCACAAAGTCAAGGCATTTTGCATACATTTTTGAGTGGACAAATCGTTTATAGCTGCAGATCGATTACATTTCCAGATTTATATGTTGATGGTAATTTTCAGAATTTAATGATTACAACTAGCTGGCTATATTGGGTATGACTTGTGAATATTTGAGCATTGTATATCTTTTATAAGTGAATAAGAATCATTTGCAGCTCTATTGCATTTCCAGTCTATTTCAGTTTATTATATTACTTGTATTATCTTTCTTGCCTGGCATCATATGGTAAAAACCCAAAGAAATTCATATATTATTAAAACTTCAAAACAAGCATATCCTTTTCATAGCAAATTAGTGGTTTGGCAGAGTTAAAACTCGCAGGGGTTTTTACAGAGGACTGGCATGCCTCCATGCTTAGAGAATTTGGGTACCTTAGACTTACAAAATTGGACTAGAAGAGGCTTGGGGAATAAAAAGTAGACATTCTGATCAACTACAATCATTACAAAAATGGACCATGAAATTATAGTCCTTGTTATTGAGTTTCTATTAATAGTCCCTTCTTTATTTTTGTTTTGGGTATAATTGTTTGAAGCTGGAAACTATAATTTATATCTTGAATCGCCATTACACGGGACTGCAAGTGCACCTTTTTTACACAGTTGCAAATTTCAGACTGAAATCTGTCAGGTGATTTATAATCTACCTGGTTACAAGGGTGTTTATATCTTTTCTACCCCTCAAGAAACAAAACTTATAACATTTAAATTTAATTCTCTCCAGAGCAAATGATTTCCATTGGCTGAGCATCAGGGTTTCAAATAAAATCTCTTCCTCAATGGGAAAGGCAATAAAACACCTGGGCCTGCACTTGTATTGGAAAAGTTTTCACAGCATTTTAGTAAAGCTTAATTTTAGCTTTCACCATCAAGCAAAATCTTGTCTAAAAGTTTCAGCTTCACCAAGCTGACTGAGGATTGTATCTTCCTGATAAGTAGTTTGCATCTTTTTCTCCAGAGAAAACTGATTTCTGCCAACTGAATTTTATACCAGAAGACTCCTGGATCTGCCCCAGGCCATCCAAGAATGGCTAAGACAGTCCTTGCCAGGAAAAAATGGCAGTAAAATGGAAGTTGAATTCAGCTTGTAACCAATGCCAAAGCCCTTTGGCTGTCAAACAGTTCTAAAAGATGTGGTCAACTGTCTCTCTTTTCCCACATTCAATGCAAAAAGCACCGAAAATGCCCAACGTAACCATGTCAGACAGCTATTGTTTAACACGATACTAATGTGTTTGTATGTTCTCCATTTATGCTTAATCTATGTGCCTTTATCCTTTCTTTTGATTTTGGCTTTAACTGAATCTTGCAGGACGCGTGTGTGTTTGGGACCAGCGGCAAAAAAATGACCCAGTGAGTATTTCTATTTTAGGTTAGCTCTCCTATTTGCTCATTTATTGCCTCAATTAGGATTTTATAACATTTTCTTAAGTATCCAATGGTTTCAGCAAGATTGTGGTTACTCATACCCTTGCCCTTCATTTTTAGTATCCCGTTGGTGGAATTTTGTAAATGTAGGACTTCCCAGGTGTTAAGAAAAGCCCCACAACTGGAAAGTTTCATTGAAAAATTTATCTTTAAATTGAACTTGTTTATTTTGTATCTCTCGGAAACAAATTGTAGCTTTTAAGATTTTGGATAACTTTGTGCTTTGTTGAAGTATTGAGAGTATAAGCTCCTTTATATATTTTTATTTAGTTAACTTTCTGTAATTCATGTTTTTCTGGCATATTGGAATTCAGTTTATTTAATTCTTTCTGGTTTGTTAATCATGTATGTCTAACTTATGACAGGTAGCTCTATTTGAACCTGAAACCAGGGATACAACCCGAGATTGCTGGAGTGTTGCATTTGGTAAAAATTCACACTTCAAATGTTTTTATATTACTTCTGTTTGGATATCCTTCCTAAACATTAGCAGTTTGAGGTTTGCGTGATCTTATTTCTGTATGCATCAGTTATCATGTGGTTGTTCATTTTGTAGTATGGAGTAATAGATTTCGAAAATAGAAAGTTCTGTCTGTCTGAAAATATTTGCTATCATAGTATGATGCCTTCTTCCACTATCTTGTGGATATTCTTGAACTAGAAGAAGAAAAGCTCCTGCTTAGAGTTACGATGAAACTTGTGTTATAGTTTTCCATACTGTTGAATCCTAAAAGCTTCTGTTTAGAATCCTGATAGAATTTATGTTAGTCACTCAAAGTATCTTAGATGATATGTTTCATCTTTCTTGAATATTGTTTAGATGGATGATCAAATTGTACACTAGTCACAGTGCTGCTTGAGGTTCTCTATCCTGGTAAGAATTAGGAGAGGTATTGTTCATTTTCCTAGTCATACCTGCATTTGTATAAGAAAATGAATGAGATGATTGAAATCCTAGAACAATGAACTCATAGCCCTTTACTAATATAGATGAGATCATAACACTTTACTAATGTAGACATTCGATTTTGTATGACTCATCTCATTTCAGAATGCCTTGATGTTGGCATTAGTTGCTTAACCGATAAGAATGCAACCAGTACATGGCAAAAGAGGTATTGTCATTGATTGGCAAAAAGGTGTTGTTTGTCATTAAGGATACCAGTGTTCGATTTGTGAAGCAAGGACAGACACAGATGACTACAGTAAGTTCAAGGAGAGACTGGTTTGGAAACCGGTGACACTGTGCAAATAAGAAGAGACTATCTGTTACTAATAATGCTCTAACTAATCATCAGAGCAACTGGTCACCAAGGAAGGATACAACCGGTAACTGGTAATAGGAACCGAGAAAAGGATGCAACCGGTACAGCTAGTGAAAGGGACGGTGACAGGTTAAAGCTCTTACCTGTGCACAACCTAAGGATCTTAACCAATCAAGTGAAGATTTCATCACAACTGATGAACCGGGGAAAGTCATAGTCGAAAAATAGTTATCTGACTCTTTGACTGGGATTTGTTGCACAAAATCCGGTAGTCTTTGAGTTATCAAGACGATCAGTACAAGGCGCGATTGAAAGTTTTAATGCCGGAGTTTGAGGCATTAAAACATGAAGACATGTCTTGTGAAGGAAAGCTTTTGACACGCATCTGTCGTTTCTTTCATAAAGCAGATAAAGCAAAGCATGCATCAAATGTTTCCTTAGTGAACTGATACTCCACTGGGTGATGGATCCGAAGGTGATCTTTTAACAGGTTATGCATGTAAAAAGCAAATAGGGCAAAAAGTTTCTATATTCCTCTGCCTGACAAGAATATAGTTTGCCCTCATTTTGCCAAAGAAAAGAGTGAATCTGTACGCTGAAGAAGCTAAGGTGAAGAGAGAAGAAAGTAGAGTGTGTAGAGAAGCACAACAACGAAGGAGAACATACCTGCAGAGACCGGTGATGATTCTTAGTTGAACAGAACAACGATCTTATCAGGCTCAGCAAAGCCATCATCAAAAGATCAAACCCTCTATTGCTCTCTGATAATTGCAATATCCAAATCTCAGTATTTTGGGTGGACATTAACATGTCCCTTGTATTAAATCCCTTAACCGGGTGACATCTGTTTAGGTGTTCTAAGTCTAACCAGGCAGGCTCTAATAGGCCTTATTGTATCAAATCCCTTAACCAAGTCGCATCTAATAGTGCGTTTGTAATCCTTTACCAGTGAAGACTCCTTACAGGGCGCACTTCAGAAGAGTGCAAAATTTGTGAGGTTTGCTTACACCGTGGTTTTCTCCCAATTTGGGTTTCCACGTGATAAGTTTGATGTTGCTCATTGTTGATTGTGTGATAGTTATTTCTGTTCTAAGATGTGTTCTGCTTACAGTTGTAGTATATTACATCAGATTTGTTTTAAGTTTTAATATGTGCTGATTCACCCCTCCCCTCTCAGCACCGGTTGGGACCATCAATTGGTATCAGAGCATTGGTTTCTTTTCTTTGCTGCTTAATCGCAACAAGAAAAAGATAAGATGATGAGAAAGGAAGGACCAAAGTTTTCTAAGGAAAACTTTACTCTGTGGTGCAGCAACATGAAGCTGCACATGAAGACCACTGGAGATCAATAGTGGACTCATGTAATCCATGATTACACTGAATCTACCGGTACCTTGACACTTGATGAATTGAAGATCAGGACAGAGCATACAACTGTAATGGATATGATAGGAAGCACACTACCTGATTATGTCTATGCAGAGATTGAAAATCTAGATACTGCTCACATGATGTGGGCTAAGCTTCAAACAGTGTATGGTGGTGACCCACATGTTCAAAGAGCTAAGGTAGAAAGCCTTAGAGGTAAATATGATGATATGAGAATGAATGAGGGAGAAGATATTGAGCAATACAACAACAGAATCAAAGAAGTGATGAACTCCATCAAAAGCGTTGGAGGAACACTGAGTGAAGAAGATGTGATAAGCAAAATACTGAGAACGCTGAGGCCTCAATATGCCATCAAGATCTCAGCCATACAGGAGTTAGATCGGTGACCACTTCTCAAGTCACTCTTGACTCCCTAATCGGTAAGTTGACTGAATTTGAATTCAACAATTTTGATAACAACCTACCCATGCAAGAAGTTGCTTTTTAATCTTTTGTTAATACCTCTTCCACCAAGAAAGGAAGGGAAACCGGTAATAGATCTACCGGTAAGGTTGGAAGTTTTGTTGAGAATCTACTTCTAAAGAGATGGAGCAAGATGAGTTTGAAGCACTCATCGCTAAGAGATTTCCAAGAGGAAAAGGGAAGTACAAAGGTAAACTTCCACTAAAATGTTTCTCTTGCAATAAGATAGGACATATTGCTGCAAGATGTCCAGACAATGATAATAAAGAGAAGAGCAACCGTTTCAAGAACAAAGCAAAGAAGGAATGCTACCTTGCAGAAGGAGTCACAGACAATAAATCTAAAGATCAAGAAATTGCATTTGTTGCAATAAAAGAAGAAAGCTAGGTGATAATTGAAATGACACTTATCTCAAGATCTCATCAGCATGATGACTGGATCATTGACAGTGGATACACTCACCACATGACTGGTGATAAGAACAAGTTCATCAGCCTAAAGCTTAATGATGGTGGATCGGTAACCTTTGGTAATAACGCTCCCTGTACTATCAAAGGTAAAGGTTCTATTGCACTTAATGATGCTGTATGTGAGGGTGTGTACTGGGTACAAGGACTCAAGTACAACCTAATGAGTGTTGCTCAACTAAACAACAAGGGATACCTATTGGAATTCGGGCAAGGTTCTTGTATTGTTAAGAACCAATCAGGAGCTCATGTTGCTACCGGTAGATAGAGTAAAGGGAACCTGTTCTATCTAGACTCAATTGAAGGAGCTTGCCTCATAGCATCAGTCAAAGGAGAAACAAACAAAATCTGTCTTGTAACCAACGAGGACAACAGTTGGTTGTGGCATAAGACGCTCTACCACGTAAACTTTGACAATATTGTCAAGGTGAGCAAGAAGAACTCAGTCAGAGGACTTCTTGAGATTACAAAACCTGACAAAGGTATTTGTAAGGACTGTTAGTTGGGTAAACTGACAGGAACAAGTTTCAGTAGTAAATCTTTTCTGCTGAAAGCGTTCTGGATCTTGTACACATAGATTTGTGTGGACCTATGAGAACAAAGAGCTACTATGGAGACAGGTAATTCATGTTTTTTGTAGATGATTTCTCAAGAATGATGTGGACAGTTTTTCTTAGAGAAAAATCAGAGGCCTTTCACATGTTCAAAATCTACAAGGCTCGAGTGGAGGAGACCGGTAAAAGCCTGAAGCGTTTGTGATCAGACAGAGGAGGTGAGTACACTTCTCAAGAGTTCACTCACTACTGTGAGGAACATGGAATAAAAAGGAAGTTGTTTGCACCAAGAACTCCTCAACAAAATGGAGTAGCAAAAAGAAGAAACAAGATGCTAATTGACTGTGTGAGAACCCTAATGATTCAGAAGGATCTCCCCCGTCACTTCTAGAGATAATCTATTAGCACTGGTGTTTACACAGTGAACCAAGTTCAAGTCAAGAAAGGAACCGGTAAGACTCCCTATGAATTATGGTTCGGTCACACTCCTAGTGCAGGCTACTTCAGAATTTTTGGTAGTAAATGTTACATTAAAAGAGATATGTATTCTGGCAAGTTTGAGCCAAAGAGTGATGAAGGTATATTTCTGGGTTATTCTACCAAGAGTAAATCCTACCGGTGTCTGAATAAGAGAACAAGAAAAATAGTAGAAAGTATCAATGTGAAGGTTGATGAATATTCAGAACTAAGAGGAAAAATCAGTCATAATGAATATGACAGTCTGTAGGATCAAAATGCTGAAAATCATTTGGAATTCAATGAAATGACTACTTCTGATGAAGGAGAAGAGCATGAAAACAGACCTCTGGAGTAGGATGCTGTACTTGAAGATGCAAGACCAACTCAAGAATATGAACAAGAAATTGTTCATGACCATGCTGAAGAAATTGTTCAACCGGAAGAATTAGACCGGGAACACCGACCGGTTCTTCCAAGGTATGTCACGTATCAATCAATTGATAACATTATTGGTGACAAACATGCTAATATTTTGACAAGGAAAAAGGCTAGAGAAAATATCTGTTTACTTTCCTGTATAGAGCCCAAAACCACCAAGGAGGCTCTGGAAGATGAAAACTGGGTCAAGGCCATGGAAGAAGAGATTGAGCAAATAGAGAAGAATGACACATGGATTCTTGTACCAAGACCACAGGACATGAATGTCATTGGGACCAAGTGGGTCTACAGAAACAAATTGAGTGAAGAAGGCAAAGTGATAAGAAACAAAACAAGATTGGTCTGCAAAGGATATGCAATGGAGGCTAGATTGGATTATGGTGAAATTTTTGCACCTGTTGCGAGATTAGGAGTAAGAATTCTACTTGCTTATGCTGCTCATAAAAGATTTAATGTATACCAGATGGATGTAAAGTCTGCATTCCTGAATGGTATACTGGAGGAGGAAGTCTACATTGAACAACTAGAAGGCTTCTCATCCACAAAGAAGAGTGGTATGGTCTGTAAACTGAAGAAGACTCTTTATGGGCTAAAACAAGCCCCAAGGGCATGATATGAAAGACTGCATTCATACCTCCTGACAATAGGATTGACAAGAACCGGAGATAACAACAATATGTATCTCAAGACTGGAAAAGAAGGGAACTTGATTGCGGAAATTCTTGTGGATGACATCATCTTTGGAGGAGATGACAAGATGAGCAAAGCCTTTGTTGAAGAGACGAAGAAAGAGCTTGAAATGTCTATGATAGGAGCCATAAAATTCTTCATTGGACTACAAGTCCATCAGCTAAAGGAATGTATTTTTATTTCTCAGTCCAAGTATGTAAAAGAAATTCTTAAAACCTTTGGGCTAGAAGAATCCAAACCGGTTGGTACACCTATGATAACTAACCTCAAGTTATCAAAGGTAGATGATGCAAATAAGTAAATGAGACACTGTATCGGTCTATGATAGCCAAATTACAGTATGCAGTACATAGTACATCAGACATAGCACATGTAGTAGGCATAGTAGCAAGATTCTCTACTAGTCCAAAAGAGACACCTAATAGCAGTGAAGAGAATTTTCAGATACGTGAAGGGCACTGAAGAGTATGGCCTATGGTTTCCTCACAAGGGAGGCTTCCAAATAAACGTATTCACTAATGTGGATTGGGCTGGTAATATTGATGACAGAAAGAGCACAAGTGGTGGTGCATTCTTTCTTGGAGAAATGATTGTGTCATGGACTAGCGAGAAATAGAACTTCATTTCATAGTTCACAACTGAAGCTGAGTATGTTGCTGCGATAGTCAATTGCACAAAGGTGATCTGGATAAAACAGATATTGGAAGGAATCCAAGAACAGATACCTGAACCGATTGCAATTTACTGTCACAGTACAAGTGCAATAAAGATATCTAAGAATCTTGTCATGCACTCCAAAACAAAGCACATTGCTATAAAGTATCACTATTTGAGAGAGCATGTTGAAAATAAAGAAGTTAGATTGGAGTATGTTCCCACAAAAGAACAAATTGCTGACATATTCACAAAGCCATTACCGAAGAGTACTTTTGAGTATCTCAGAGGTAAATTAGGGGTGATACCTCTTCCCGATCATCAGTAAATAGGCAAAGGTGTTCATCAATTCATCATGCTTCAACAAAGGAATCAACCTCATTATAACTGGACTGATGAATAAGACTGCTGCTCCTAGGGGTAAGAGATCTCATTAAGGTAGTCTTTCTGACTAGCCTTTGGCATTATTGCCAAAGGGGGAGAGTATGACCGGTAGAGGTAGAAATCCGAAAATATCATGATTTGTTATGGTTTTGCCATCAATGCCAAAGGGAGAGATTGTTGTCATTAGTTGCTTAACTGGTAAGAATGCAACCGGTACATGACAAAAGAGGTATTGTCATTGATTGACAAAAAGGTGTTGTCATTTATGACTAAGGATACCAGTGTTCGATCTGTGAAGCAAGGACAGACACAACTGACTACAGTAAGTGCGAGGAGAGACTGGTTTGCAAACCGATGACACTATGCAAATAAGAAGAGACTATATTTGTTACTAATAATGCTCTAACTGATCATCAGAGCAACTGGTCACCAAGGAAGGATACAACCGGTAATCGGTAACAGGAACCGAGGAAAGCATTCAACCGGTACAACTAGTGAAAGGGACGGTGATAGGTTAAAGCTCTTACCTGGGCACAACCTAGGGATCTTAACCTATCAAGTAAAGATTTCATCACGACTGATGAATTGGGGAAAGTCATAGTCGACAAACAATTATCTGACTCTTTTACTGGGATTTGTTGCACAAAATTCGATAGACTTTGAGCTATCAAAACAATCGCTACAAGGTGTGATTGAAGGTTTTAATACCAGAGTTTGAGGCATTAAAACATGAAGATATCTCTTGTGAAGGAAAGCTTTTGACACGCTTCTGTCGTTTCTTTCATAAAGCAGATAAAGCATAGCATGCATTAGATGTTCCCTCAGTGAACTGATACTCCGATTATTGTCTTGTTAAGAGTTGCTAGATCTGCAAGTTGGGATTTTAGCCTTTCTTGTGTTTGCCTTAATTTCTCCATTTCATTTTCCAAGGCAATTGATTATTTCCTGACCTGTGTCACACTGCTCAAGTGGTTTCTATATTTACTTGGTTTTCTATATTTATCCATGGCTGAAAAAATAAAGCCAGAGTGCTGGTGACACCAAACAAATGTGTGAGCTCAATAATTTTCAACCCAACAAGATGGCAGGAATCCTCTCTGATACCGCTGTAAAGAGCCTGTATGGCTCAATGTTGAAGATTATGTTTTTCTTTGGAATTGTTTTGCAATTTTATAAATATATAAAATATCTCAGGCAGCAAATAATTTATAACTCCAAAATGCAGCAATTGACTCAATTCAAAGCCTTTAAAATATTCAAATAACGTTACATAAATTCGAATGAGAATTGGCACCTTAAGAAATAAAACAACTACTAGGAATGAATCGCAGCTCCTATGAAATGGTACGCAACTTCAAGGAAATAAATTGCAGCCTCTAAAAGAATATCGCAGCCACCAAAGATAATATCTCAGCTACCAAAAATAATATCGCAGCCACCCAAGAAAGTAATCACAACGTCTAGGAAAGGAATTGCAAGCTTAAGTGATTAAACCGCATCATCCCTTGATAAATTCACAGCTTCCTTGTATTAAACCGTAGCTTCTCTGGATTGCAGTACGGTCACCAAATTCACCATATTACGAACAAAATTGCTACACAATTCATTGGCATGAGATCCAACTCAAAGTGTATGAGAAAACTTGAAATATAGCATTTCTTCAAATCCAAAACCAAACCCTAAGCTCTTCTCCAAAGTCGATTTTCACCAAAGATAATTTGCATAATGGAATGAATAGCTTTCTCCGAAAACATTGATTTTATAATAAAGATATCTTCTCTCTCACACTTTTCACTTACAAAAGACTTTGCTTTATATGCACATTTGAAATATAATAAACTATTATATTTCTTTCCTCTTTAATGATGAAAAAAAAACCCATTAAAATAACCATATTCTGACACATAGGGTCCCTATTTTGTGAGCTTGGGATTTAAAACTTCTCATCCTGGTTCCAACGAGTTATAACACTAAAATGGCAACCTTAGCCGATTTAATTAAATAATAATCATAATTCACCCATCTTGCGAAAACGACTGAGGAAGAATCAGAATCAAAATCTAACACCACAAGAGTGATCCTGATGATGAATGAACCTGATGAGGTGACTTACTAAAAATAGACGCTCCCTCCAAGAATCTATAAGTCCAAACCGGAAGCTGGAAAAGAATCTGAGAGCATCATATTGTTGACATATTTAAGTTGTCATTGGTAAAGTCATTGACAAACATCCCATTGGAACACCGGTACATCACACCGGTACTCTTAAGTATGCACTGGTAGACTAAACAAGTAAGTGGTGTAGTTTGCTAGTCACGCTTATACTAGTCTAAGTTTTTCTAATCGGTCATGGGAGACACACAGGGAAGACATGGCTAACCGGATACAAGTTCTTTACCGGTTAATGTTAAACTATAGCGTCGAATTGATTGATATAATTATATTGTTATTGCTCAATATAATAGTCGACTATATATATATATATATATTATCATTATTATAAATGTACATTATAATCAACTGCAATCTATGTTGAAACAGAGTTTTACAATTCTGCTATTGAATTGACGTAGTCGATATTACAAGAGCCTTGAAATGTATTAATGCTGTTACAGGTAACTATCATCCAATAGTTAACTTAACATATTATATATTAATATGTTATGTTAACTATCGAAGGATAGTTATCGTAGCTGTTGCATATAAGACGAAGTGCCTAAAACGAATATTATTGATAAGTCGCGTGTTTACGAAAGAGCATGTCTATGTAAAGACATGGCTCTATGTAGCTTAAGCCATGTAGAGTCATGTCTCTACGTAGATATGACTTATCATATTGTATTTATATGCTACGTATGGTTAGAGGAAAGCAATCCATAAACACGACATTGTATTCTTCTCTACAAACATACATGTTAGTTTTAGTAAATATATATTGCACAAAAAATATATACAATAAATAGTACATTTATAGACATCAGATTTTCTCTATTAAAAGCTCTTATATTCCTAACATGGTATCAGAGCCTTAATAGAGGAAAATCATTAAAGCTAACCTTGAATTCCTTATAGATTCATTATAAACAAAAGAGAAATTCTAATGCCCAGCGGTATTAAGGTAGAAGATAGATTGGAAGGTGCTTCTAATTTCTCATGGAAAATTCGAATTCTTACATTGCTTCAAGAACTTGAGTTAGATTCTTATGTTGAGGAAGTCAAAAAGATGCTAGAAGAAGAACCAGAAAAATCAACTTCGAAAAGACTTAACAACAAAGCAAAGAAGATCATAATTGATGCTGTTAAAGATCGTGTCCTCCCCTCCATAGCAAGAGTTAAAACCGCCTATGAAGTATTCAAAACTATTCAAGAAACATTTGAGATTAATAATACAAGTAGATTACTTACTCTCAAACAATAACTTATAAATCTAAAGATGAATAAAGGGGAAACGATTACATCTTACTTTCTTCGGATTTCCGAATTAAGAGATCAACTCTCCACTATTGGAAATAATATTGATGACATGGAGTTAACATTAATAGCTCTTAGAGGATTATGCATCACATGGGAATCTTTTATTCAATGTATAACTGGACGTTCTTCTCTACCCAAGTTTGATCAACTCAAGAATGATTGCACTCAAGATGAATCCCGGTTAATATCAAGAGGGATCGGGCATACCAAAGGAAATAAGATTCAAGCCCTACATACTCATTCAAACTTCAAAAGCAATAAAAGGAAGTTTAAACATAAGAAAGGAAACTCTAACACAAGCTGTTGGCAACCGGTAAGCCTACTACCGGTACAAGTATTGTGATTGATTGGCAAAAGAAGATAGAGTTTTGTCATCTCTATTAAGTCTAAAGATCCAAGGAGATTTGTATGAAAGGAGGATGGTTAGGCAGATGGTGCCAACATACAAGATAGGAGTGACTGTAAGGAAATACAACCGGTTACTCTACAAAGCATCAACAATCGGATAATGTATACAGTCAAGCAAAGGAGGATTCCACCATTAGCCGAGGACCAGTCTACAACCAGTATAGTCAAGCACAGAGAAAGCAACAAATCAACCGAAGAAGGTGCGACCGGTAAGCCAAGGAAGGGTCAGTGACAGGTCAAACATTCTTACCTGTTCACAACATAGGGATCTTAACCGATCTAGCAATGACTCCGGTATGAATCGAGGAAGTCACAATCAAATACCTGTTGCAATCAACTCTTTGACTGGAATTCTCTGAACTAATTCCGGAAGACTTTGAGCTACACTGGTGATCGGTTTGAGGCGCGTCTGGAGGTTTTAAAGCCAAAATAAGTGGCTTTAAAACAAAGCGTTATCTCTCATAAAGGAAAGATGCTTGACACGCATCTATTGTTTTCTTCGGAAAAAAGATAAAGCAAGGGTATGCATCGGATGTTTCCTTAGTGAACTGGTACTCCACTGAGTGATGAATTTGATAAGGATCTGTAATTAGGTCATGCATGAGGAGTGCTATTAGGGCTAGGGCTCTATATATTCTTCTGCCTGAGGAGAATAGAAGTTGCCTTCATTCTGCCAAGTAAAAGAGTGAACCTGTATGCTGAAGAAGCTAGGGGTGAAAAGAAGAAAGAAGTGAGAAAGAAGAGTGTGCAAAGAAGCACAATAGTAGAGGAGAACACACCTGCAAAGACTGGTGATGCTTCTCGGTTGAGCACAAACAAAGATCTTATCAAGCTATGTGTAGTCATCTATAAAAGGTCAATCCCTCTATCGTTCTCTAGCAATTACAATAGTTAAATCCCAGTATTTGGGTGGACTCTAACAGGTCCCTTGTATCAAATCCCCTAACCGAGTGGCATCTTGAAAGGTGTTCTAAAGTTCTTTAATCAGGTAGGCACTAACTGGCCTCATTGTAACAAGTCCCTTAACTGGGTCGCACTTGACAATGTGTTATAATCCTTTAACCGGGAAGGCTCCTAACAGGGTGTACTCCAGAAGAGTACAAAATTTGTGAGGTTTCCTCACACTGTGGTTTTCACCCTAATGGGGTATCCACGTGATAAATCTGACGTCATTGTGTGATTGTTTGCTTACTGTCATTAGATGCTTAAATCTGTCTTGGCTTATAGTTGCAAGTATACTTTACTAGATTTAAAAAGAAAAGTTTTGAACGTGCTGATTCACCCCTCCTCTCAGCACCGGTTGGGACTGTCAATTGGTATCAGAGGCAAGTCTTGTTTTCTTCAGCGCTTAACCATATAAACAAAAAGTTAAGATAATGAGAAATGAAGGACCAAAGTTTTCAAAGGAAAATTTTACTATGTGGTGCAGCAGAATGAAGTTGTATATGAAGACCACCGAAGATTAGTATTGGAATCATGTTTCCACTGATTATAGTGAACCCGCTAGCACTTTGACACCTGATGAACTGAAGATCAAAAGTGAGCATACGGCTGTTATGGATATGATAGCTAGCACACTACCTGATCATGTCTATGCTGACATTGAACATCTAGATTCTGCTCACAAGATGTGGGCCAAGCTGCAACTCGTATATGGAGGGGACCCAAACATTCAAAGAGCCAAGGTCGAATGCCTTAGAGGAAAGTATGATGACATGAGGATGAATGAAGGAGAAGACATCGAGCAATACAACAATCGGATCAAAGAGGTGATCAACTCCATCAGAAGCGCTAGAGGAAAGCTTAGTGAAGAGGAGGTGATTAGCAAAATGCTGAGAACTCTCAGACCTCAGTATGCCATTAAGATCTTTGCTATTCAAGAGCTCAGATCGGTGACCAAAGATCAAGTCACCCTAGACTCCCTAATCGGTAAGCTGCTGCTTTTGAATTAAGTAATTTTGATAATAGCTTACCCATTCAGGAAGTGGCATTTAAGTCTTCTGTCAATATCTTTGCCACCCAAAAGGGAAGAGAAACTGGTAATTGTTCTACCGGTAAGATTGATAATCTTGTTGAGAATTTGCTCTCAGAAGAGATGGAGCAAGATGAGTTTGAAGCACTCATTGCCAGGAGATTCCCTAGAGGAAAAGGGAAGTACAAAGGAAAGGTTCCCTTGAAATGCTTCTCTTGCAACAAGATAGGACATATTGCCGCAAGATGTCCTGATAATGATAATAAAGATAAGAGAGACCGGTTCAAGAGCAAAGAAAAGAAGGAATGCTATCTTGCAGAGAAAGGGGTCACAGACAATGAATTTGAAGACTCTGAGGATCCTGAAATTGCATTTGTTGCAATAAAAGAAGAGAACCCTGTTGTAAGTGAAATAACACTTATATGAAGATCTCATCAGCATGATGATTTGATCATTGACAGTGGTTGCACTCACCACATGACCCGTGATAAGAACAAATTTATCAGCTTGGAGCTCAATAACAGCGGATTAGTTACCTTTGGAAGCAATGCTCCCTGTGCCACCAAAGGTAAAGGTTCTATTGCACTCTGCAACAATGCTGTCTGTGAAGATGTGTACTGGGTTGAAGGACTCAAGTACAATTTAATGAGTGTGGCACAACTGAATAACAAAGGATTCCTATTGGAATTCGGACAAGGTTCCTGTATAGTCAAAAATCAGTCTAGAACCCATGTTGCAAGAAGGAGCTTGTTTCATAGCTTCAGTAAAAGGTGAAACAAACAACATTTGTCTTGTTTCCAAAGAAGACAAAAGTTGGCTATGGCACAAGAGACTCTGCCACATAAACTTTGACAGTATTGTCAAAGTGAGCAAAAATAAATCGGTTAGAGGACTCCCTAAGATTACAAAACCCATCAGTGGCGTTTGTAAAGATTGTCAGTTAGGAAAACTGACAGGAACAAGCTTCAATAGTAAGTATTTTACTGCTGAAAATGTTCTAGATCTTGTGAACATAGATTTGTGTGGACCAATGAAGACAAAGAGCCATTATTGAGACTGGTACTTCATGATATTTGTAGATGACTTCTCAAGAATGATGTGGACACTCTTTCTTAGAGAGAAATCTGAGGCCTTCCACTTGTTTAAAATTTACAAAGCTAGAGTGGAAAAGGAAACCGGTAAAAGCTTGAAGTGCCTGAGGTCAGACAAAGGAGGTGAATACACCTTTCAAGAGTTCACTCGCAATTGTGAGGAGCATGGAATAAAAAGATAGTTTTCTGCACCAAGGACTCAGCAAAATGTAGCAGAAAGAAGGAACAGGACTCTGATCGATTGTACTAGAACCCTGTTGATTCAGAAGGATCTCCCTCATCACTTTTGGAGAGAAGCTGTTAGTACTGCTATCTACACACTGAACCGAGTTCAAGTAAATATGGGAACTGGTAAGACTCCTTATGAACTATGGTTCAAGTATACTCCTAGTGTAGGTTACTTCAAAATCTTTGCTAGCAAATGTTACATCAAAAGAGATATGTACTCTGGGAAGGTTGATCCCAAAAGCGATGAAGAAACATTTTTGGGTTACTCTACCAAAAGTAAGGCCTACCCGTGTCTGAACAAGAGAACAGGAAAAATAATTGAAAGTATCAATGTAAAAGTTGATGAATCTTCAGAACCGATCAAGGAGACTGGCCATAATAATCATGACAGTCTTGAAAGTCATGTTGAAGGAAATGTCTTTGAGTTCAATGAAGCAGCAACTGAAGATGATGGAGAACACCATATGAACAAACACCTAGAATAGGAAACTGTACATGAAGCACAAAATGGTGAACAAGATGTTCAGAATCATGATGAAGAAATTGCTCAACCGGAAGAGCCTGACTAGGATCAGCGATCGGTTCTCCCAAGGTATGTCACATGTCACTCCACTGACAACATTATTGATAAAAACATGCTAATGTCTTGACCAGGAAAAAGGCCAAAGAGAATATTTGTTTATTTTTTTGTATAGAGCCCAAATCTACAAGGGAAGCTTTAGAAGATAGTAACTGGGTCAAAGCCATGGAGGAAGAAATTGAGCAAATTGAGAAGAATGACACATGGGAGCTTGTGCCAAGATGAAAGAACAAGAATGTCATAGGAACCAAGTGGGTCTACAGGAACAAGTTGAATGAGGATGGGAAAGTAATAAGAAATAAGGCAAGACTGGTCTGGAAAGGGTATGCACAGGAAGCTGGATTGGACTATGGAGAAATTTTTGCACCGGTGGCCAGATTGGAAGGAGTAAGAATTCTTCTTGCCTATGTTGCTCACAAGAAGTTTAAAATATATTAGATGGATGTCAAGTCTGCATTCCTGAACGGAATACTGGAAGAGGAAGTCTACATTGAACAATCGGAAGGCTTCACATCAGCTCAAAATGATGATATGGTCTGTAAGTTGAAAAAGGCTCTTTATGGGCTTAACCAAGCTCCAAGGGCATGGTATGAAAAGTTGCATTCGTATCTTCTGACCATAGGATTTGTAAGAACTGGGGACAACAATATGTATCTCAAGATTGGAAAAGATGGAAATCTAATTGCTAAGATCTTTGTGGATTACATCATCTTTGGAGGTGATGAAAGGATGAGGAAAGCCTTTGCTGAAGAAATGAAGAAAGAATTTGAGATGTCTATGATAGGTGCCATAAAATTCTTCATTTGACTTTAGGTCCATTAGCTAAAAGAAGGTATTTTTATCTCTCAGTCAAAGTATATAAATGAAATTCTTAAGACCTTTGGACTTGAAGAATGTAAACCGGTTGGAACCCCAATGATAACCAACCTCAAGTTATCAAAGGAGGATGATGCAAAAGAAGTAAATGAAACAATGCATCGGTCCATGATGGGAAAATTGCAGTATGCTGTTCATAATAGACCGGACATTGCACAAGCGGTTGACATAGTGGGAAGATTCTCTGCTAATCCCAAAGAGACACATCTGATAGCAGTATAGAGAATCTTCAGATATCTAAAGGGAATTGAGGAATATGGTTTGTGGTTTCCACACAAGGGAAGATTTGAAGTAAAAGTATACACTGATGCAAACTGGGCTGGCAACATTGATGATAGAAAGAGCACAAGTGGTGGTGCATTTTTTCTCGATGGAAGAATTGTTTCTTGGACCAGTAAGAAACAAAATTGTATTTCACAATCTACTGCAGAGGCTGAATATGTTGTTGCAACAATCAATTGTACACAGGTAATCTGGATCAAACAACTGTTGGAAGGAATCAAAGAGCAGATACCTGAACTGATAGCTATCTATTGTGATAGCACCAGTGCAATTAACATATCCAAAAACCTTGTTATGCACTCCAAGACAAAGCACATTGCCATCAAGTATCATTACTTGAGAGAGTTGGTATAAGACAAGGAGGTGAGATTGGAGTATGTTCCCACCAAGGAACAAATTGCTGATATTTTCACAAAGCCATTACCAAAGAGTACTTTTGAGTATCTCAGAGGTAAACTAGGGGTGATACCCCTTTATGATCTTTAGTAAACTTGCAAAGGTGACCATCAGTTCATTATGCTTCAACAGAGGTTTACACCTCATCTTTTCTGGATTGATGAAAAAGAATGCTGCTCATAGGGGGAGCAGATTAGATAAATGTAGTCCTTCTGACTATCCTTTGGCATTATTGTCAAAAAGGGGGAGAGTTTGGCAATAATCGAGAAATTCAACCGCAGTATTACAGATATACAAGCACTGTAACCCGGTGATACAATAATGTATGATTGCCCATCAAGGTTTTGCCATTAATGCCAAAGGGGGACATTGTTGGCAACCGGTAAGCCTACTACCGGTACAAGTACTGTCATTGATTGGCAAAAGAAGATAGAGTTTTGTCATCTTTATTATGTTTAAAGATCGAAGGATATTTGTATGAAAGGAGGATGGTTAGGCAGATGGTGCCAACATACAAGACATGAGTGACTGTAGGGAAATACAACCTGTCACTTTACAAAGCATCAACAACCGGATAATGCATACAGTCAAGCAAAGGAGGATTCCACCGTCAACCGAGGACCAGGCTACAACCGGTATAGTCAAGCACAAAGAAAGCAACAAATCAACCAAGGAAGGTGCGACTGGTAAGCCAAGGAAGGGTTAGTGATAGGACAAACATTCTTACTTGTTCACAACATAAGGATCTTAACCGATCTAGCAATGACTTTGGTATGAACCGAGGAAGTCATAGTCAACTATCTGTTTCAATCAACTCTTTAACCGGGATTCTCTGCACTAATTCTAGAAGACTCTGAGTTACACTGGTGATCGGTTTGAGGCGCGTCTGGAGGTTTTAAAGTCGGAATCGGTGGCTTTAAAACAAAGCGTTATCTCTCATAAAGGAAAGATGCTTGACACGCATCTATTGTTTTCTCTGGAAAGCAGCTAAAGCAAGGGCATGCATTGGATGTTTCCTCAGTGAACTGGTACTCCCCTGAGTGATGAATCCGATAAGGATCTGTAATTAGGTCATGCATGAGGAGCGCTATTAGGTGATAGTCTTGATCGGTGCTGAGAGGGGAGGGGTGAATCAACACCTCTAAAACTTCTTGTCCTTAAATCCGGTGAAGTAAACTTACAGTTGAAAGGCAATCAGATTTAAGCATATAATAACAGTAAGCAAACAATCACACATGACACCAGATTTATCATGTGAAAACCCGGTTAGGGTAAAAACCACGGTGTGAGGAGATCTCATAGATTTTGTACTCTTCTGGAGTACGCCCTGTAAGGAGTTTTCCCGGTTAAAGGATAATAACACACTGCTAGGTGTGACTCGGTTAAGGGATTTGTTACAATAAGGCCGGTTAGTGCCTGCCTAGTTAAAGGACTTTGAACACCATAGAAGATGCCACTCGGTTAAGAGATTTGATACAAGGGACCTGTTATAGTCCACCCAAATACTGGGATTTAACTATTGTAATTGCTAGAGAACAATAGAAGGTTTGACCTTTTATAGATGGCTAAGCATAGCCTGATAAGATCTCTGTTTGTGCTCAAGTGAGAAGCATCACCGGTCTACTGTTGTGCTTCTTTGCACACACTTCTATCTCTTCTTCTCTTTCTGATTTACCTTAGCTTCTTTTGAGCTTCTCAGGTTCACTCTTTTCTCTGGCAGAATGAAGGCAACTCCTATTCTCTGTAGGCAGAAGAATATATAGAGTCTTAGCCCTAATTGCGCTCGTTATGCATGACCTAATTACAGATCCTTATTGGATTCATTACTCAGCGGAGTACCAGTTCACTAAGGAAACATCCGATGCATGCCCTTGCTTTATCAGTTTTATAAAGAAAGCAATAGTTGCGTGTCAAGCAACTTTCCTTCATAGGAGATAACGTTTTGTTTTAAAACCATTGATTTCGGCTTTAAATCCTCCAGACATGCCTCAAACTGATTGCCAGTTTAACTAAAAGACTTCCGGATTGAGTGCAGAAAATCTCGGTCAAAGAGTTGCTTAGAACAGGTAGTTTGACTATGACTTCCTCGGTTTACACCAGAGTCATTAATAGATTAGTTGAGATCCTCATGCTTTGAACAGGTAAGAGTCGTTGACCTGTCGCTGTCCCTTTCCTTGGCTCACCGGTTGCACTGTCCTCGGTTGTATGTTGATACCGGTTTTCTGTTGGTTTCTCTGTGATTGACTACACCGGTTGTAGGCAAATCCTTGGTTGAAGATTGAATCCTTCTTCGCAATACTGTATACACTACCTGGTTGTTGAAGCTTTATATGGTGATCGGTGGTATTTCTTAATAGCCACAACTTCTACCAATCCATCCTCCTTTCATACAGATCTCCTTGGATCTTTAGACTTTATAGAGATGATAAGTCTCTATATTCTTTTGCCAATGAATGACAACACTAGTACCGATAGCGGGCTTATCGGTGATCATCACTTAATGCCAACATTAGGGCTAGGGCTCTATATATTCTTTGCCTGAGGAGAATAGAAGTTGCCTTCATTTTGCCAAGTAAAAGAGTGAACCTATATGTTGAAGAAGCTAGGGGTGAAAAGAAGAAAGAAGTGTGAAAGAAGAGTGTGCAAAGAAGCACAATAGTAGAGAACACACCTACAGAGACCGGTGATGTTTCTCAGTTGAGCACAAACAAAGATCTTATTAGGCTATTTGTAGCCATCTGTAAAAGGTCAATCCCTCTATTGTTCTCTAGCAATTACAATAGTTAAATCCCAGTATTTGGGTGGACTCTAACAGGTCCCTTGTATCAAATCCCTTAACCGGGTGGCATCTTGAAAGGTGTTCTAATGTCCTTTAACTAGGCAGGCACTAACCGGCCTTATTGTAACAAATCCCTTAACCGGGTCGCACCTAACAGTGTGTTATGATCCTTTAACTGGGAAGGCTCCTAACAGGGCGTACTCCAGAAGAGTACAAAATTTGTGAGGTTTCCTCACACCGTGGTTTTCACCCTAACCGGGTTTCCATGTGATAAATCTAGTGTCACTGTCTGATTGTTTTTTTACTGTCCTTAAATGCTTAAATCTGTCTTGGCTTACAGTTACAAGTATACTTCACTAGATCTAAATAGAAAAGTTTTGAAGGTGTTGATTCACCCCTCCCCTCTCAGCACCGGTTGGGACTGTCACAAGCCACGTAGGGAATCCTAATAAAAGTCACAAAAACCGAGACTTATCCAAAATATAGTGTTAGAAATGTGATAAGGTTGGACATACACATAGATTCTGTCCTGAGAGGAAGAAAATTCAAGCAGCATTAGCTGAAGTCAAAGCAGCAAAAATATCCTTATTCTTCTTGGCATTATCAAGTGAAGTTAACTCAAGCAAAAACACTTGGATAATCGATAGAGGAACATTTTGGCATATAACAGGATTCAGAGATCAATTTGAAACCCTAGAAGAAGATTCCTCTGAAGAAGTTACAATTGGAGACAATTCCACTTATCCAGTAAATTGAATTGGGACCTGCTCAATCAAGTTGAAATCAGGGGCAACTCTACTATTGAAAGATTTTCTCTTTGTACCAGGCATAAAAAGGAACTTAGTCTCTATTTCAGGCTTAGCCGATCAAGGCTCTCAAGTGACATTCCAAGAAGATAAAGTATTAATATGGACAAAGAACACTAATATTAAAAATGCTATTTCCTTAGGGTATAGAGATGGAAGCCTATACAAAGTAGGAAATTGTCTCAAATCAGCTCTAAGTCATGAAGTATCCGACACTAATGAACTCTGGCACCGAAGATTAGGTCATCTTGGATTTAGCACCCTTCCCTCCCTTAAGAAAATTACTATAGGGATGTCAAATCTAAACTCAAAACATACAAGTACTTGTAAAGGATGTGCTCTAGGAAAAAATATAAAAAGATCTTTTCCCTCTAGTGAACATAAAACCAATGTTGTATTAGAACTCATTCACACTGTCTTGTGTGGACCTATGTCAACCCTCTCACTAGGAGGTTTTTCATACTATGTGATCTTCATTGACAATTACTCTAGAAAAACTTGGATTTATTTTCTTAAACTAAAAGAATCAAACGAAGTATTATTAAAGTTCAAAGAATTGAAAGCATTAGTTGAAAACTAAACTGGGAAGAAAAATAAATCCTAAGATCAGATAACGGAGGTGTATAATTTTGAAAATTTTAAAGAATTTTGCATTTCAGTTGGGATTAAGAGGGAGTATACAGTACCTTATAATCCTCAATAGAATGGAGTAGTAGAAAGAAAAAATATAACTATTATTGAAGCTGCCAAGGCTATGATGCATGATCAAAATCTTCATACCTCCTTTTGGGCCGAAGCATCCAATACTGTTGTATACATTCATAACAGATGTCCTCACTCTATTCTAGAAAACATCACACCTGAGGAAGCCTTTACAGGAAAGAAACCAGATCTAAGTGATCTTAGAATCTTCGGATGTCTTATATATATTCACATTCTCAAAGAGAAAAGAACCAAACTAGATCCCTCTGAAAAGTGAGGAATATTTGTTGGTTACAGTGAAACTACTAAAGGATACAGGGTATACATACCATGACAAAAATCCATTGAAATTAGTAGAGATATCAAATTTGAAGAAGACATTTCTCTGAAAATCTCTACACTTACAAAAGAAGGATCAAATGAGAATCAGAGGGAGAATACTATAGAATATGATGAAATTGAGAATTAGAGAGAGGGTGCCTTTTAAGATAATGAGAATCAAAGAGAAAGCATAATAGAAAACAATGAACTTCCTTCATCTCACCTTGAAGATGTTGAAATTCCTAACGGCAAGAAAAGACCATTATGGGCAAGAAAAATGATTGAGGAAAATAATGTTGAACCAGATGAAATGTCTAAAGAAAGTAAAAGGACAAGAAATCGGAAGTGCTATCTTTCACTTGTGGCAGAACTTACAAAATCAGAACCGTCTAATGTTAAAGAAGCCCTAGCATTTCAAGCTTGGAAAGATGCGATGATCGAAGAATACCAATTTATTGTAAAAAATGATGTTTGCGAAGTAGTGCCTAGACCAAAAGGGAAAACCGTCATCTCCTCTAGATGGCTATTCAAAGTCAAATATGCTTCTAATGGTAGTATTGAAAAACATAAAGCTAGATTTGTTGCCAGGGATTTTTCTCAAAAGGCCGGAATTGACTATGAAGAAACCTTTGCTCCAGTTGCTTGATACACTTTTCTAAGAACTATTATAGCCATTGCAGCATCAAAGGGGTGGAAGATACATCAAATGGATGTAAAGACAACATTTCTAAATGGTGTTATTGAAGAAGTATACATAGAACAACCAGAAGGTTTCATCACCCATGACAATAATTATGTTTGCAAATTGAAGAAGGCACTTTACGGTCTTGAGCAAGCTCTCAGGGCTTGGTATGAACGTATAGACAATTATCTCTCCAAGTTAGGATACTCCAAGAATGAAGCCGATCCTAATATATACTTCAAAATATCCAAAGGTGAAATGGTAATTATAGTTCTTTATGTTGATGACTTATTAATAACAAGAGAAGATCATCTTATTGCCAAATGCAAACAAGAACTCACAAATGAATTTGACATGAAGGATCTAGGGTTATTACACTACTTCTTAGGATTAGAAGTAGTACAGAAAGAAAATCATATTTTTCTAAATCAAAGAAAATACACTATGGACATCTTAACCAGATTTGGCATGAAGGAGTGTAAACCTTTAACCATTGCAATGGAAACAAATCTTCATAAACTCGAAGAAGAAGCTACAAATTCAGAGTCTACAGATTCTTCATATTACAGATAACTAATTGGATCACTTATGTTCTTGGTAAACACTCGTCCTGATATCTACTATGTTACAAATGTTTTAAGTCATTTCATGTTTGAACTTAAGAAGATCCACTTAACAGCTGCTAAACATATTCTGAGATACTTATGTGGTACAATTGAGTTGGGTCTAAAGTATGAGAATGTTGAGATACAACTCCAAGGGTTCATTGACTCCAATTGGGCCGAAAATTCAATCAATCGTAAAAGCAGTAGAGGATGTTGCTTTAGCCTTGGATCAACAATGATTTCGTGGTTCAGTAGAAAACAGTCAGCTGTCGCTCAAAGTTCTACCGAAGTAGAGTACATGGCCACTTCTATGGGTGCTCAAGAAGCAGTATGGTTAAGGAAGTTACTATTTGGATTGTTTGGCAAGCCTCTAAATCCTACAGTAATTTATTGTGACAATCAAACTTGCATTAAGCTTTCTGTAAATCCAATTTTTCACAATCGCTCCAAACACATAGAAATTCCTTATCACTACATAAGAGACATGGTAGACATAGATATTATCAAACTCGTCTATATCAGTACTGAAGAAAAAAATGGTGATATTTTTACCAAGCCTTTTGCGAAGTTGAAAATCGAGTACTTCAGACAAAAACTTGGTGTGATTAAATTTCTGAGATTCTATCTCTTAAATATGTAAATTAATGTATTCATGAATAGAATTAAATATTGCAATATTGTGTATTTTGAAAGATGACGATCTTTCTTGTATGTAAGGTCACTATTGTAAGGTGATGACCTACAATAGTTTGACTTAAGTTATCATCTAATCCAGTTTCAAATTTAGTCGGGGATCATGATAACTAGTGGTTGAAGTTTTTGATTTGAATTGCGTTGGATATCTTGATACTTATGTTTATCACTAAAATGCAGTTCCGAATTAAGTCGGGGATTGTGATAAATTTCCTTCATCAGGTTGAACTTATGTTCCGGATCATGCTGAAAATCCTGATCTAGAGTGATTATGTGTTATTTTAAAAGGGGAATCCAGTTCCGAATTAAGTCGGGGATTTCAATAACACTCACATCTTGTGATTATCAATCCTCTCTCACTAAGAGGGAGTGTTAAACTATAGCGTCGAATTGATTGATATAATTATATTGTTATTGCTCAATATAATAGTCGACTATATATATATATATTATCATTATTATTAATGTACATTATAATTGACTGCAATCTTTGTTGAAACAGAGTTTAACAATATTTGCTATTGAATTGACGTAGTCGATATTACAAAAGCCTTGGAATATATTAATGCTGTTATGGGTAACTATCATCTGATAGTTAACATAACATATTATATATTAATATGTTACGTTAACTATCGAAGGATAGTTATTGTAACAGTTGCATATAATACGAAGTGCCTAAAATGAATATTATTGATAAGTCCCGTGTTTACGAAAGAGCATGTCTACTTAAAGACATGGCTCTACGTGGCTTGTCTCTACGTAGATATGACTTATCATGTTATATTTATATGCTACGTATGGTTAGAGGAAAGCAATCAATAAACACGACATTGTCTTCTTGTCTACAAACATACAATACAGTTTTAGTAAATATATATTGCACAGAAAATATATACAATAAACAGTACATTTATAGACATCAGATTTTCTCTATTAAAAGATATTATATTCCTAACAGTTATGCATGATAATCCGAATTGGATTATGCGGAGGGTTCTCAGTTAAAACTGGAGTTAGCTTTTTCAGTTTTACTGAAGTTAGATTTGTTTTATCTACGAGCGTTTCAAGGTAAACTCAAGATCAGTTTGCAAGCTTTTTTTTTGCATACATGATTGATGGGTGAGTTTACAGCTTGGCGGTACTTTGAGATGCATTTTTAATAAGATTAATTTCTTATAAATACAGATCATAGGACACACAAGAATTGTTGTTTAATATCCAGAGCAGGAGAGAGATATCTTCTAAGGGGAGCTAATGTCACGAGAAGTGAAAGACAAAGAAGGATTCAACAACCAAGCTCAGAAAAGATACAATGAAATGAGACACTCAAAAGGTACAATGAAAAGTTCAGAAAAGCTTGATGAGCAATTGAGGGCTCAAAGAAAGCACAAGGATCCCACAGAACTTGGGTACACTGGTCAAAGCAACAATGACACTGGTGAATCCTCTAAAGGCAAGCAGGGCAAGAAGGAAAAGAAGAAACTGATAGAAGATAAAGGTAAAAAGACCTTCAAAACCTCTTGCAATCATTGCGGTAAACCAAGTCATAAAACAAATGACTGCAGAAATGCACCGGTGAAACCATTCACTTCTAACAGTTACTTGAGAAACTATTACAAGTATGGCCACATGACCTTTGAATGTAGGTCACATCCCAACAGTGTGTCCAGTGGTAGCAGGGGAAGCTTTAAAGGTCACTGTTATGCATGCAACAAGTTTGGACACAAAGCAGAAGAATGCAAATCCAAAACCATGGCATTCAAATCCCCACCGAGACCAGTACTCCATAATAGGAAAGTAAACCGGAGCACAACCAACTATGCTAGCTGTGGAACATCTGACCATAGAAACTCTCGATGTCGCTCATCCATGAACAGGGAAAGAAGGGTAAATCCATGGAGGGCAACCAGGATGGCTTGTTATTGTTGGCATCAAGAGATGGTAACCGATAAGCCTGCTACCTGTACATGGCAATTAAGTATTGTCATTGATTGGCAAAAGAGAAAAGATAAAGGAGATGTTTTGTCATCTCAATCTAAGGTCCAAAGATCTAAGGAGATCTGTATGGAAAAAGGCTGGTTTGAGAACTGGTAACACTATGCAAGGAAGAAAAGACTATATCTGCTCATCAAGAGCAACCGAGTGCAACCGGTCACTAAGCAAAGTGCTTCAGCAACCATGCAATTGTGTAAGGGATTCAACCGAGGACTAGGGTACAACGGGTGTAAAAAATGCAATCGAGGAAAAGGTGCAACCGCTAAGTAAAGGAAGGACAAGCGACAGGTCACAGTTCTTACCTGTTCACTACATGAGGATCTCAACCGATCAAGTGAAGACTTCGGTATGATTTGATGAACTGGGGAAGTCGGAGTCAACTATTCGTTTGAATCAACTCTTAAACCGGGATTTATTGCACTAAATCCAGAAATGATCGGTTTGAGGTGCCGTTTAAGGTTTTAAAGCCGAAGTCTGTGGCTTTAAAACATGGAGTTATCTCATGCGAAGGAAAGATGTGTGACGTGCATATATTGTTTTCTTCATAAAGCAGAAAAGGTAAGGGCATGCATCGAATGTTTCCTCAGTAAACTGATACTCCACCGAGCGATGAATCCGAAGGGGATTTGAAATTAGGTCATGCGTGAAAGGCGCAATTAGGGCAAGAGCTCTATATATTCTTTTGCCTATTAAGAATATAGGTTGCCTTCATTCTGCTGAGAAAAAGAGTGAACCTATACGTTGAAGAAGCTAGGGTAAATAGAAGTGAGAAGAAGAGAGAGAATAGTGTGCAAAGAAGCACAACAGCAAAGGAGAACACACCTATGACGACTGATGATGCTTCTCAATTGAGCATAACAAAGATCTGATCAGGCTATGCAAAGCCGTTTGTAAAAGGTCAAACTTTCTATTGTTTTCTAACAATTACAATAGTTAAATCTCAATATTTGGGTGGACTCTAACAAGTCCCTTGTATCAAATCCCTTAACGGGGTGACATTTTGTAAGGTGTTCAAATTCCTTTAACCAGACAGGCACTAACGGGCCTTATTGTAACAAATCCCATAACCAGGTCGCATCTAATAGTGCGTTGTAATACTCTAACAGGGAAGGCTCCTAATAGGGTGCATTTCAGAAGAGTGCAAAATTTGTGAGGTCTCCTCACACTGTAGTTTTCACCCAAATTGGATTTCCACGTGATAAATCTGGTGTCACTGTGTGATTGATTGCTTGATGTTATTTTATGCTTGAATCTGTTTAGCTTATAGTTATAAGTATACTTCATCATATTTATTAAAAGAAGTTTTATAGGTGCTGATTCACCCCTCCCCTCAGCACCGGTTGGGACTATCAATTGGTATCAGAGCCTCGGTTTATTTTCTTTACTGCTTAACCGGATAAAGAAAAAGTCAAGATGATGAGAAAGGAAGGACCAAAGTTTTCAAAGGAAAATTTTACTCTATGGAGCAGCAGAATGAAGCTGTACATGAAGACTACCAGAGATGAATACTGGACCCATGTTACCACTGATTATAGTGAACCCATTGGCACCCTAACACTTGATGAACTGAAGATCAAAACTGAGCACATGGCTGCTATGGATATGATAGCCAGCACATTACCTTACATGTCTATGCTGAGATTGAGCATCTAGATTCCGCTCACAAGATGTGGGCTAAGCTGCAACTAGTATATAGAGGGGACCCAAATGTTCAAAGAGCCAAGGTCGAAAGCTTCAGAGGAAAGTACGATGACATGAGGATGAATGAAGGAGAAGACATTGAACAATACAACAACCGGATCAAAGAAGTGATCAACTCCATCAAAAGCGCTAGAGGAAAACTCAGTGATGAGGTGGTTAGCAAAATACTGAGAATGCTAAGACCTCATTATGCCATCAAGATCTCTGCCATTCAAGAGCTTAGATCAGTCACCAAAGATCAAGTCAACCTAGACTCCCTAATCGGTAAGTTGATTGCATTTGAATTAAGTAATTTTGATAATAGTTTACCCATTCAGGAAGCAACTTTTTACTCTTCTGTCAACATCTCTTCCACCAAAAAGGGAAGAGAAACCGGTAATTGTTCTACCGGTAAGACTGGTAAGCTTGTTGAGAATCTGCTCTCAGAAGAGATGGAGCAAGATGAGTATGAAGCACTCATCGCTAGGAGATTTCCCAAAGGGAAAAGGAAGTACAAAGGAAAGCTTCCTCTCAAATGCTTCTCTTGCAATAAGATATGACATATTGCTGCAAGATGTCCCGATAATGATAACAAAGATAAGAGCAACCGGTTCAAGAGTAAAGCAAAGGAGTGCTACCTTGCAAAAGGAGTCACAGACAATGAATCTAAAGACTTTGAGGATCCTGAAATTGCATTTGTTGCAATAAAAGAGGAGAGCCTAGTAACTTGTCTCCCAACTCAAAGGGCAACAAGGGAAAAGAGATTGAAAAAGAAGTCAAGAAGATTTGGTTAAAAAAGAATCAAAGAGCTTCGTTAAGAAGAAAAGAGAATGTAGATCATCATCTGCTGATGGTGATATCTCTTCAGCGAATTGAGCCTAAGGGCTTTAAGGGAACCAGTAGTCTGCCTAGTGTTCCCAGTAGAACTGGTGAGTAATGATCTCAAATAGTCAAAAAGTGCAACCGAAACAAGTCACCGGTCTATTACGTATTTGAGGAAGGTAAGTGTTGACATCACAACCGAGGATTGATTAACAGGTAAACGCATGAGAACCGGTTGTCGAAAGAAAATTAGGTAAGGTAATTAATACTATAGCTGTTAACTATTGTTACCATTTGATAATTACCGTTATAACCTAAGACTATTTAAGGGAAGGATGATTACTCATTTCACTTTACATTGTGAACTGTGATTTTTTATTTCTTAAACTTGAGTAATATTTTCTTGATTTGATTTACAGTCTTTGCTAAGTGAACTCTATAAATCCTACCAAGAAATCTGTGTAAACCGGTCAGATACTATGACATCATCATCTTTTGTTGTCAACCTAATTCAAGGTAACCAATTCGATAGACCAGTTTACGACATAATTGTTGTGTTTTTGTCATTGACTTTGATTTGGTCTGTCTTCGTGCATGACATCCTATGTCTAGTTCATCCTCTCACACATAGCGCAGCGAAATTGTGATTGTTGACCATGCGTAGATCTTTGTGAATCTGTTTTATATGCGACAAATGTCTCTTTTGTTTTTATATGCCACCTTTGCCAAGTGTCGGTTATGGAAGGCATAAAACGTGTCAAGGTGCAGGCTCAAATGATTACCCGGTATTTCTTCAAAGCAATGGAAGAACTTCTTTCGATTTACTATCAAAATGCCTCACTGGGAGATTTGAAAAGCGCTCGTAATAGGCATTTCGATTGCAGTTTTGCAGTAACATGAAGAGATTCGATTTGGTCTTCATCATTATAAAAGGAAGAAGTTACGTTTTTGATTGGTTTTTTTGATTGCTGCACAAAAATCGAGAAGGCACGTTTCCGCACTGCATGAAGTCCGTCTGTTGAGAGTTACGAAATAGACTGGCAGGGGGGATTACGAAAACAAGCCAGAGTTTGACTGGAGTTAGTGTGTAGAGCAGGTGCGTGAAATACTGACAGGTGTGTAAACGAGGATAGTGAAAGCAATACATGCGAACTGGTGCGAAAATGAGCCAAGCAAAAAAACAAGGTAACCAGTGCCTAAGTATGGGAAGCGAAAGAAATGTATAATCTGTGCGTAGACGAGTGCAACCTCAACAAGGTGACTAATGCGTATGTGTGTGAAGAGCAAGTAACAGATGGTGACTGGTGCACAAGTTAGAACAGAGGAAACAATATATGAGACTTGTGCATAAGAGAGATAGGTAGAAGTAATAAGTTGGGACTGGTGTGTAAGACAAAAAGGACGTTTCGATAGTCAAAAAGGTGATCCGTTTACACTAAGTCGTGAGTGCTCTCGTGCATGCGTATGGTGTAGTGAAGAAGGCAAGCTATGAAAGGGGTAAAACGGGCCTACGAAAAGCTTCTTCGGGTGAAACAAATTTGAAGTTTGTGTGTGCTTAACAATTCATTGTTGGCGCTCGATATGAAGAGCTGGGAGTGCTGTTAAGAATAAAAATTGTGTGGTATCAGAAAGAGCAATGTGCATGTGTTGTGTTGGATGAATACACCACGCAAATAAAGGATTGTATAAAGGAATGAACCAGAAGGAGGATTAACCGCAACTTGGAAAAATACAGAACAAATTTTTTTGGAGTGGATGCTTTATAGTTTTGGGGAGTTGATTTTTTTTGGTTACCTTAATACAGTCGGTTAATCTGCAAGAAAGCTTTTGACTTAGTGGTTTTTGCAGCATTGCATGTCCTCATTGATTGTTTGAGTTTGGAGGTCGCATCAAGGGTGTCTGTCTTACATTTGAAGGTCTTTATGCTTCTGTAAAGACAAGGAACTAATTTTGGTTTTATACCTCTGGTATCCTTCTTGAGAAAAGGTGGGAGCCTTTTGCAAACAAGTTGTAGCCTTTTCCGAATATAGGTATTGAAGAGTTGTAGCTCTTGAGTAAATAGGTTGTAGCCCTGTTGTTTAGTGAAGTCGTTTTTTTACCTTGTTTGGGTTTTCCACGCGAGAAAAATATTTGTGTCCTGTCTCTATGCTTGTATGTGCGTGAATGATCTGTTTATTTGGTTAGAGTTTTAAAATACTGATTCACCCCCTCGCCCTCTCAGCATTTTTTGTTTTTCAATTGGTATCAGAGTGGGTCACTCTCTTCTCGTGCTTAAAAGCTTGAGAGTTCGATTATTGTGCCCATGATGAGTGCCTTAGGTCTTGCTACAAATCGTGCACCTCTTTTTGATGGAAACAACTATGCATTTTGGAGTGTACGCATGAAGACTTACATCATGTCTCTTGGCTGTGATTTCTTTCTCAGTCTTGTCAATGGCTACACCATTCCTTCTACTCCTTGTGTGGATGCTGATAGTAAAAAGGAATTTGAGAATAATTCCAAAGCTATGAATGCGATTTTGTGTGGTCTAACTGAAGCTGAATTCGTAAAGGTCATGCACTGTGCTACCGCAAAAGATGTCTGGGACAAATTGCATAATGCATATCATAGTGATGACAAAGTTAGGAAGGCTAAAGTTCAAACTCACTGGGTTGTCTTTGAAGGTCTTCGCATGAAGGATAGTGAGAACATTGCTGCTTATTTTCTTTGTGTTGATGAGGTTGTCAACGCTTTAAAAGTTCTGGGAGAAAATGTTGAAGAGAAAACCGTGGCTCAGAAAATTCTTCGTTCTCTTCCCATGAGGCTTGATGCTAAAGTCTCTTTTGTTGAAGAAATGTCAGATTTGGACACTAACAGTTGACAAATTGCGTGGTATCTTGACTACCTATGAGATGAGGACTACCATTGAAGGGCTTTCTAAAATTGAATTTGCATTCAAGGTTTCTAAAAGAAGCAAGGACAAAGAAGATAATCATAGTGATGGCTCAAATGAGGACTCCAATGAGGAAATCGCTTACCTTATTAGAAGGTTGAAAAAGTGCCTTAACAAAAGTAAAGACAAATCTGGTTTGAAATGCTTCAACTGTGGAAAGCTTGGTCACTTTGCCTCTAAGTGTTTGTTTGATAAAGAAGATGACAGGAATGATGAAAAAGAATTTAAATTCCGGAAAACTAGGAGGTTTGCCAAGAAGAATTGGAAATCTGAAAAGGGCAAGAAGGTGTTGTTTTAAAAAAATGACAGCGATGATTCTTCAAGTAGCGAAAGTGATTGTCGAATTAATGAAGTCATGTTCATGGCTGTTGATGACTTGAGCTCCGAAGAAAATGAAGATGCTGAAGATGATGAAGTCGATCTTGAACTTGAATTGATTGCAGCTCTAACTGAGATAAAGAAACTAAAAAGGAAGAATCTAAGTCTTGCGGATCTTCTACAAGTTGAGAATGCTGAAAAGTTGAAGATTGCAACATCTCTCAAAGAGGCTGAAACTCAACTTGTTGATTCTAAAGTTCTGATTGAAGAAGCCAAAAATATTCGTGAGAATCTGGAAAATCAGATTCAGATAAAATAAGAGAACATTGCCAAGCTAGAAGCTGAAATTGTTGCTCTCAAAAACATAGGTAAAACTTCTATGCTTTCTAGTGAAGAAGTGTCTTTCAAGAGTAGTAATGTTACGTTAGATGATGTTCTTGGTTCTCAAAGACCTAGCAAAGATAAGAGAGGAGTTGGCATGCAACTTGATCAAAACTCTTCACCACTGGAAAGTAGTCAGCCTACTCCTAACAAGGTAAATAAACCTTTTTTCTATGACTACTGTTTTGCATGTAATTACTTTGGACATAGAGTTGCTGATTGTAGAGCTGCTCCCTTTAAGAATTATTTTCAGCATGAAAATAATGCCTTTAGGAAGTACAACCTAATTTGCTACAGCTGTAACAAGTTTGGCCATACTTCAAGATTTTGCAACAGCTACAGTGCAGATTTGTTCTACAATGTTGAATCTAAAAGATGGACAAAAGTGACCAAAGTTTGGAGAAGAAAAGCTCAAGAGACACCTCTAAAAGCTCTTGTTGTTCAAATAACTCTTCTAGCCAGCAGTGAGAAGGATATTTTGTATGTTGACAGTGGCTGCTCCAGACACATGATAGGTGATTTAAGTAAGTTTCATTCTCTCAAGAAAATGAAAGGTGGAAAGGTTAGATTTGGAGGTAGCTCTTCTGCAAAGGTTGCTGGTATAGGTACAGTCTTAATTAATAATGATGAAACCATTGTTGAGAATGTTCTTTATGTTGAAGGGTTGAAACACAATCTGTTAAGTGTGAGTCAACTATGTGATCAAGGGTATGATCTTAGCTTTAACTCAAATTCTTGTACTATTAAAAGGGGAATTGATGTCATAACTAAAGCAACTAGAGCAGCAAATAATCTCTATATTCTTGATGACTAATGATGAGATTTGTTGTTTGAGCAAGGTAGAGGATGCTTGGCTTTGGCACAAGTGTTTTGGGCATGTGAATTTTGATAATCTTATCAAAATCAGTAAATTGGAAGCTGTAAGAGATATGCCTATGATAGAGAAACTAACTGATGTTGTTTGCAAAAATTGTCAAGAGGGTAAACAAACCAGAGCTTCCTTCAAACCAGAAGATCATTTTAGGAGTAGGCCACTTGAGCTTGTTCATATGGATCTTTGTGGACCAACTAGGACAGCAAGTACTCAAGGTGAGAAATACTTTATGCTTCTTATTGATGACTTTTCTCGTATGACTTGGGTTACTTTTCTAAAAGAAAAATTAGAGGCTTTAAAGAAGTTTAAGATTTTTAAAAATCTGGTTGAAAATGAAATGGATGTGAAAATCAAATGCTTGCATTTTGATAATGGGGGAGAATTTACTTCAAATGACTTTGTTAATTTTTGTGAGCAACATGGAATCAAGAAACAGGTTTCAGCGCCAAGAACACCACAACAAAATGGTGTTATGGAAAGAAAAAACAAAACTGTTCAAGAAATGGCACGTTGCTTGATGAATGAAAGAAAAGTGAAAGATGGTTTTTGGAGAGAGGCTGTCCACACAGCAGTCTATATTTAGAATAGAACGTTGTTGAGACCCAAGTTCAACAAAATGCCATATGAACTTTGGAAAGGTAAACCAGCTACTGTTAAGTACTTTAAAATTTTCGGGAGTCCATGCTATATTAGGTGAGATGAAGATAACTTGGGTAAGTTTGAATTTAGATCTAATGAGAAAATTTTTCTTGGCTATTCCTCTAAAAGTAAAGCATTCAAATGCTACAATAAAAGACTGCATAAATTAGTAGAGAGTGCTAATGTTAAGATTCATGAGGTTACTAATGAACTTGGTGAGAATGATGACAACCCTGAAGAAGGAAAAACTCAAACCAGCACTGTGGTATCAACCAAAACTCAAACCAGCATTGCTGTACCTTCTTCTCCCCCACATATTCAAGTTGTAACAGCTAGCAAAAGTGGTGAGAATGACAAAGGTAAAACTCAATCTGCTCATGAAGAAACAGTTTCTACTTTTAATGATGCTGAAAGTTCACTGATAATTCCGGCTATGATTCTCAAGGTGATCATGATGCTTCTAACTTGAAAACTCCTTCAAAGTTTGCTCAAAAGAATCACCCTATAAATCAAGTTATAGCTGAAAGAAGAACTAATAATGCTAGGCAAAATGTTAACTATTTTGAGGATGATGACTTCTCACTCATTTCTATGATTGAGCCTAAGTGTTTTGAAGAGGCAATTGTAGATGAGCATTGGGTGGCTGCTATGAAAGAGGAGTTAGAACAAATTAAAAAAAACAATACTTGGGAGCTTGTGCCAAAACCTATTAACATAAATGTGATAGGTACAAAATGGGTATTCTGGAACAAGGTAAATGAAGATGGTAAGATCATTAGAAACAAAGCTCGTTTAGTTTGCAAATTGAAGGTGTGGATTTTAGTGAGATCTTTGCACCGGTTGCAAGATGAGAAGCAATCATAATTTTTCTTGCATTTGCTTCCTTTAAAAGTTTTGAAGTCTTTCAAATGGATGTTAAATCTGCCTTCTTAAATTGGGATTTGGTTGAAGAAATCTATGTTAAACAACCGGAAGACCTTATTTCTAACAATGTGGATTATGTGTGCACGATGAAAAAGGCTCTTTACGGCCTCAAACAAGCTCCTAGAGCTTGGTATGATAGGCTGGATAATTCCTTGTAGCAGCAAGACTTCAAAAAGGGATATGTAGACATCAATTTATATGTCAAAGAGGAAGGTAACAACATTCTCATTGTTGTGGTTTATGTAGATCTGATTTTGCTAGTGATAATGTCAAAATGTCTAAGACATTTGCTGCTTGTATGAAAGATGAATTTGAAATGTCTATGATGGGTGAATTAACTTACTTTCTTGGGCTGCAAATTAATCAATCTTCTAAAAGTGTTTTCATTTCCCAAGCTAAGTATGTTAGAGAGTTGCTTAAGAGATTCAAAATGGAAGATTGCAATCCGGTTAGCACTCCTATGGAAACTGGATGTAAACTAAGTAAGGATGATGTGTCCCCTTCTGTTGATCAGACTTTTTATAGATCCATAGTAGGGAGTCTACTATTTGTCACAGCCACTAGACCGGATATTATGCAGGCTGTGGGCTATGTTGCTAGATTTCAAGCTTCTCCAAAGCAAACACATGTTCAAGCTATTCAGAGAATTCTTAAATATTTGAAAGGCATAGTTGACCTTGGTCTTTGGTTTCCAAAGAGTTCTAATTTCTCTCTTACATTCTATACAAATGCAGATTGGGGTGGCTCCGTAGATGATAAGAAAAGTACCATTGGGTGTGCTTTCTTTTTGGGTGGCTGTTTGGTCTCATGGCTTAGCAAGAAACAGTCTTGAACTTCACTATCCACTGTTGAAGTTGAATATGTTGCAGCAGTTTCATGTTGCACTCAGGTAATTTGGATGAAGAATACTTTGTGACTACAAGCTTGAATTTACTGATCCTATTTGTATTTTTTGTGACAACACAAGCGCCATTGATATCTCAAGAAATTCTGTGATGCATTCTCGCACCAAGCACATTCCAATAAAATATCACTATCTGAAGGAGCAAGTTGCTAATAACATTGTTAAGCTGGACTATGTTTGTTCAAAGGAACAAGTCGCTGATGTGTTTACTAAACCTCTACCCCGAGATCGCTTCGAGTATCTTCGAACCAAGCTTGGTGTTTCTCCACCTCAGTGAAAGGTTCGTCTTCAGTAGAAGCACTTCATTGTTACATCTTTTCAACTGGAGTTGAATTTCAGTTTCATGGTCATTGATGACAAATAGGGGAGTAGACCTTCAGGGGGAGTTGGTTCAGTTTGGAATTTATTCAGTTTGGTCTCCGTTTGGTTTCGCTATTCAGGGGGAGTTGTTTCAGCTTTGCGAATTGTTGGAGTTGCCATGAATGACAAAAAGGGGGAGATTGTTGTGGTTTTGTCATTGACTTCGATTTCGTCTGTCTTCGTGCGTGACATCCTATGTCTAGTTCATCCTCTCACACATGGCATAGCGAAATTGTGATTGTTCACCATGCGTAGATCTTTGTGAATCTATTTTATATGCGGCAGATGTCTCTTTTGTTTTTATATGCCACCTCTGTCAAGTGTTGGTTATGGAAGGCATAAAACGTGTCAAGGTGCAGGCTCAAAATGATTACCCCGTATTTCTTCAAAGAAATGGAAGATCTTCTTTCGATTTACTATCAAAACGCCTCACTGGGGGATTTGAGAAGCACTCGTAATAGGCATTTCGACTGCAGTTTTACAGTAACATGAAGAGATTCGATTTGGTCTTCATCATTCTAGAAGGGAGAAGTTACATTTTTGATTGGTCTTTTTGACTGTGGCATAAAAAACGAAAAGGCACGTTTCCGCATTGCATGAAGTCCGTCTGTTGAGAGTTAGGAAATAGACTGGCAGGTGGAATTACAAAAACAAGCAAGAGTCTGACTGGAGTTAGTGTGTAGAGTAGGTGCGTGAAACACTGACGGGTGTGTAAACGAGGATAGTGAAAGCAATACATGCGAACTGGTGCGAAAATGAGCCAAGCAAAAAAAACAAGGTAACCAGTGCGTAAGTATGGGAAGCGGAAGAAATGTATAATCTGTGCGTAGATTAGTGTAACGTTAGCAAGGTGACTGATGCGTAAGTGTGTGAAGACAAGTAACAGACGGTGACTGGTGCACAAGTCAGAACAGAGGAAACAATATATGGGACTCGTGCATAAGAGAGATAGGCAGAAGTAATAAGCTGGGACTGGTGCGTAAGACAAAAAGCATGTTTCGACAGTAAAAAACGTGAGCCGTTTACACTAAGTTGTGAGTGCTCTCGTGCATGCGTATGGTTTAGTGAAGAAGGGCAAGCTGTGAAAGGAGTAAAACGGGCCTGTGAAAAGCTTCTTCGGGTGAAACAAATTTGAAGTCTGTGTGTGCTTAACAATTCACTGTTGGCGCTCGATATGAAGAGCTCGGAGTGTTGTTAAAAATAAAAACTTTGGTATTAGAAAGAGCAACGTGCGTGTTTTGCGTTGGATGGATACAACACGCAAATAAAGGATTGTATAAAGGAATGAACCAAAAGGAGGATTAACGGCAACTCGAAAAAATACAGAACATAAATTTTTGGAGTGGATGCTTTATAGTTTTGGGGAGTTGATTTTTTTTGGTTACCTTAATACAGTTAGTTAATCTGCAAGAAAGTTTTTTACGCAGTGATTTTTGCAGCATTGCAAGTCCTTATTGACTGTTTGAGTTTGGAGGTCGCATCAAGGGTGTTTATCTTACATTTGAAGGTCTTTATGCTTCTGTAAAGACAAGGAACTAATTCTGGTTATATACCTCTGGTATCCTTCTTGAGAAAAGGTGGGAGGCTTTTGTAAACAGGTTGTAGCCTTTTCCGGATATAGATATTGAAGAGTTGTAGCTCTTGAGTAAATGGGTTGTAGCCCTGTTGTTTAATGAAGCCGTGGTTTTTTACCCTGTTTGGGTTTTCCATGTGAGAAATATTTGTGTCTTGTCTCCTCGTATGTGCGTGAATTATATGCTTATCTGGTTAGAGTTTTAAAATACTGATTCATGCCCTTCTCCTCTCAGCATTTTTCGTTTCTCAATAATATCAGTGTAGAACCGAGAGAACGATATGATAGGCGCTCTATCGTCGGTGTCCGAAGGAGTTTTGTTAACAGTAGACATAACGACGTTCATCCATTCCAAGCAGGAAGAACTAGGTGAAACCTTCATTCAAAGCGAATATCTCTCACTCTGCGAGGAGGGGAAAAGTTCAAGCCAAGTATGCGAAGCTTGAGACTTTAGGTTTGGTTAATGGAGTAAGGTATCCAACCGCGTTTCGACTGGATTGGATAAAACTGGTTCTAAGTAGGGTTCATGAACCAGGTATGTGGCTTTGGAAGGTTGTAGTCACAATGATAACCAAAGGCAATTTGCGAAGGGTCACTTGATATAGTGATATAGGGGAAGCTCTTACCCTTAGAACGATTGCAAATGTAGAAGTCACAAGGTTAACAAAATCAACGTCTGATAGTCGGTTGATGACTGTGAACGACATAGAAGACGAGGGCGTTCGGTTTGCATCTGCGGTCATCAGATAGAAAATCTATCAGTCGAGCAACGTCAGCAGTGTTCTGGGAGGAGCTAGACACGTTGCACACTGGATCATACATGGCAATGCACAATACAATATTTGCGCTATGTTGAGAGGGCAAATATTCAAAAACCTAAAGAAGCTTGGTTTGGTGAAGAAGAAATTTCTCAAATATGGAACTTTGCTGGTATTTTTGTTTTTGTACTATCAAAATTTCTTTTCAGGGATAGGAAAAGTAACATGGCGAGTAGACAAACCGGTTATGGTTTAAATAGGTGAATTTGTAGAAAACCTAGGAAATCAGTTCAATAAAGTTATGATCGATTACTTTGAGGCCTTGCAGCTTAGAATGCACACCACCGAAAGAATTCCATCGGCCATTGTTGATCAATACAAGGATGAGGTGTGTTTTCTGGTTAGTACCGATCACTGTATAATTCAGGCTGTGGAGCCTAGAACAGAGTATTCACCGAAACTTGGGTATGAGATCTCTACCAAGGTGGCCAAGGCATATGCCGATGCATTGCAAGAGATTGACCTAGATCTCTCTACATATCGGTTTGGCACATATGAGGAAATTCTAGAAAATCTGAAGAAGAAGACATCAGTAAAAAAACCGAAAAAGGTATATGCAAAAAGGACTCCCACACCGAGGAAGAAGAAAACAGTAGCAGAAGAACCCAAGGTACAAAGGAAAAGGACACAACAGGTGTCCAATGCTCAAGGGGAAGAATCGGAAGAAATAGAAATTGAAGAGATAACTACTCTTCACAGAAAGAGAAAAACTAGGAAATCGGTGAAAGAGGATGCACCAAGAGGAAGGAAGCCAACCATTGAAGAAGTGGTTGAAGGAATTAAGGATATAGGTGGATTGGGAGTAGTCGGAAGAAGATATGCAGCAAGTGATGAAGAAGATAAGAGAAAAATTGAAGAAGCTGTAGTTTTCTGTCTCTACAAGTTCAATTATACTCCCACTGGACTTCATAAAATAATTCCTAATGATCTACAAGAAATAATAGAAGGAATATGGAAATCTTCAATTGATAAGGAAAAAGAGCTGAGAATTCTCAGCTCTTCTTGAAGTTCAAAACCATCTTACTTAGGAGGAAGCAACCCATCATGCCGACCTGCATAAACAAAGTTTTAAGATAAGAAAGAATAAGTTAGGTGCTAATTGGAGAGGTAGACAAAGTGCATGAAGAAGGAGTTTCAATATGGACGAATCTTCTGCAGCAACAACATCAGGCTAAAGAAGCATGCCAGAAGACCAAAGAGCCACTAGTGATTGATACTTTGAAAGGAAAAGGCATACTGGGAGCTGAGACTTCGGTCAAGGCAAAGATATCAACAGAACCGGACATTGTTGATATCACCGAAGACAAAACTGGTGATCTAACTCCACCAACCCTTCTTGCTTCCCCAGTTAAAGGTAAAGCTAGAACTTTAACTGTAGACAACATAGTTGATGAAGTTATGGATTATGGTGAAGTGTTGAATGCAGCTAAATGGTTCAGTGTTTAGTAGAAGAGGATAAGCAGAAAATAGAAGTTTTTCTGTTGGAAACCTTGTTGGATTTCAACAAAAGTCCTGGAGACTATAGGGCTCAATTTACTCCTGAATTGAATCAAAGAATTATGGCTAAATGGAGAACCGGTTTAGCAGCCAACAATAAGATTGTAAGGGAGACATCGAAACAAGTAAGACAATGTCTTACTGAAGAGACAACAAAACTTCTGATGGAAGCAGTGTCACTGAATTTGGACACAAAGAACAAGCTCACAAAGATTATTAACGGATATGAGAAGGAGGTATCTAAAGATACACTAGAGTTCTAGCAGCAATATGACTTCAGTACCCTAAAGACAACAAGTCCATATGAAATCTCGCAAGAGGAACTTGAAAGAGTATTGGTACCATCGGTACAATTCATAGCTTGTGAACAATATTCAACCGGTGAGCAACAAGTTCCAACTGAACCGTTCACAACTAGTGAACAGGAAAATCTGGGCGAACAAGTTCAACCAGAAGATCAAGTACAGGGAGAGTCATCAGAAAAAATGACTACCGATAAAGGAACAGGTGAAGAGGAAGTTGCTGTGAATAAGCAACATGTTGTTGAGGAGCAACAAACAGAGCAACCCCCAGAAGAGGAAGTCCATCCGGAAGAGGAACTACATCTGGAGGAAGAAGTAGAACTAGGAGGGGAAGTACATCAACAACAAGAGGTACAACAAGAGGAGATACGTCAACAATAGGAGTTATCTGTCGATACAGAACATGAGAAGCATGTAGAACATCCTGCACAGGAGAATGAACAGGAGGAACATATCGATGTTCCTAGCTCATCTTCATTGAAGAGAAAACTAACTTTTGCAACAGATTCTGAAGCAAAGAAGAGTAAAGTTAGTGAAACAGTGGTTGACATAATCAAGATGTCAACAAGACAACTAAAAGAGCTCACTAAGAGGAAACAAGACATGGTCCTCTCTAGTGTAAGAAACATCTTGTACAACTTTGTACCAGATACAGATATTGATGAGGATGAACCTGTTATAGATCAATTGGAGATACTTGCACAAGCAATTGGAGAAGATGTCACCGATTCGGAGACACTAGCAATTGATCACTTTGAGAAAAAGTGAGTTGATATTCTTCACAAACAGGTTGAAGAACTCAAGGTCACTATATTTGCAAGAACTGGGGAGCTAATGCAGCTAGTAAAAGATGCAGGAAGACTGATCACAAGGACTTCTAACTCTGAAGACTTTGTTCAAGATATAATTGAGAGAACATCTAAGACTTGAAAAGAAATAAAGGTTCTTTCATCCAAGTTTGATGTAAAGAACTCTTTTGCAACTGAATATAGCAGGGAAATGACTAGTCTTGCTCTTATTCTCAGAAAGGCATCAAAAGAGAAGACAAAGCGAATTCAAGATCTTAGTGGATTCCAATTGTTCCTTGCCCCAACATTTGATCTAATGCAGACAATTGCAACTGATGCAGATAACTTGATCAATGAACCTGATTACAAAATAGTGGAAGACATGGAAAACATAATTGTCTCACTGCAAGTAGTGAAAAAGAACTTAGAACATGTAACAGGTATATGGAAGCCCTTCCTTGATTCAACAAAGAAAATATATAAGGATATTTTCAATAAGTTATAGATATGAAAGGCCACATTTCTAGAAGTAACAACCCTTTGACCTATGGAGGCAAAAAGGGGAAGACGATCAGATACAAAGATGGAAGAGAAGAAGATCAGATACAGGGAGGATCAGGGTAAGTTCAGGATAAGATGGCAGCGATAAGATAAACAGTGTGTTACAGGTAGACAAGAAGGTCTACAGGGAAAGTCTGCAAGACAAGTGTTATGATGATTCAGGTGATGTTTTGCCACCAATGCCAAAGGGGAAGATTGTTGACATATTTAAGTTGTCATTGGTAAAGTCATTGGCAAACATCCCACCGGAACATGGTACATCACACCGGTACTCTTAAGTATGGACCGGTAGACTAAACCAGTAAGCGGTGTACTTTGCTAGTGACGCTTATACCTGTCTAAGTTTTTCTAACCGGTCATGGGAGACACATAGGGAAGAGATGGCTAACCAGGTACAAGTTTGTTACCGGTTAATGCATGATAATCCAAACCAGATTTTGCGGAGGGTTCTCAGTTAAAATTGGAGTTAGCTTTTTCAGTTTTACTGAAGTTGGATTTGTTTTATCTACAAGCGTTTCAAGGTAAACTCAAGATCAGTTTGCAAGCCTTTCTTTTGCATGCATGATTTATGGGTGAGTTTACAGTTTGGCGGTACTATGAGATGTATTTTTAATAAGATTATTTTCTTATAATTACAGGTCATAGGACACACAAGAATTGTTGTTGAATATCCAGAGCAGGAGAGAAATATCTTTTGAGGGGAGCTACAGTTACGAGAAGTGAAAGACAGAGAAGGGTTCAACAACCAAGCAAAGCAAAGGGGAACATGTATGATCTGATTAGACAGAAAGTGTCATCATAAGATTATTGCTTTAGATTGTGAAGCAGATTTAAATCCCTAATCAGGTTGAACCCCTAATAAGTTCTTTGTATAAATCGCTTTACCGGGTAACATCTTTATTGGTGTTGAAAGTCCTCTTACAAGGCGACTCCTAATAGGGTCAAGATCCTAACAGGTCTTCTACCAAATCCCTTAACCGGGTAGCACTCTTATCAGTGCTTTGTAAGCCTCTAACAGGGCACCTTTATTACTGCAGTAGTAAAGTTGTGGGCTTTGTCCTACTGTGGTTTTCTCCTTCTAACTGGGCCAAAACCCACAACAGGGTCCTCTAATCACTAGTATTAGCCTACAAGGACCCAATGATAGGTTGAATCCACTAACTCCAATGCTCGTTCAAAATGGGGACCTTACATTGTCTACTTGAAGAATCTTGTGTGCTTCCTAGATTGTTGTTTAGTAGGGGCCTTGAAATCCTATAAAATGATCAAAGATCCCACCCATTTGATCAAGGAAAAATCCAAGTGTATCTAGCAAAAGGAAAAACCCAAGTGTATCTAGAAAAGTCATCAATCAACATGATCACATAGTGTGCATTGTTGAAAGCCAAGGATGGAGAGTGCCTTGCGATGTCATTGTGAGCAAATTCCAAGAGTTGGGAATTTATCTTGCCTTAGTCATTTTTGAACTATTTTTTTCCCGAACTATCTAGACATGCTCTTTAGTGATGTTTTCGATGGCTTATACATCAAAAGGATGCAGTTGAGAGTTCTTTTCTGAAAGCTCCAACAGTCGTGGAATTTGCAAATTTTGGTAAGAGATGCCTTGGAAATCAACTTGCCATTTCATCTTTCCGGATAGAAATTGATTGCTTTTATAAATTCACATCATATACTATGACTCCTAGGCATCAATATCATTCATTGACTTACAAATTGTTCAACACATCCCCTGAATAATGAACTTAATAGAAATATAATGGACAAAGGTCCAATCTCAACAATCAACGTCATTATGTGTCAAATTGATAGATGAATGCAATGAAACATGTGAGGGGGAGCATAGAATGAAATGCGTCATAGGGCTACAATAGTACAATAGTTAGCTAAACCTTTAAGATTTGTGTGTTTACTTTTACTTTCAGTTTTATCGAGTTTTAAAATTTTAACTCAACTAGAGATTAATTTTTTAACACAATTTTTTTCATTATTTTATTTTTTAATGTGTATAAGTGTGCGTAAATATGTGAAATTATTAAGTTAGGTAGGAGAAAGGAACTTTTTAGTTTTTTTTTTTAACAGTAAGTGTGGGAGATTCTGCCCAAGTCTCTGAAAGCTTGAAGGTGTTTCTCTACTGATCATACATCTCTGAGATGCATCTTGATGCCCAACATGCATCTCAGGTGGTAGTACATGCATCTCTCATTTTCTATGGTTTCAAATGTTCTGAAAGCAATGAAATAAATAAATATTTGACACAATGTGAAAGTTTATTTTTATACTTAAGAGTGTTAATGATGTTATTTTTCAATCAATTAAGTCATTAACTGTTCATTATCTTAGTATCTATTTTTTAGATTGATCGCTTCATTGTATCAAGATATTATTTTTTTAATTATTTAAATGTTCCTTTTTTCTATCTCTGTCGTTTGCAATTCCATTTAAAGATATGATACGTGACATTTTCTGTGACACTTTTAGTTGAGTTGAAGCATCTATTGATGATAATTTTTCAAGATTTGTAGGTAATTCATACAATAATGAGGAGCGCTGTGTTATGGCAGGTTGGTTTATAGTTTTTTTTTTGTTTATTTCAAAGTCCTCTGTATGCTTTCCATTAGATTAACTAGTCTAACCAGTAAACAGGTGGTCAAAAATAATTTTGATTTGGTAAATGGATCTGTCAGTGAAAGGCATGGATTATCATGTGTTTACATGCAGGTTATGACAATGGAGATATAAAATTGTTTGATTTAAGAACTGGAAAGGTTCGATGGGAGACAACACTGAAGAGTGGGGTAAATTCATTTTTTTAATTCATCATTTACTACATTTATGTGCATTAGTGAAGGTTGGAAGCCATTGATGAAGATAGCAAACGTGAAATATGCTCTTCATTATCTAAGATCAAATGCATTCTGAGAAATGAATTGATTTCTCTTTTGGTACCACTGGAGAAATAAGTGACTGAAATGTTTGACAGTGAATTATTTTGTCAAACTAATTATATAATCAACTAAATTGTTAATTGTTCTTTGGATGGAAGGTATGTGGCATACAATTTGATTGCAAGGATACTGAGATGAACAAGTGTGTGGCAACAACATTAGAGTCAGAGTTCCATGTATGTAAATGCTTTTTGAAATTTCAGTTATCTTGTGTATTTATTCTATTTATAAGGTGATAATTTTACAATAGGAATGAGGAATTATTGTTTGAAATGTAGGTTTTTGACCTGCAAACTCAACATCCAGAATCTGGATTCTCAAGTATCATAGAGAAGGTAAATTGAACTGTAATCAAATTGTCCCTGTACAAAAGTTGCAACAAAAATCAACTGTATATTGGTATTAGGAACAGTCTATTGAAAGCTAACATACATTTATTCTTTAGTCCTTGTAAGAATACACACGCAGAAGTATGATACAAGTATTATAGTAAGGACAAGTACAAGAGAGTGCAAATCTACTGATCTGATGCTAAAATACTATTGCGCAAAGCTTATGTTGAGTCCTTACAATTTACAACTGCAGAGGTATAAAAAGGTTCATCCAGTTGTAGGTGTATAATTAATACAATTAAGGATAGTGCTTCCTTTATTGGGCTACCACTTCATTAACTTGATTAAACAAGCCTAGCATTTCTTCAGGGTATGTGCATCAAAAGCATCCATGCTTTAAACATATCATTCAGGAGCTAAATATGCCTGTGTATGCAGGGCATTAGGTGTGATGTCCCCTTCTAGCTAGCGACATCATGCTAGTAAGTGATTAGCCTATTAGTGGACCCTCGTAGGCTAGTAGGCATGGATAGGGGGTCTTTTCAGGCACAGTGAAGGTATGGTTTTTTGATGGTTCAATATTGGCAGAGCTTAGTGTTTTTAGTTGGCTTAAGAGATTGTTTTTGGCTCAGTTATATGGATTTTGCTAATTTTAGCAAAGGTTTCTATATTTGGGTTTATTTTTGAGCCATAGAGATGGAGCCCTGCTATTTTTAGAAATATTATTTGATCACATGAGAAATTATTAGGCCAACTCCAGTTCCATACGGTTAAACCAGATTCTCATTTTTGAGGGAGTTATTCAATTTTCAGTGGTTATATATTAATTAAATGGCAAAGGATTTAATATAAAGTTAAATTGACTTTATATTTAAATCACTTAAGTGATTGGTTTATAACACATCGAATGAGGCCAATTGAGTATTTTATTTTGGAGGAGAATTATTAAAAGCTTTCCCTAAGTTTAATTCAATTAAATGTTAATGATTTTATTTAATGTTATTTCATTAAATAAAATCGCAGCTTTGAAGAGGATTTTCGTTTAGTGTTTTGGAGGCCTATATTTTCTTGGGAAGTGAAGAATGAGCTATCCATTGTCATTTGCAAAATTGATCATTGTTGATTTTGAGCTCTGAGAAGTGTTTTCAACTTTACCATTGGAGAACGTAGAGAACGTAGTTCTTTTGTGTGTCTCCATTTGAGCTGGTGATATATCCAGTGAATTTGAAATTTCAGTGAGCTTCATCTAGAGACTCTATTTGTGCTTCAACATTATTAGTTTCAGCAGCAGGAAGAAGAAGATAGTATTTAATTGCAGTTTTATGGAGGAATAAGTCACAGCCATTATCCTCTTTCAGATTTATAGCTATAACATTGTACAGTTGAAATAAATAAGTTCCTGCAGCAGCTGTGTATTCTCCCAGGTTTTTTTATGCATTTCGTAGTTGCCTTGGTTAATCATTTTTCAATAAAGGATTGTATTGATTTCCTTTCGTATTTCATTTGGAAAATAAATAGTAGTTGGAGTAGTTAATTGAATAGTTTCAGAATTTCAGATTATTGCATATTTGCTTTTTATTTCTAAAACCCTTGAAAATATAGAAAAAATCATAAACTTTCAAACAACAAATTGAGATAAAGGTCTGCAGCAGTTAAGGACCGATTTGGTGTTCTTACAGTGGTATTAGAGCTAAATCTTGGCATCCTGAGGGTTTAGTTGTTACATGTAGCCAGAGGCGGTTGGTTCACACAGGTATTATACATGCAGGAGAGCCTTACTTGAAGGCAAACATGTTTTGGAATGACAACCGGTCATCATGGGTGACAAGCATGACGGTAGCCCACCTAGGGTAAATAGGAATGATGAAAACCAGGAAATCAGAGATTTTTTAGAACTATGGCAACAGGGCAGCAGCAGGTGGCCCAGGTCTTACAGGCACTGACTACCATGATGGAGTGGATGAATCCACCTGATAGGCATAATAGGGATCAGGAGGATAACAGGAGTGCGATTGGTTCTCCCCGAGGACCTAGGACACACACTAGGACGGCTGACAGGCCTACACGTCCTACATTTGTGAAGGAGGATCCGACACCAGAGCCTGAAGAAGAAGCAGGTGATTTGATGTTCGCAGATGTTCTCATGGCTGCGAATGATGAGTGGGAGATGCTAGCTGCACAGGTTAGGGAGTGTCTCACCTTTGAGGGATTTGTCAATCAGAGGAGAGAGCATTACAGGGAAGCGAGATAGGATAGGAAACCTCGTGGCCAAAACAATGAATTAAAGCGTGCTACATGCAAGCTTTTGTTGATTACTTTTGATGGTAGTAGCAGGATGACATCATAGGATTACTTTTGGATTCACAAGCTTGACACTTTCTTGGCGCTAAGACTTATGACAGAAATGGAAGCAATAAAATATGCCACACTACATTTAGAGGGAGTTGCACATTATTGGTGGTATCATGGGATGGTTACCCTTCAGTATAACCAGGTGACGTCATATCAGAACTTCGTGAAAAGGTTGGTAGAGAGGTTTGATAAGAAGGATCTAGAAGTCTACTTCAGGGAGTTAGCACAGTTGAGATAGACAGGTGGATTGGAGTATTTCATTAGTGACTTTCAGAGGCTATCCATTATGGTGCCGGATATCTCAGATAGGAGATTGGTTGTCTTGTTCACTGAGGGATTATCTGAACCATTGAAGGGTTGCGTAAAAGCCTTTGATCCATTTAATTTGTAGGAAGCAATTAAGAAGGCTAGAAGTATGGAACAAAAAGCCCCAATAAATAAATTTTAGTCAAAGGGTGTATCATCTAGCAAAGACAACAAACCATTCTTCAAGAAACCTGAGAGGAATGAAACAAAGGTTGAAAATAAAGATAAATCATTCGCTCCCTTGGATAGAGAGACATTGAATGATTTAAGGAAGAAAAAACTTTGTTTTTATTGCAAAGGACCGTATGGCATGAACCACGATTGTCCTCTGAGACCAAAGAGGAGAGCAAACAGGGTTATGTGGGCTTACTATGAGGATTCCGATTCTGAAAATTCGGACCAGCAAATTGAAAATGAGGAATCCAGTGAAGAAAAGGAAAGTTTAGATAATGAAAAGTTCAAGCAAATGTCTACCGATGAAGAGAAGGTTGAAGATAGGCTTGAGGAAGCTCGTCTCACTAGTGTGCAGCAGGAGGGATCGTTTCGGATAAGAGGAGTGTTGGCTGGACAGCAAGTTATCACATTGCTAGATACAAGTGCTACGCACAATTTCATTGATTCCAGGTTGGTTGAGAGACGCGGGATGCAAACTGAGCAGTTTGAGGGTTTGGGAGTGAGGGTAGCGGATGGCTATGTCCTCAAATGTGATAAAAAGATTACAGGTTTTCCATTGAAAATTAATAACTTTGAATTCAAGGCTGAATTCTATGTGGTTAACATGGGTGACACGGATTTAGTTCTTGGCATGACTTGGCTACATGATATTGGAGAGTTCACTCTCAATTTGAGAGAAATGGTGATGAAATTTTAGATTAATGGTAAAACCCACATTCTTACGGCCATTTGAGATAGTGAGTTTAGGATGATGTCTGACAGGCGCATGGAGAGCTTGTTGCCCCATGACCAGGTTGAGTGGGCAACCTGTTGCACATTGATGCCATAACAGAGGCAACAAGCATCCCAATACCATCCAGACATACAGGAACTGAGAATCAAGCACTACAAGGTTTTTAATGACATACCACCAGGTAGTCCTCCAGATAGAGGTATTGAGCATATTATTGAGTTAGAGGGTAGTAAACCCATCATGATCACACCCTACAGACATCCAAAGAGATTGAAGGATGAGATTGAGAAAACCATCAAGGAACTACTTGCCATGGGGCAAATTAGACCAAGTATGTCTTCTTTTGCTTCTTCTGTGGTTTTGGTGAAGAAGGATGGTACTCTTAGGATGTGCATAGATTACAGGGTCCTGAACATGAAGACTATCAAAAATAGGTACCCCATACCACAGATTGATGACTTATTAGGTGAGTTACACGGAGCATACTTATCCAAAATTGATTTGAGATCAAGTTATCATCAGATCCGAGTCAGAGAGCAGGATATAGAAAAGACGACATTTCAGTGTCATTGTCCCCATTTTGAGTTTGTAGTTATGCCATTTGGGCTAACTAATGCTCCAACTAGTTTTCAATGCACAATGAAAAGGGTTTTTCAGTCTCAGTTGAGGAAATTTGTGTTAGTCTTCTTTGATGACATCCTGGTTTATCGTAGGACATGGGATGAGCATGTGCAGCACTTAGACACTGTGTTGAGCATTTTGAGCAGGGAATCCTTGTATGCAAAGGAATCCAAATGTGATATTTGGGTCACATTATCAGTGCACAGAGAGTACGCATGGATCTTGAAAAGATTCGTGCTATTGTTGATTGCCCTTCTCCAGTGAAATTGACACAGTTGAGGGGATTTTTTGGGTTGTCTAGGTTCTACAGGAGGTTTGTTAGTGGATATTCCAGGCATGTAGCACCGTTGACGGATTTGATGAGGAAGGGGGCTTTCTTGTGGACTCCTAAGCCACAGGAGTGTTTTGATAAATTCAAGGAGTTGATGACTTCTTGTCTAGTGTTAGCACTACCAGATTTCAATAAACCATTTGAGCTTCATTGTGATGCATCTGGTGAGGGCATTGGAGCGGTGCTTATGTAGGAAAAGCACCCGATTGTGTATGAGAGTAGGAAGCTCAGGGGTCCTGAGAGGAGCTTCAACATTTATGATAAGGAAATGTTGGTCATAATGCATGCTTTGGCCAAATTCAGGTAGTATTTAGTGGGAAACAAATTCAGCATAAAAACGGACGACAATAGTTTGAAACATTTCCTAGGGCAGCGAGATCTTAATGATAGGCAGCAAAAATGGGTAAGTAAATTACAGGCATATGGCTTTGATATTACCTATCTCAAGGGGAAACATAATGTAGTAGCAGATTCCTTGTCACGAAGACCCCACTTGAGCTTGATGACAGATATATCAGACAACTGGAGAAATTCGATCCTTGCAGAGTATGCAAAGGATACATGGGCATTAGGATTCGTAGATGGATCGGTTTAGGATAGTGATTTCACCCTTGCAAATGAGCTCATCATTTACAAAGGGCACATTTATTTGGTGCCAGGGTCAGAGGTGAGGAGGATGGTGTTGAGAGTTTATCATGACTCACCTATGGTAGGACATCCAGGTTTTTATAAAACCTACCGGTAGATTTGTGAGTGTTTTTCTTGGAAAGGGCTCAAGGCTGAGGTGTTACAGTATGTTCGAGAGTGACCTACTTGCTAGTAGAATAAACAGGAGCACTCTTATCTAGCCGGTTTACTTCAGCCACTTCCGATTGCTGATAGGAAGTGGGAGTGTTTGTCCATGGACATCATCACAAGACTGCCGAGAGCCTCGAGCAGAGACTATATATGTGTTGTTGATCGGCTTACGAAGTGTGCCCACTTCTTCCCGATCACTGCTGTTATTCCTAACCGGTTACTGAGAGGGCGGGTGAATCAGTAAATACTATTTCTATTGCAATTTCGCACTTGTACAATGTTTCTTGCAAGATAAACAGAATGTAAACTATTATTCACAAACAGAAATAGAAATACTTAGATCAACACATCATGTATATGTGGAAACCCTCAGTTAGAAGGAAAAAACCACAGTGAGACAGAGCTCACAACTTCACTACTGCAGTGATAAAGATGCCCTCTTAGGAGCTTACAAAGCACTTGCAAGAGTTCTACCCGGTTAAGGGATTTGGTAGAAGATCGGTAAAGATCTGAACTTTGGTAGGAGCTGCTTTGTTAAAGGTCTTTCAACATCAACAAAGATGTTACCCGATTAAAAGATTTATACAAAGAACCTATTGTAAGTCGGAAAGACTACTTTATTATATGTCGTGCATTAGTCATGTTGTTTCGATGGTAATTAGTTATTACCAAAGGGCAGTTTGGTCGGGTGGTGTCATTTGGTCACACCCCTTTGGGTAGATAAATGTGTACCACCTACGGGTAAGGGGGGATATGGATATAATGTGAATGTACTCATACGTTGGAATGATCAATGAAAGCACCTATTATTCTTTGATATATTCTGTGTTTATTATATTTCCTGTACTATGTCTATGCAATATTAAGTTCACCCCAGCAGGCAAACATTTTGTTCCGTTGCCTTGATGCACTCGGATGGCGTGCGGACACAATTGGCTTACCGGTTGGTGAAATTAATCCTTAAGTAGACGACACCTGTAGAGAACTGTACGAAGGAGAAGATAACCAGACAAGGGAATTCAGAATCTTGTTTCAAGTGGCAATAGAAACCTATGTCCGTCGAGAAGCCATAGGCGAAGAAGTTCCAGCCAGTGTCGTGTGGCCCGCGATCGAGGCTAACCCTACAGCCAATCGATTGCTAAACCACCTCCCTTGCTTGCTAGCAGAGGCATCGCTCACACAACGCACTCGCCTGAAGGAGATTGCCCGAGAGGAACACTGTCAAGAAATCCGCCACGGGAACACCTCCACCGTCAGGAAGAAGGCGATAGCAACCGTAGGGGACTTTGAAATATGAAGTCGAACTGAAGGGAGAAAGGAACACAAAAACTATTTAATGCAATTGACAATGTTGTAAACCGACATGAATAAATAAAATGAGTCTTCTTTTTGTTTAAAAAGCAATGTTTTGTCTTCAGTTTTGATGCCCAATATTTTAAACAAAGATAGAAATAAGAAATCACAAGATGATGAAGGCGAGGCCGCACAAAAGGTTTTGATTTCCGCATAGCAACGTGAACGCCGACAAAGGTTGAGGCAACTTGCCCAAGACCAATTTGCTGGAGGGTTGCCTGAAGGGGACCTCGGAAGTGGTACGAAAGGTGCACAGGCCGACGAGGAACAGTTCACTTCGTCAGAGCATCGGAGAGTGCGGAGTAGGGAGGAACTACTTGCAGAAACACGACTGAGGAAGGTCTTGTTTTAAGAAGAGAGATCAGATCGAGGGTCTGATCCGTACACCAGGTGTGGAGAACCAAGCCCAAGGAGGGGATTGTACAGCTGAAGGTGCTATTGACACATATGAAAACCCTCCGTTGGAGCCAGCAAGTCCACATAGTACGGTACCACCAGTTACGCATGTGCCATTGGTTAATACTGCACATAATAATCAAGGAAGTGCAGGTACGATTGTTGGCACAAGCGGTGCCGGAGCACCAAATCCAATGCCGATACAACAAGTAACCATGGCCGCAAGTAAACATAAATTGCCCAAGTTCATGGGCCAAGCAAAAGAGGATCCTGTTTGGCATTGTTGAACTTGTGAAACTATATGGACCGCCAATGGGGTTACAGACCAGGATGAATGGATCAGATAGTTTCCTGGGACATTAAGAGAAGGAGCCATTGACTGGTATTCGGATGTAGATAAAGTAGGCTTGACGACATGGGCAACGTGAAAAAGGCTTTCCAGACAAAATTTCAGTTTTTGAGGGACGATAATGAGATTTTGGTTGAAATTTATAACACAAAGTAAACTAAGAGTGAGTCCGTCCGCGCCTACACGCGGCGACTGAAGGAACTCATTGGGAAGATGGAATCAGCCTCAGCAGACGAACTCAAAAAACGGTGGTTCGTGGAAGGACTAAAAACTTCCCTCCTGAAGAAAATGAAGATCGTACCACCCATGTCATACAACAATGCATACAACCGTGTGATGGACTTGGAGAGTGAATGCAAGACCTCCAAGAAAACTAAGTCTTTGGATGATGAATCGGAGGCAGAAAGTAGCGAGGGCGAATCAAGTAAGAAATTACTTGCTCTACAGAAAGATCTCGAGAGAATGATGAAAGAACTTAAGGCCACCGAGGGAAGCTCAAGCAAAACTGAGGAAGATACCGTGTGGTGTATAGACTGCAAAGAAACAGGACACACTACAGGTTCTTGTCCCAAGAAAGCCTTATGCGGCATCTGCCAGATTGCGGGACATTCCACCAAAGAATGTCACTACAATCTGAGGGCCAAGAATCAACAAGTGCTCTTCACCCAAGAGCAACCCTCCACATCGGGAACCGACGGCCAACAAAATGCTGCATCATCTGACGGTTACAAAAATAACCGATGGGGAGGCAGAGGAATTAATGAGAACAATAACAACTGGCCTCGGATCTAGCATGATGCAAAGGGGAGACCTATGATACAGTGTAGAAACTGTAAAGAATGGGGACATTTTGCCCGGGATTGCCAGAAAGAGGCTCCTGCTCCACAGAAATTGTGTCAGTGGTGCGGATCGGGGGACCATGAGGAAGCTAATTGCTTGAAGCCTGGCTGCAACATCCTTGACATGGAACGAGGGGGCACCGAAAAGATTTTGGCAATCACGCATGCACAAACCAAGAAGGCCACGTATCTTGACCCTCGGACGGAGAAACAAAGGGTGCTAGAGGTGAAGGCCAAGATTGAGAAGGGAATGCAGGACTGAAGGGACTCCACAGATACCGACACTTCTAACCGAGCCATGGCAAAGCAAAATATCTTGAGGCAGATGATGCAACTGGAGATACTGGTAAAGGTCAAGGACCTACTGGAAATAATGCCGCATCTGAAAATGACCCTATTCTTAGGACAAAACGTTCCAACAAGTGCATTTGAACAGACTGAGGTTCCTGGCGGCTCCACAGCCGACCCCATGACGTTGTTAATAAATAGTGCGCGGAACTCTACAATAGTGGAGATGGGTATCTTGGGTACCATGCTCACTAACATGATTGTTGACGGTGGATCTGGGGTGAATGTTCTACCTGAGGAAACTTGGAAGAGCCTGGGGAAACCAACATTGTGGCCGCCAACCTTCAACTTACTAGGGGCCGATCAACACAACATCAAACCCCTCGGAACCTTGATGACACAACAGTAACTATCGGGACCCAATCGTTCATCATGGACTTTGTGGTAATTCTGCTGAAGCAGAAGGGGTACGATGCCATCCTAGGGAGAGGGTGGCTTGTGACTATCAAAGCGAACCACAACTGGGAAAGAAACATTCTATCATTTGAGAAAGGGGGAAGGGAGTTTGTGATAGATCTCACAACATAGATGGTCGGAGAGGAAATCGCATCCTTGGATTCAGAATTGGATGACGGAATAGATGAATGGAAAGGAAGTATGGAGCCGAACGTGGAAGGGGTACTGAAACTGGAGGATGATACAGACTCCATGGACGACCTCTTCCATTGGCAAATAGAGGACTACGAACTCTTCCGACTAGCATGCAATATACTAAGTATTGAGGAAGAGCCGAAAACATTTCCCTCGGAGTACAGTGAATACAACAAAGAGGATGCGAAAGTAAGCAAAGTCCAGACGCATAAATTTGATGCGCAAAACCCCATGAAGTATAAGGAGCCGTCAGTCAAACCAATGAATCTGGGCAAGGAAGAGGAACCTAAGATCATTCCTGTCCGCGACGATTGGAATCCTGTGTGGAAGATTGCAACCTTCAAAATCTTTAGTTTCCTTCTTATGTACGGGAAAGAGACCATTGAAAGCAGACTCGGCGACAGGGAAAGCTTGAGGGAATGACTGCACAATGAGATTAAGCGAGGAAAATTTGAGGAAGTTAGCTACAACAGGGCTGTCAAGTTGTGGACTCTCGACGGACTAGAGATGCATGAGTCCATCAACGGGTCCAAATTGAAACCTTACCAAGAGATGATGGACTCGAGAGGAGGGATAGAAGAACTGAGAGGATGGAAAGGGACTTGAGAGATTAGGAAGGTGACCCGAGAGCCGTCCATACGGGCGACTGGAGAAGCATCCGGAAGGCAATTAGATTAATAATTGAAAAAAAAAAAGAAAAAATAAATAAAAGGGGAACCTGCCGTAGTCACCAAACGGTGGGTGGCATGTCCACTGGCTCGGATATAAGACCATTGTGTGGGCCGCACATCAGACCACCGCACGGGACGCACAAAACACATCAGCGCACGGGACGCGCAAAGACACCATGCGGGTAGAGGAACGAAGTTTACCACACCGAAAGGAGACCACCGTACGACATGAAAAAAACAAAGGGCACCATACAGCCGTACGACGAAAATCGAAAAAGAAATAAGGAAAGAACACCATACGGTGTTTGCTGTACATAACCTCGTACGACCAAGACGCCGTATGGAAAAAAAAGAAAGTCATTCCACTGAACGGCAAGAAAAAACGAAGGTCTTGCAAGCCATACGCACGCAAGTAAAGGCCATCAAAAGACCGAAGGACCAGGCCACTGTATGGTGTAAAAGAAAACAGATTGTTGCCAGACCATATGACATAAAGAGGAATGGCATACAGGCAACCGTATGGTGTTTGACTGTACGACAGTCAATCACGGTACAGCCAAAACACCGTACGACAAGAATGAACACAGAGTGGTCACTGTACGGCGGAAGAGAGAGGAAACAACAAACCACTGTACGACGTTGGTGCAAACAAGACTAAACGACACCGCACGACACATGGTAAAGAGCTGATACTGTATGGTGCAGAAACCATAACATGGAGAGGACCGTACGATGGAGACCAAACATGCACAGTTTAGACCGTATGGATGTCTGAAACAGATGGTAAAAAGGCCTTACGACCATGTGTGAGTAAGGTGTCAAGTAACCGTACGACATAGGATTAAGACTGAATTTTGGTACGCTGCAAAATGCCGTACGATTTCATTTATCCAAGCACACGCAGGAAAGCACAGTTGGTACAGTTAGAAGGAAGAGAAGACAATTATTAACGACAAGGACTGGGAACAGTGAGAAGGTTCTGTAAAAAAACAAAAACGACGACAAATAAAAACAGTTCACAGTGAATGACGTATGGTACCGAAGGGAAGGACACAAGCAGGTAGTGAGGAAAACATAAGCGGTTGGCAGAAAGAGTATGGGATTGGAAGAAAATCACAAAAATGGTGTGCCCCATGGAGTTTTGTGTAGGCGTTGCCCCCTAGACCCCTATTTTCTTTTTGAGGTACACTACAATTGTGAGTTGGGGCTTCGGAATGGCACGAGGAAAGTATTCAGTTATCAGCCTTTGGGGAGTGTGAGCAGTTGACGAGACTCGGAGCTGCTGTAGGCATGGAGTGTCTGCATTGCAGAGGTTGAGAGCGCACTGGAGCAAGCCTTTCGAGAGGGGTACTAGGCTTTGAGGCACTCAGAGTAGGTGTTGGTTGGACGTGAGGCTGTTTTGGTGGATGTATAGAGAGCTCGAGAGGAGTTGACCACTCGGTTGGAGGCAGTAGAGAGACACTTGGCTTAGCGTACCCAGGAGTTGAAAATAGAGAAGGCGGCACAGGTGGCTATTGAGATCAGATTGCCAGGAGAGACAGTATCGTTTGAACAAGACTTAGCGGAGGCTACAAGTGAAAAGTGTGCTTTGGAGACAAAGTTGGTGCAGGCATAGGAGGAATGTGATGTGACGGAACAAGAACTACTCGAAGCAACATTGATGGGGAGGGCGGGACTCCAGCTTTTTCAGGGACGCCCCTTCACCCCTTCTCAGTGATTTTCTTATTCTATGTGTATTCATCTCCCTTTTGTTGTGAGTCGTCGGAGATGACTTTCTTTTTGGGGGGGATGATGTTAGCCGGAAAGACTACTTTATTATATGTGGTGTATTAGTTATGTTCTTCTGATGGTAATTAGTTATTACTGAAGGGTAGTTGGGTCAGGTGGTGACATTTGGTGACACCCCTTTGGGTAGATAAATATGTACCACCTATGAGTGAAGGGGGGATATGGATATAATGTGAATGTACTCATACGTTGGAATGATCAGTGAAAGCAACTATTATTCTCTGATATATTTTGTGTTTATTGTATTTCCTGTACTATGTCTATGCAATATTAAGTTTACCCCAGCGGGAAAACACCTATCAGGGTTCACCCTGATAGAGGATTTGAATATGCTTTCACACAATAAAAGAAATGATCTTAATTGGCACTCTTTGTCTGATTAGGTCATACCTGTTGATCTTCCTGTTCTGCCTGGCTATTGATCCTTTCTGGCTTTCACCTCTGTGACTTTAGCTCTTCTCAAAAGATAACTCTCTCCTCCTATGTATAATAAACAACACTTTGCTTGCGTCCTATGACTTGTATTTATGCAAAATTTCATCTCAATGAAATCCTAACTCTTAGAACCACCAGGCTGTAAATTCGACCATAAATCATGCAACAACAAAAAAGCTTTGTGTTTTGATCTCGAGTTTACCTTGAAACATCCACGTAGAAATAAAACTTACTCTTGTTAAAAAGCTAACTTCAGTCCTAAATGGTGGATGCCTCGCATATTCTGGTCTTAACTTAAACAACTTCGCATTCACAAGTGCGGATAGACATGCTGTTGACCGGTATCAATCTTATACCCGGTCCATCCCTGTATGCAATATAAGACTGGTACAATGTACTCTGTTCCGTCTGCCGGTGCATCTCCTCTGTTTAGTCTACCGGTGCGTATAAAGTAATATAAGTGATCTACCGGTGAACCTCTAGCAGTGGGAATGGTGTTTGCATCTATCTTCACTAATGACAACTTAAATTTGCTAACAATGTTCCCCTTTGTCATTGGTGGCAAAACCATTACTCACTTATCACAGTTGATTCCTTGACCTGTAGACTACTTCCCTGTACCGTACACTTCAACTCTTCCCTCTAAAGTTTGCAAACTTCCCCTGTTCTAGTGCTTTAGCTCTTCAGCCCTATAGCTGATTTGTACAATGTACTTGTTTTTGAGCTTCTTACCTTCTTACCTTCTTCCCTTCTGTTTTGATCTCTCATTTCTTTCCTATTTCTTCTTCTTCCCCTTTTTGCTTCCATAGGACAAAGGGTTTAACTTCACTGTTTATTTTACATTTGTAGCTTGGTAAAGATATCCTTGTAAATGTTATTCGCTAAATAAAGAAAAGGATTCCATTGACCGGTGACATGTTCTAGATTTGAGTGCTGCTTTCAGCAATACTATGATATTCTCCATGTGCTTTATTGTTTTGTAAGTCGGTTCATTGATCAGATTTTCTGCCGAAGTTGCTGTTTGTTGCATTGAATCGAATGTTGGGGCCATAAATAATTGAAATCCAATAATATCTTGGATTCTCTTGGTCTTTTCTTCATAAGTCTTTCTTAGAATGAGAGCTAGACTTGTCATTTCTCTGCTGAAATTTGTTGTAGATTTATTCTTGACATCAAATGTTGAAGACAGATCTTTTATGTCTTCAGAGGTCTTTGTTGACTTCTCTGTCAGATCTTGCATGAACGTATCAAAATTAGAAGTTCTGGTCATCAGACTTCTTGCAACTTGAATCTGTTGTTGTAGTGCCCTTAAATTGGTAGATACTGTGACCCTTATTTGCTCTACCTGTTTGTGGAGAATTTCTATTCTCTTCTTCTCATATCGATCAATTGGTACTGACTCTCGATCGGTTAGATCTTCTCCGATTGCTTGTGCTAATATTTCCAGTTGATCTATGACAGGTTCATCTTCATCAATGTCAGCATCAGGTACAAAGTTGCTCAGGATATTTTTGACACTTGTAAGGACCATGTCCTATTTCCTTTTAGTTAGCTGCTTTAGCTCTCTTGTTGACATTTTGCTAATGTCAACCATCCTTTCGGTAGCCTTGCTCCTTTTAGCTTTTGTGTCAATTGCAAAAGACAAATTCCTCTTGGATGGATGAGCTTGGAACATCTACCTGTTCTGTTTGTCTTGGTTTCTGTACCAGTTGTTCTTGTGGAGGTAACTCGTGTTCCTCTTCATCTTGTTTTTCTTCATTCTCCGGTAGGTCCATCTTTTTCGACAGGATTTCTGCTTATGGGCTTTCTTCCTTTGTGCTTCCACTTCCGGTTGCACTTCAACTTCTAGTTGAGCATCCTCTTGTGGAAATTGCTCTTCTGGTGGGACTTCCTTGTGCTGCTCTTCAGCCGTATGCAAATCACCCACAACAATTTCTTCTTCAACACTTGTAGTGTTGTCAGTGGTCATCTTAACTGATGACTGTCCCAGATTCATCTGTTCACCAGATGTGAACTGTTCTTTATGAATATTCTCCTCACTGGTTGTAGGTTCTTCACGAGAAGTGAATTGAACTGGTGGTTCTTGTGCTGGTTTAGTTTGATCCTGTCAACCTGTTCCCTCAAGAGCACTGAAATCATACTACTGCCAGAAATCTAGAGTCTCTTTATAGACTTTGTTTTCATACTCGTTGAGTATCTCGGCAACTCTATACTTGGTATCCAAGTTCATTGATGCTTCTTCTAGTAGAAGCTTGATTCTCTTGTCACTAAGACCAGGTCTGACCTTTGACAATGTCTCCTTATTGATTCTAGTGTAGGTGCCTAGATCAGTTCTCCATTTTGTCATTAGCCTAGAATTGAGTTCAGGAGGAAAGTTGGACCTATACTCCCTTGGAGTTCTGTGGTAATCCATAAAAGTTTCCACTAGAGCTACTATTACTGCCTGTTTATCTTCTTCTTCTAGCACACTATACCATTTAGCGGCATTGTCTACCTCTCCAAAATCCATCACCTCATCAACTATATCATTGATAGTCATGGTGCGAGTGTTACCTTTTTTTGGAGCGACAAGAACAGTTGGGCGAGCTAGATCACTGCCTTTATCATCAGTGATGTCAACGATGACCGGTTCGGTAGGAATCTTCTCTTCAATTGGTACTTCTGCTCCAAGTACTCCTTTTCCTTTTCCGATATCAATGACTGGTGGCACAGTGGTCCTTTGACATGCTTCTTCAGCATGTTGTTGAGTTTGAAGAAGCTTTGTCCATGTTGCCACACCTTCATGAACTTTGTCAACTTCTCCGACAACCATCTGACTGATCCTCCTCTTTATCAGGAAATTCTGCTTGTGGAGTTCGGCTTGCTGAGCAGCCTCGTCCAGAGTGAGATGGTTCTGAACCTCCAGCAGAGCTCGAATCCTCAGCTCCTGTTCTCTATCCATTGAAGCTATCCATCTAGCTTCTAGAATTTCTTGGAGATCATGAGGAACAACCTTATAAAGTTCTGTGGGAGACAAGTTGAACTTGTGAATACAGTATACTACTGCTTCCTCTATCTTTCTCCTGTCTTCTTCATTTGTAAAATGACATCTTGTGCTAAGTGGAGTCATTCCACCGGTTTCTATCAATCCTGCCACAAATTCATCAATTGTGGGCTTTCTCCTTCTTGGTGGATCCTCCACCTGTTTTACCAGATTTCCTCTTTCTGACTAGAGGAACTGTTTCCTCAGTTTTTGTTTCATCTTGTTCTTCTCCTTGAGTGCCGGGTACCGGTTGTGCTCTCTTCGTTTGAGCTTTGGGTTGATCGATCACCGGTTTCTTCTTTGGTGTAGGGGTCCTTTTCACATATACATTCTTGATTGGTGCCCTTTTCTTCAGATTATCTTGAATCTCTTTGTATGTACCAAATTGGAGCGCATAGAGATCTTGGTTGGCTTCTTGTAGGGCATATGCATATGCCTTATATGTCTTGGATGAGATTTTGTAACCCAGTCCAGGAGCGTACTCGGTTCTCGGTTCCACATCTTGTATGATGTAGTGGTTGGTGAATACCAGAAAACATACACCCTCTTTTTACAGGTCAACAATGGCTTACAACACCCTCTCCTTGGCATGCATTCGCAGTTGGAATGCCTGAAAGTACTCGGTCATTACTTGATCGAATTGATTTCCCAGTTGGTTGGCCATTTCGCTTATCTGGTGCATAATTGGTCGATTGGTTCCCCATGTCACCTTTCCAATTCCTGGAAAGAAATTTGAGTAGTAGAAGTAAAGGCATACTAGTAGGGTCTCGTACTTCATGGATTTCTTCTTTACAATGCCGAGCTTCTTCATATTTTCAAATATTTTTTCTCGAAGCATTGAGCAGATATCATACTGAGCATATTATCATGCATTATCCGGTGAGCGGCATGAATGGCTCCTCCCGGTATGCTGTTCAAGTTGCTAGACTGATAAACCTTGTAGCCTCTCACAGCGGATGCAAACTGAACTCCTTTGTCTTCAATGTCGTTTACGGTCATAGATCGACCATAATATTTCGACTTTGTTAGTTTAGTGACGACGGCATTGGAGATAGTTCTTAGGGTTAGTGCATCCCCTTTGTCACTGTACTCGGTCACTCTATGCAGGTCTTCCTTCGTGATTTGATTGCATACTACTTTTGTGGGCCAGAAATCCGGTTCATGAAGACGACTAAGAACAAGTCAAATGCAATTGGATCAGAAGAGGGTTGGGTAACAAACTCCATTGACTAGTCCAGATGACACCAGCTTCACGTATTTATTAGCTTCGCGTAGTTTGTTGATTAGGTAACAAACTCGCTTTGGTTGTAGGTCTCACCCAGTTCTTCCTACTTGGCGTGAATGAAGGCCGTGACATCTTCAGTCATGAGGACTCCATTTGGGACAGACAATAGCGCACCAGCAATGTCGTTTCCCTTGATTTGAACTGGCATAATATCATATCCAGGTCGGTCGACTTGGTTTCCCTTCATCATCCTTATAGCGGAGGATGATGATGCCATTTCTTGATAACCGGTTTACACAGAAAGTCGCTTGATCGGTATTACAAAAAATATCTTACGATGATCAAAGCACAAGAATATTACTCAAGCATAAGAAATTGTTAATCACAAAATCGCAAAGTAAAAGTAAATGAGCAATTCTCCTTTCTTTATATAGAGTTAGGGCATAACGGTAATTACCAAACGATAACTATATGTTTAACGGCTACAACATTAATTGCCTTACCTAACCTTTCTTTCCGTTTTTGCCAACCGGTAATTCAAGGTTTTTCCTTTTTGAGTAAACCCCGGTTGATCAACACTTACCTGTTCGGTTATTCTTCCTGACTAAGTGAGTTTGTTGCTCACCAGTCCTACCGGGAACAGTAGACGAGCTATTGGTTCCCTCTAAGCCATTTAGACTCAGTTTGCTGAAGAGATATCACCATCTGCAGATGATGATCTTCCCTTTGTTTTGTCCTCAACGGAGCTCTTTGATTCCTTTTTGAACCAAATCTGCTTGACTTCTTTTTCGGTCTTCTTTCCTTTGTTGTGTTAGCAATTTAAGTTGTCATTAGTGTATATTCACAAACACCATGCATCGGTAAAAGATCACCGGTCACTCATGTTGCTTAGAAGACACCGGTAGACTAGAAACAGAGTGTATGCACCGGTAGTAAAAGCAAAGGAACACACCGGTAGAAAGAATCAAGTACACCGTACCGGTCTCGCAGTATATAGAGTGTTGAACCGAGTATAAAATTTACCGGTCTAAACTGCCTAAAGATCCGCACAGGATTCTGCGGAATAGTTTGAGTTAAAACTGGATTATACAGGATATCCACTGCTCTGAAGTGGAGTTAGCTTTTTAACAGGAGTTAGCTTTATTTCTTCGGATGATCTCTCGGTAAACTCTAGATCATAATGCATAGCTTTTTGCTAGTTGCATGATTTATTGGTGAGTTTACAACTTGACAGTTCTATGAGACAAGGGCTTCATTACTGGAAACTCTTATATAAATATAGGTCATAGGAGGCAAGAAATGTTGTTGTTCAGAGAGTTGATAAGAGCAGAAAAGAGGTGTCTGCACAGAGATCATAGCCACAAGAGGTGAAAGAGGATAGAGGTAGCAGAAGACTCAACAGCCAGGCAACTGGGAAAGATCAACAGGTATGATCTGATCAAAGAATCAATGTCATAGAAGATCATTGCTTTTATAAAGCGTGAAAGCAAGTTAAAATCCCTATATCAGGGTGGATCTAATTGGTTCATTGTAAAATCCCCTAACAGGGTAACATCAGTGTTGGTGTTAAAAGTCCTCTAACCAGGCAACTCTTAACAAGGTTAAGATCTTAACCGATCTTTTGTAAAATCCCTTAACGGGGTAGCACTCTAACAAGTGCTTTGTAAGCTCCTAACAGGGCGCCTTCATTCTGCAGTAATGAAGTTGTGAGCTCTGTCTCACCGTGGTTTTTTCCATCTAATTGAGGGTTTCCACATATATATCTAGTGTTGATTTGTGTACTTCTTTTAAATCCATGAATGCTTGTTTACTTTTCTGCTTAGATTAAAGGAGTATGGAATAAGATTGGAATTAGAGAGAAAAACAGTTCTTACTGATTCACCCCCCCCTCTCAGTAACCCGTTGATAATAACAATTGGTATTAGAGCCTAGGTTCTCTACATACAAAAGTCTAACAGCTTGAGAGAAAGATCATGGAGGGTTATCGGTATCAGAAACAACTAGAGGAAGCCAACGAGATAATTGCCTCTCTGGAACATAGGCTAAGAAGGTCACTTGCAAAGAGGAAGGAGCTGGCTCTACAATTGAATGAAAGCAATGAGACCATAGATAAACTCTTAGGACAGAGTGGTTCTGATGAAGTTGAGGAAGCAGTCTCTGAACTAATGGAAAAGAATCAGATCCTGACCGATCATATCTCCAACCTTAAGAGGGAGCTAGAGGATAATGCCCAAGGATGACTGAACTAATCGAGAAAAAGAGAAAAGTTGAAGATGAAAGAAACACAGCGGTCAAATCCTTAGCTGCCTCGGAAAAAGAAAGAAACCAGGCAGTAGATGCTGTAGGAGCAAATGAGCTTATGATTCTACAACTTCAAGAAGACATGCAGATTGTCACCCTAGAAAATGCCAACATGCAAAAGGGCTGGTGTGACAGGGATGAAGCATGGAAAAGACTGGCACTAGAGTTGAATCAACTAAAGGAGCAGATGAAAAAAACACAACAGTCAAATCCTTAGCTGCCTCGGAAAAAGAAAGAAACCGGGTAGTAGATGCTGTAGGAGCAAATGAGCTTATCATTCTGCAACTTCAAGAAGACATGCAGATTGTCACCCAAGAAAATGCCAACATGCAAAAGGGCTGGTGTGACAGGGATGAAGCATGGAAAAGACTGGCACTAGAATTGAATCAACTAAAGGAGCAGATGAAAGAGCTTAAAGAAAGAAATGAAACCTTGAAAAGATGCAATGAGAGCTCAGTCAAGCTTGATGAGCAACTTACAGCTCAAAGAAAGCATAAAGATCAAACTGGTTTTGGATTCACCGGTGAAGTCACCAAAGAGATTGGTGAACCTTCTAGAGCTAAGACAAATAAGAAAACAAAGAAGCCGTTGGCGCAAAAAGGTAAGATGACCTTTAACTCATCTTGCAATCATTGTGAGAAACCGGGTCACAGAAGAAATAACTGCAAGAATGCACCGGTAAAGCCGAACAACAGCTACTGCAAGACCTGTTGGAAAAATGGCCACAAGACTAATGAATGTTGGTCCAGCCCCACCTCGGTGTCCAGTGGAAGCAGGGGAAGCTTGAAGGGCTACTGTTATGCTTGTAACAAGTTTGGACACAAGGTTGAAGAATGCAGATCGAAGACTATGGCATTCAGATCACCAAGACCGGTATACGCCAAGAGAAATAAGAATTGGAGCACAACCAACTGTGCAAATTGTTGGACTCACAACCACAATGATTCATGGGGTAAGTCACCCAACACAAGAAGAGTGAACCCATGGAAGGTAATCGGGATAGTCTGCTATCATTGCAACAAAGTTGGACACTTAGCCAAAGATTGTAGGAACTAGTCATCCAATAAAAAGAAAGAACTGGTCAAACCGGTAGAAAAGGTCAACAAGGAATAGAAGATTGAGAAAACAGTCAGACAGATTTGGTTCAAAAAGGAATCAAAGAGCTCCGCTGAGGAGAAGACAGAAGAAAGATCACCATCTGCAGATGGTGATATCTCTTCAGCAAACAAAGCCATAATGGCTTATAGGGAATCGGTAGACCTTTCACCGTTCTTGGTAGAGCTAGTGAGAATCAGACTTACTTAGTCTACAAGGTTAACTAGACTAATGAGCAAAAATCAACCAAGGATTGCCAAACCGAAAAAGTCGGATCACTGGTTAATAGAAACGGAAATAAAAGTTAGGTAAGGCATTTATTACTGTAGCTGTTTAACGAATAGTTATCGTTTGGTAATTACCGTTATAACCTAACCCTATAAAAGGAAGAAGAATTACTCATAAGTTTTACTTTGCTTTCATTGTGATTAACGAATTTTTATGAGTAAATTTCTTGCGCTTTGATTATTGTGAGCAATCATCTATTAAGACCGATCAAACCTTCTTTCTGTTAGTCAATTGTTCGCAATGGCATCATCATCCTCTACTGTAAAGTTGATCAAAGGAGATCAGGCGAACAGGCTAGCATACAACATTTTGCCGATTCAGAACAGGGAGAACGACATGGTTGGTGCGCTCTCATCTGTATTAGGAGTCTTCTTAACCGAAGATGTTATGGCGTTTATTCACGCCAAACAGGAAGAATTGGTTGAAACATATATTCAAGGCGAGTACCTGTCACTGTGCAAACAAGGGAGACTTCCTGATAAGTATGCCAAGCTTATATCTTCTGGACTTATCAACGGAGTATGCTACCCAACCGTCTTCCATGAAGACCTAATTCGACTGGTTCTTAGTCCTCTTCATGAACCAGGTTTCTGGCTAACAAGAGGTGCATGCAATCTGATCACCAAAGATGACCTGTATAGAGTGATCGGATACAGCAACCGAGGGGAAGCTCTAACCCTAAGGACCATCTCCAATGCCGTCGTCAATAAATTGACCAAATCAAGACCTGACGGTCGACTCATGACCATGATCGACATTGAGGATGACGGAGTCCGCTTTTCATCTGCAGTAATTGGGTACAAGGTCTACCAATCTAGCAATATAAACAGTATACCGGTGGAGCTATTCACGTCGCACCACATAATGCATGATAATGCCCAATACGACATCTGTGCGATGCTCCAAAGCCAAATATTTGAAAATATGAAGCTGGGAGTCGTGAAAAAGAAATCAATGAAGTACGGGACCCTTCTGGTATGTCTCTACTTCTACTACAACTTCTTCCCGGGAGTCGGAAAGGTTGTTTGGAAGACCGATAGAACGGTGATGCAACAAATATGCGAGATGGCCAATCAACTGGGTAACTGGGTAAGAGGTGCGCTGATTGAACACTTTGAGGCATTTCAATTAATAATGCACGAAAGAGAGGGGGTGCCGTCAACAATTGTTAACCTGTATAAGGACGACGTATGCTTTCTAGTCACCACCGACAACTGCATCGTTCGAGCAGTGGAACCAAGAGAAGAGTATGCTCCTAAGCTAGGGTATGAGATCACTTCCAAGATTGCCAAGGCATATGCTGATGCCCTAAATGAAGCCAATCTGGATCTCGGTGCAAATTGGTTTGGCACCTATGTTGAGATTCAACATAATCTGTCAAAGAGGGCACAAATAAAGAATGTTTACAAGAGAACAGCCCCACCGAAGAAGAAACCGGCCACTGAGCAACCCAAGGCTCATAAGAAGAAAGCAGAACCGGTATCCCATGCCCAGGCAGCTGAACAAGAGGAGACAGATCCAAAAGATACAGTGCCTTTAATCAAAAGGAAAAGGGGATCAAGAAAACCAGAAAAAGAGGATCCATCGAGAGGTAGGAAGCCCACAATTGATGAATTTATGACAGGACTAAAAGAATCTGGTGGTATGGGTTATGTTAGAGGCAGATATCATCTGGCAAATGATGAAGACAGAAGGAAAATTGAAGAGGCAATAGTGTTTAGCCTTCATAAATTCAATCTACATCCTAATGCACTTCAGACAACTCTACCTAAGGATCTTCTACATATTATTGAAGATCAGTGCAAGACTTCAATGGATAAAGAAAAAGAGCTGAGAATATGTGCTCTTCCAGAGGTTCAAGATCACCTCACTCTGGAAGAAGCCATAGAACAGGCTGAAATACATCAGCAAACCTTCTCCACAAAAAGGAGGATCGGTGTCATGCTTGTTGGAGAAGCTGAGAAAGTGCATAATGAAGTAGTAGTCATGTGGACCAAACTTCTTCAGACCTAGCAGTAAGCAGAAGAAGCAGCTCAAAGAGCAACAGTTCCACTGGCCCCTGACACCGGTAAAGGAAAATGAGTGGTTGGAGTAGAAGCACCTGTCAAAGGAAAGAGCTCCACAGTACTGGTCATTGACATCACCGATGACAAGAGAGTAAACCTGCCGTCCTCATTTCTCCAAGTAAAGGTAACACTAAACCGATGTTAGTCAATGAAATAGTTGATGAAGTAATGGACTTCGGTATAGTAGATAATGCTGCCAAGTGGTATAGTGTGTTAGAAGAAGAGGATAAAGAGGCAGTCATTATAGCAATAGTGGAAACGTTTCTGGACTTTCATAGAACTCCAAGGGACTACAGGTCGAAGTTTCCGCCGGAATTAAATTCTAGGCTTGAAGCCAAATGGAGAGTCGGTCTAGGAACTAATAGAAGAATAAATAGAGAAACTGTCTCAAGTTAGACCTGGCCTAAGTGAAGATAGGGTTAAGCTTCTATTGGGAGAAGCATCAATGAATTTGCAACTCGGACTTAGAGTTGCCAAAATTATGAATGGACTTGATAAAGAGGTCTATCAAGAGACCCTGGATTTTTGGCAAAAATATGAATTCAGTACTCTGGACAATTTAGGTCCTCAGGATCCAATTGAACAAATGCTTCCACCACCAATGAGATTCACATATGGTGCTGAATCTGCCACCGGAATTGAAAAAGATCAAATGGAAGAGTTCATAGTTAGTGAAAAAATCAATGTTGAACAAGAGATAGAGATTGAAGTACCGATGGGTGAACTTCATACAGTTGCAGAGCAACGGAATGCACCCCATCAATAGGAACAAAATGTAGAGGTTAAAGAGCAACTAGAAGATGATGCTCAGGTAGAAGACGAACCACCTACAGAGGAAGAACCACCTGCAAAGCAAGTTCTACCTGAAGAAGAGGTTCAACCGGAAAACACAGCTCAACAAGGAGCTGATGAGAATAAAGGACAGGAGGAAGAAATCCTAGTGCACATTGAGAAATCTCAACCGGAGCAAGAGCAAAGGCAACAAGAACAAGGAGACATACCAAGCTCCTCATCTAAGAGGAAGTTTTCATTTGTCGAAGAGAAGGATGCTAAGAAGAGTAAAATCACCGATATAGTGGTGGACATCAACAAAATGTCAACAAGGCAACTGAAAGAGCTGACCAAAAGGAAATAGGACATGGTCCTGACCTCAATAAAGAGCATCCTGTGCAACTTTGTACCAGATGTGGACGTTGATGAAGATGAACCGGTCATTGATCAACTAGAAATTCTGGCACAAGCAATCGGTGAGGATCTAATTGATCCAGAAACAATGGCCATTGATCACTATGAGAAGAAAAGAGTGGAGATTCTCCACAAACAGGTTGTAGAAATCAAGGTTAATGTGACAGCCAACCTAAGGGTGTTGCATCAGCAACTACAAGTGGCAAGTACTCTGTTGACAAGAACATCAAATTTTGATACTTTCTTGCAAGATTTGTCAGAAAAATCAACCAAGGCCTTAGAGGAGATAAGAGCCTTGTCCTCTCAATTTTATATTAAGAACAAAACTGCAACAACTTACAACAGAAAAATGACAAGTCTGGCACTTGTCAAAAAGAAGACTGCAGAAGAGGAAAACAAGAGAATCCATGACATTGTTGGATTTCAGCTATTTTTAGCCCCAACATTTGACTCCATGCAGCACACAGCCACAACAATAGAAGCTCTGATGAATGAACCGGATTACAAAACCGTGGAAGATATGGAGAACATCATTGTTTCTCTTAAGGCAGCCCAAAAGAACATAGAATATATAACCGGTCAATGTGCACCATTCCTTCACTCTGCCAAACCAATTTATAAGGATATCTTCACAAAACTTCAAATGTGAAGAAAAGCATTAGCCTTTGTCCTATGGAGGCAAAAAGGGGAAGAAGAACAGAATAGAGGAAAGGAATTACAGAACAGAGAAAAGGAAAAGAACATACAGAGAAAAGAGAAGACCGAAGAAGAGTAGAACAGAAACACCACAAGACATAATCGGAGCACTCAGACAGGGGAAGTGTTCTACAGGAAAGCAAGTGAGTATGGTTTTTGTGTATGGTTTTGCCATGAATGACAAAGGGGAAGATTGTTAGCAATTTAAGTTGTCATTAGTGTATACTCACAAACACCATGCACCAGTAAAAGATCACCGGTCACTCATGTTGCTTAGAAGACACCGGTAGACTAGAAATAGAGTGTATGCACCGGTAGTAAAAGCAGAGGAACACACCGGTAGAAAGATTCAAGTACACCGTACCGGTCTCGTAGTATATAGAGTGTTGAACCGAGTATAAGATTTATCGGTCTAAACTGTTTAAAGATCCACACCAGATTTTGCGGAGCAGTTTTAGTTAAAACCAGATTATACGGGATATCCACCGCTCTGAAGGGGAGTTAGATTTATTTTTTCGGATGATCTCACGGTAAACTCTAGATCATAACGCATAGCTTTTTGCTAGTTGCATGATTTATTGGTGAGTTTACAGCTTGGCGGTTCTATGAGACAAGGGCTTCATTACTGGAAACTCTTGTATAAATACAGGTCATAGGATGCAAGAATTGTTGTTGTTGAGAGAGTTGATAAGAGTAGAAAAAGGTGTCTGCACAAAGATCATAGCCACCAGAGGTGAAAGAGGATAGAGACAGCAAAAGACTCAACAACCAGGCAATTGGGAAAGATCAACAGGTATGATTTGATTAGGCAATCAGTGTCATAGAAGATCATTGCTTTTATAAAGTGTGAAAGCAAGTTAAAATCCCTCTATCAGGGTGGACCTAATCAGTTCGTTGTAAAATCCTCTAACAGGGTAACATAGGTGTTGGTGTTAAAAGTCCTCTAACCAGGCAACTCTTAACAGCGTGAAGATCTTAACCGATCTTTTGTAAAATTCCTTAACCGGTAGCACTCTAACAAGTGCTTTGTAAGCTCCTAACAGGGTGCCTTCATTCTGCAGTAGTGAAGTTGTGAGCTCTGTCTCAGTGTGGTTTTTTCCTTCTAACCGAGGGTTTCTGCGTATATATCTAGTGTTGATTTGTGTACTTCTTTTAAAATGATGAATGCTTGTTTACTTTTTTGCTTAGATTAAAGAAGTATGGAACAAGATTGGAATTAGACAAAAAAATAGTTCTTACTGATTCACCCCCCCCTCTTAATAACTGGTTGATAATAAAATGTTCTTCTCATTTGAAGAGGAGGTCTTCTGCACCGGTTTGACCGATCCTTTCCTTTTGTTCATTGACCGGTTTCTACAGTCTTTAGCTAGGTGTTCAACTTTGTTGTAGGTGTAGAAGACTATTCGGTTGCCTTCCATGGATTTACCCTTCTCTTGCTAGGTAATTTACACTAGGAGTCATTATGACTATGCATGCTGCAGTTAGCACAGTTGGTTGTGCTTCGGTTCTTGCTTCTTTTGGGGAATAATTGTGTCGGTGGGGATCTCAATGCCATTGTCTTGGATCTGCATTTATCTGCTTTGTGTCCAAACTTGTTGTATGCTTAGCAGTAGCCCTTGAAGCTTCCCTTGCTTCCACTAGACACACTTGTGGGGCTAGACCAACATTCATTGGTCTTGTGGCCATGTTTGCAACAGTTTTTGCAGTAACTGTTAGTTGGCTTTACCGGTGCATTTTTGCAGTTGCTTGTTTTATGACCCGATTTTCCACAGTTTTTGCATGAAATGTTGAAGGTCTTTTTGTTAGGAATATAGGATCTTTGATAGAGAAAATCTAATGTTTGTGAATGTACTGGTTCTTAAATATATTTTTTTGAGCAGTGAATATTTACTAAACTGTATTGCAGAATAGAAGACAATGCCGTATTGATTGATTGCTTTCCTCTAACAATATGTAACATATAAATATAATGTGAACAGTCATATCTACGTAGAGAAATGACTCTATGTGGCTTAAGCCATGTAGAGCCATGTCTTTATGTAGACATGCCCTTTCGAACACGAGGTGTATCGAATATTGTTTGAGATGCCCCTTTGTAACATATACAATTGTTACGTTAACTATCCTTCGGTAGTTATCGTAACATATTAATATCTAATATGTTACGTTAACTATCGAACGAACAACATGAATATATATGCCAAGGTTTATTTAATATCGACTATGTCGATTCAACAATAGACAATAATAAACTTTGTTTCATTATCGATTGCAATCGATTATCAGGTACAATATACATATATATATATATATATATATATATATATATATATATAATTGACAATTATATCAATCAATTCGATGCTATAGTTTAACACTTTTTACCCTTTTGTTCTTCCGGTTTCTTCTTTTCCTTCTTGCTTTTGTTGGCTCCTGATGACTCACCAATCTTCTTGGTGTCTTGACCGGTGAACCCAAGTCTGGTGTGATCTTTGTACTTTCCTTGAGCTTTGAGTTGCTCATCAAGCTTGACCGAGCTCTCGTTGTATCTTCTTAGGGTTTCATTCGTTTCTTCAAGTTCTTTCATCTGTTCTTTCAGTTGATACAACTCTATTGCCAACCTTTTGCATGTATCATCTCTATCATGCCAACCCTTTTGCATGTTGGTGTTTTCTTGAGTGACAATTTGCATGTCTTCTTGAAGTTGCAGAACTACAAGATCATTTCCCCTTACCGCTTCCTCTGCCAGATTCCCTTCTCTCTCAGAGGTTGTTAATGACTTAACTACAATGTTTCTTTCATCTTCAGCTTTCCTCTTTTTTTCAATGAGTTCAGTCATCCTTAACGCATTGTCTTCCTACTCCCGCTTTAGGTTGGAGATCTGATCGGTTAGGATCTAGTTCCTCTCCATGAGCTCAGAGACTGCCTCCTCAACTTTATCTGATCCACTCTGCCCAGAGAGTTCATCAATTGTTTCATTGCTCTCACTCAACTCGAGAGCCAACTCCTTTCTTTTAGTAAGGGATCTTCTCAGCCTATTCTCCAGAGAGGCAATGATGTTGTTGGCTTTCTCAAGCTGTTTCTGATACCTATAACCCTCCATGATTTTTTTCTAAAGTGGTTAAGCTTTATATATTAGAGAACTGAGCTCTGATACCAATTGTTATTCCTAACCGGTTACTGAGAGGGGGGGTGAATCAGTAAATACTATTTCTATTGCAATTTCACACTTGTACCATGATTCTTGCAAGATAAACAGAATGTAAACAATCATTCACAAACAGAAATAGAAATACTCAGATCAACACATCATGTATATGTGGAAACCCTTGGTTAGAAGGAAAATACCACGGTGAGATAGAGCTCACAGCTTCACTACTGCAGTAATAAAGATGCCCTGTTAGGAGCTTACAAAGCACTTGCAAGAGTGCTACCCGGTTAATGGATTTGGTAGAAGATTGGTTAAGATCTTAACTCTGTTAGGACCCACCTTGTTAAAGGACTTTCAACATCAACAAAGATGTTACACGGTTAAAGGATTTATACAAAGAACCTATTAGGGTTCACCTTGATAGAGGGATTTGAATATGCTTTCACACAATAAAAGCAATGATCTTAATTGACACTCTTTGTCTGATTAGATCATACCTGTTGATCTTCCTGTTCTGCCTGGCTATTAATCCTTTCTGCCTTTCACCTCTGTGACTGTAGCTCTTCTCAGAAGATAACTCTCTCCTGCTCTGTATAATCAACAACAGTTTTCTTGCATTCTATGTCATGTATTTATGCCAAATTTTATCTCAATGAAATCCCAATTCATAGAATCGCCAGGCTGTAAACTCGACCATAAATCATGCAACAACAAAAAAGCTTTGTGTTCTGATCTCGAGTTTACCTTGAAACATCCGCGCATAAATAAAACTAACTCCTGTTAAAAAGCTAACCTCAATCCTAAACGGTGGATGCCCCGCATATTCCGGTTTTAACTTAAACAGCTCCACATTCACCGGTGCGGATAGACATGCTGTTGACCGGTATCAATCTTATACCCGGTCCATCCCTGTATGCAATATAAGACCGGTACAATGTACTCTGTTCGGTCTTCCAGTGCATCTTCTCTGTTTAGTCTACCGGTGTCTATAAAGTAATATAAGTGATCTATAGGTGAACCTCTACCAGTGGGAATGGTGTTTGCATCTATCTTTACTAATGACAACTTAAATTTGCTAATAACTGCTACATATACTGCTACGCAAGTAGCACATTTATTCTTCAGAGAGGTATTCAAGTTGCATGGTTTATCTCAGAGCATTGTCAGTAACAGGGCAACAGGTTTATGAGTCACTTCTGGCAAAAGTTATTTAGATTGTGTGGGATAGAGCTCACTCCGAGTACTAGCTACGATCCCCAGACGGATGGACAAACTGAGATAGTCAACAAATGGGTGGAGGGATACCTTAGGAATTATATAGCAAGGTAGCAGAAGGCTTGGGTTAAGTGGATTTACCTATGCGAGTATTGCTACAATTCCACTTGTCACATGTCTATTCAAATGTCATCTTTCAGGAAATTGTATGGGTACGAGGCACCCAATTTCATGGATCTTTTGCTGAGCGACAGTAGAGTGCCTAGTGCTGGAGACTTGTTACAGGAGAGCCCAGGACATTGTAAGGGGAATATTACTAAGGCACAAAATCAGCAGAAGCAGTATGCGGATTAGAAGAGGACTGAGCGGATTTTTGAGTTAGGGGATATGGTGTACTTGATGTTTCAGCCGTACTGCCAGTCCACTCTTAAAAGGAGTGGTGCCAAGAAACTAAAACCACGATACTGTGGACCTTTTTGGGTGACCTGGATAGTTGGAGAGGTGGTGTATGAGTTGGATTTGCTGGCAGAGAGTAAAGTCCATAATGTTTTTCATGTGTCATGTCTCAAAAAGGCGTTAGGACACCAGATTGTTCCTTCTATAGTGCTTCCACCCTTGGATGATGAGGGGAAGTTGGTTTTAGTGCTTGAGGCTATTTTGGAGTTTATTGGGAGAAACTTGAGGAGGCGTACTATCAGGGAGTACTTGGTGAAATGGAAGGATATGCCGGTTGAGGATGCTACATGGGAGAGTGAGGAGATCTTACAGCATCCGGAGTTGAGATTGCTTGAGGACAAGCAATTTTAGGGAGGGCGGACTGTGATGTCCCCTTCTAGTTAGCGACATCATGCTAGTAAGTGACTAGCCTATCAGTGGACCCTCGTAGGCTAGTAGACATGGATAGGGGGTCTTTTGAGGCACAATGAAGGTATGGTTTTCTGATGGTTCAGTATTGGTAGAGCTTAATGTTTTCAGTTGGCTTCAGAGATTATTTTTTGCTCAATTATATGGATTTTTCTATTTTTAGCAAAGGTTTCTATATTTGGGTTTATTTTTGAGCCATAGAGATGGACCCCTGCTATTTTTAGAAATATTATTTGATCACATGGGAAATTATTAGGCCATTACCAGTTCCAGACGTTTAAGCCAGATTCTCATTTTTAAGGGAGTTATTCAGTTTTCAGTGGTTATATATTAATTAAATGGCAAAGGATTTAATAGAAAGTTAAATTGACTTTATATTTAAATCACTTAAGTCATGGGTTTATAACACATCGAATGGGGCCAATTGAGTATTTTATTTTGGGGGAGAATTATTAAAAGCTTTTCCTAAGTTTGATTCAATTAAATGTTAATGATTTTATTTAATGTTATTTCATTAAATAAAATCGCAAGCTTGAAGAGGATTTTCAATTAGGGTTTTTGAGGCCTATATTTGCTTGAGAAATGAAGAATGAGCTATCCATTGTTATTTGCAAAATTGATCATTGTTGATTTTGAGCTCTGAGAAGGGTTTTCAACTTTACCATTGGAGAACGTAGTTCTTCCGCATGTCTCCATTTGAGTTGGTGAAATATCCAGTGAGTTTGAAATTTCAGAGAGTTTCATCCAGAGACTCTATTTGTGCTTCAATAGTATTAGTTTCAGCAGTAGGAAGAAGAAGATAGTATTTAATTGCAGTTTTATGGAGGAATAAGTCGCAGCCATTATCCTCTTTCAGATTTATAGCCACAACTTGAAATAAATAAGTTCTTGCAGCAGCTGGTGTATTCTCCCAGGTTTTTTTTATGCATTTCGTAGTTGCCTTGGTTAATCATTTTCCAATAAAGGTTTGTCTTGATTTTCTTTTGTATTTCATTTGAAAAATAAATAGAAGTTGCAATAGTTAATTGAATAGTTTCAGAATTTCAGATTATTGCATATTTTCTTTTTATTTCTAAAACCCTTGAAAATCCAAAAAAATCATAAACTTTCAAACAACAAATTGAGATAAACGTCTATAGCAGTTAAGGACTGATTTGGGGTTCTTACATAAGGTTGGAATAGTTATGGTAGTGGATGAGTAATCTGTATTAATATAGCATTATATTTTCTTTTCAACATATATTCTTGAGTATGATTTATTGACTCTCTGGTTCAAGATAGTTTGTTTGTCCTTCAATAGGAGATATTGGAGCTGATCTCTTGTGATAGTGATAGTATGTACGAGTGCTTTGACAATAGTACAATTTCTAGTCAATTTTCCTTATACATGCTTGATTGTTTTCTATGGTTGGTTCCACTAAACAATTTAAGTTTTATGATGATATATAACTATATCAAGGAGACTAATAATTTTCGGGTGGATATATTTTTTTTTGGTTAGTGGTTGGGAGAATTGTACAAACTAAGAAATTCCCTTTTTTGTCGTTTTATCTACTATGCACCTTGTAATTCTCTCCGTACATTGATTGATCTTTATGTGTTGTTCCTGTCAAGAGTTTATGTTTGCATTTTCTCTAAAGTACTGGATTACCTGTTTATATTTTCATGCAGATAAACAAGTGATGCTCCCCACATCACTTCTTTCCCAAATTTGCTTTTCTAAGGATAATGTATTGTGATACCATATTTGTGGCATGTTTGGTTTCATTTCCTTACATGCTGAAGATTTCACTGCTTACATTGTTTTTAAACCTAGGATTTGTCATAAGATGGAGCTTTATGTGTTCAAGCACAAATATCCAACACATGTTCGGTATTGGTTTCTATTCAATGGAAGCCATGAAAATATCATATGCCTCAATTTTTTCCTTATAGGTTGATGTGGGGGTAGAAAATAGAAAATGTCCAAATATTAGTATCCTCGGGTTGTAGGATTGATCTTGTTGCACAACCAATTTGTTGACAATTTGGTTTGGAATTTCAACTAAACGATGCCTAGCATATTGTTATAAGGTCTAGAAAAGATAAGATAAATTATTAATGTCCAACAAGAGACCACCAAAAGGATCTAAGGGACTAAAAGCATACAATAAGGCAACTGCCAAGAACAGGAGCACCAAACGGTGTCTAGGGAAAGAACAAAGAAGAAAGCAAAAGAGTCATCAAAAGAGCCAGAAAGAGCGATTAGAGGCCCTTTTTAGGCGAGAAGTAATCCAACATTGAAGGATATGGTTCGGGGCGAGAGTGAACAAGAGCCCCAGATCATCTCTGAATAGCTCTGGAGGTGGAGTGCTGCTATCGAGTGTGGCCTCCAAGAGGAAAGAGGACCAAGAGGAAAGAGGACCAAGAGGGCGCTTTGTGCCCCGGGCCAGGGACACCGAAGTGAAATAGGATGTGATAAGATGATTGAAGCTTTGACTCGACAAGAATTGAAGCTGATGGGTGTGATCGCGAAGTTGCGTGGCCTCCTGTACATAAAGAGCAAGGCACCGCTGATCGGTGTATCTGGAGGAGGAAAGGGATCTGCACTCTCTAAAAAAGCAGTAGAACCTCCCTCTGATCTCATAGTAAATGGGACAGGGGAAGATAAAGTGTGTCTCGGTATCACCCTCCAACAAAGTTTAAAGGCTGTAGATCCGGTCCACTCTATCAATGTGGTGGTCCATCTGGATGCAGAGACGGTGGGAGCCGACTTTGAAAGACCCCAAAGAAATACAGAGAGCATGACTACAGCGGCGAGCCAAGTACATAAGGCACACAATGACCCCATCCTGGATATCCATATAGTGCTCTGCATAAAAGGCCATCCTCGAACGGAGCCCACCAGGAGGGTTGCTTCATGTTGTAATAATATACTGCCTGTGAATGTCAAGTTTGACACGCCCAATCAGATCCTCTTGAGAGGGAAGGAGGTGGGTAGGAGCATCTAGAGAGAACTAAAAAGGGGGTAGACGATCAAGCAAAATCCCCATGGAACCTAGCAAGGCCGAAGCCTGGGCGTACCAGCAAGGGACTCTGCCAGATGGGTCGGAACTTGCAATCGGCATAGAAGAGCAGTAGGCCAAGTAGGGATATCTATGCCGACCAACAACAGAATCAACGAAACCCCTAAGGCGACGAAGTTACCAGATCGGATCAAAGATGGCTGCAAGTCTGAAAGGATGTCCCCCAAACTTAGCAAGGATAACACTGTGAGGAGTAGATCGGTGACATCAGATAAGGCGCCGAAGGAGGATCTGAACTGTCTTGATCGGAGTCCAATCAGACTCTAGGAGAGAGGGCCTCCACACAACAGAGCCGTAGAGCACAGTCGGCCTGACTAAGGAGTCCAAGAGGGACAACTTGGACCTGATGTCTTGAAAGTGATGTTTGAAGCACTGTCTCTCAAGCAGAGCCAGGGAACCCAACCCCTTATTGACACGGGGCTGCATAGAAGGCCTCAAACTGAAGTGAGGCCTAGAGAACTTAACCCCAAGGTAAGTGTAGGATGATGTAATCTCGATCTCCGTGCCCTGGAAGTAGAAATGAAGATTGGAGGTCTTCAAACAGTTGAAGACCATCACCCAGGTCTTGCCCAGGTTAACAACTAGTTGCTGTAGATCACAAAAGGAAGCCAAATCGTCAAGGAGTTGCTGTAAACCCTTTGGGAAGGAGGCCAAAAGGACCACATCGTCGACAAATAGAAGAATGGAGATTAGGACCTAGTATAGATAACAATCGTGGGCAGCGAGAAATCCCGGAGGAAAGCCTCGAGCTCATCAATGTATATGCCAAATAGTGTTGGGGAAATAGGGCAGCCCTGCTTCACTCCAATGGTGCTCTGAATCGGGTCAGGAAAACCCTGCGGGGTCCTAAACCTGCCCACCACGCTCTTGTAAAGCCGCATAATAGTTGTAAGGAGAATCTCGAAAATCCCAATGTCTCTGAGCCTTTGAAAAAGGGCCACCTAAGGAACAGAGTGAAACGCTTTGCGAAAGTCCACAAAGCAACAGTAGACTTTCGCCGAGTGGTGTCGCGCCTCAATAATAGTTCGCAGAGTCAAAATGTGGTCCATGGTCTAGAAATCAGTACAGAAACCAGCCTGTCCCCTCACATGACAATGTCGCAGATCAAGCTCTCTGGATAGAATAGTGTTCAGGACGGTGGCGTAGATTTTGGCAAAAGTGTGCCCAACCATGATGGTTCTATAGTTGTCGGGATCCAAGACCGCCCCGGTCTTAAGAATTGGGTATATGATGTGCTGAGACCACGAGTCAGGGAAACTAGTATAAACCACTCTATTAAAGAGCACTGATAGAAACGAGCCCAGAACACTTATACCAAGTTTGAAGAGCTCCACTTGGAGACCTTCCTCATCTGTTGTCTTGCTGCAACTCATCAGTCTAACTGCCTCTGTGAGGTTGGAGAAAGTGAAGAGATGGCAAGAGGGCGAGGGAGTGAGGTGGAGAGAGGGAAAGTCGGAGATGTCATAGAGAGTGGAAGTATGCGAGATCAGTGTGTAGAAATACAAGGTGGAAGGGGGGAGGGTGGTGAGGGAGCAGAGTGCACCAGAAGAGCATGGGGGACTGCGGGAAAGAAGCATAGAGAGATCTGCTTTGCAACGTGAAGTAAGACCGCTTCTTGTGGCAAAGGAAATTGTGGTAGGAGAGCTTTAACTGGGTGAAAGAGTGGGAGTGAGCGGAGAAGGCTGAATGAACCGAATGGTGGAAGGACTTGCAATCCTCATCAAACCATTGGTTCATAGGACAAGTGTTCCTGCGCTTGGGGATGTGAGATAAGGGCGTGGTGCGGTGAGGGATGGAGAGGAGAGCGGATTCCCAAAGTGTGGTTGTAAGTAAGTCGAACATGGAGGAAGCATCTCCGGACTCAGTAGAGGAGCCGTTTGAGATGGGAAACAAAGAAATCACAATCGCTCTCGGGGAAACAAAAGGAGGTGTGGGTGAGGGCCTGCACGGAAAGCAGGGAAGGAGGGTTGGGTAGGGGGGGCAGTGAGACTGATGGAAAGCATGAGGAGGGCATGGTCAGGCAAGGGGAGGTGTGAGACGGTGAAGTGGCAGATGGTCGGGATGGAGGCGCATGAAAGGGTGTAGTCCACAACACTCGTGCCACAACAGTGAGGCCAACAAGTGAAGGATCCAGAACTAGGAAAATAGGGGAGCCCATTTAGAATCACCAGGTCCAAGGACTAACAAAGCTGGAGAAGATGGTGACCGTACCTTGTAAGGGGGCCATGACTGTCATCAAAAGAGCACTGTAAGCCTAGGGTGAACGAGTCAGACTCAGAAATACATGCAGAATCAACACCACGGTCATGAAGGGGAGTCTGAAAGTCTCTGGTCTGTGCGTTAAAGTCCCCAAGAATGATGATGTTTGCCATGGCCGAGATCCTGATGATGTGCTCGTGTAAGTCCTCATAAGGATTGCCACACTCTGTACCATGGGTAGCATAAGGCAAGGAGGCCGGCGGAAAGTAGCAAACCGCTATAAGGATATCTTTGTGATATGGTGTAGTACAACCAATACGGATCCACATGAATTTGGCAGAGCTATCAGCATGAACCACAAAAGTAGTACTGAAGAGGTGGTCTCTGATAAGACAAGTGACATCACCAGATCTCCGGACCCCACCAGAAGATCTGACCTCATCTCGAAAGATAGAAAGCCACTGATACCAAGGGAAGCCAAGAAGAGGACGGACAAGACTCTCATGAGTCTCTGTAATAGCAAGAACGTTAGCAGAACCAACAACATCCTGAAAAAGACCCGGTAAGGACAATAAAGTTCCATTACCGTTCCAACAGTTGACAAGCAAGGAACCACTGTGATGTTCCCTCTTGTCCAACTGCGACTTGGATCGTCATTTGGCTTTAAAAGCTGACCTAGAATGCCAACCAGGAGGAGACTCACGAATAACAGCTTTGAGGTTCCTGATAACAACGCAGTTCCCTTACGTTTGGCCTCCGCAACAAGTCCTCTGGAGTGTTTCAGTTTTGCCACCTGAGATTTAGTAAGATTCTCGTCAAGATAAATCTTAGTAGGAAGAGGGAAAAGCTTCCTCCTCGCTCTGAGAAGCCGAAGAGGGTCTGCCATGGCGAGGAATCTGAGGAAAAGAGTGTCGTCATGACTAATCCAAGCTCTGTTGAGGGTGATATTAGATATACCAAGTTGGTCACTGAGGAAGGAGTAACCGGCTGAGAAAAGGTCAGCAAAAGAAGAGAGATAGATCGCGAACTCGCAAATTGAGCTCACGTGCCCTTCTAACACTCTTGTTTGCCAACTTATCCTAAACAAGTTTTTCAACGCCAGTGAGGGGTGCGAAGCTGGTGTTGTTGCAAATTGAAGCCCAAGATTTGAACTGCTGCTCGGTATCTGTCATCAGAGAAGCCTGTTTATTGAAAAGTTCAGCCTGTTTATCATTGATAATGTTGATTTCTAGAATATGTTCATTGTTGGAGTCGACTTGTTTTTTAATGTCAGCTGTTTCGGTTGTCAGAGTCACAGAAAAATCTCTAATTAGCAAAGAATTGGTATCAACATGTTGCTTCAAATTGGACAACGCCCCTGAAAGGGACTTAACAGTGTCCCGAACGCATTGGTTTTCAGCTTCCAGTTTGGTCATCCGGTCAAAAAGGCATTGATAAGTAATGGGAGTCTGAGATGGAGTCTCCATGGAATCTGTAGTGAGCATGTTCCAAAAGTTAAAGCACGCGCACAGGAGCAGGAACACTGCGATGATGGGTAACAATGGGAGACAGAGAGAGGGACTGAGAACCACAAGCAAAGCAAAGAAAAGGCTACCGCAACCGATAGAGACAAGCGACAAAGAGTAGTATGCAGTCGACACCCCAAATAATCAGAAAAAAAGAACAAAACCCCGCACCAGTAGGAAAAAGCCACAGTGCCGAAGAAGTCAAGCTAGACGCCCAGACGCACAGACGGAAAAGGCAATGCCAAGTGTGACACGCCGTCAATGCCAGCAGAGACATTGGTGGATTAGCGTGCACCACGCAGATGGGAGTGGGAGTGCGAAAACACACCAGCGAGAAAGGCAACAAAAGATAGACGCGCGCACGAGCAGGAAGAAAGAAGGAAGAATGCACTACAATAACACAGAACATATTGGAACGAGCAGACGAGCAAACACGCAAACATGGGACTATCACGATCACTATGCTCACACGAGGAACGTGCGAGCAGAGTTCATGCTCAAGGAGGTCATCGCATTTTCAAAGGTTGATGCATTTGAGTCTCATAACATATGCAACTATTTTACATGTTACATGTTATAAAGATTACATGAATGCAACTATTTTGAGAAAAAAAAATCAAGCACGAGAGGTAGACGAAATAAATAAATAAAGGAATCAAGGAATAAATCATGTTACTTCCAGAAAAGAAAGAAAGGACTAAATAAACAAATTGCATTATTACTTTCCACAAATGACCCTAATATGTCATACGTTTGGAGTTTGTGTTCAATTACAAATGTCCAACACATGTTCAGTCTTGTTTTCCACCCAAAGGAAGTCATGAAAATATCATATGCCTCAATTTCTCCCTTATAGATTGATGTGGAGGAGAAGATAGAGAATGTCCTAGTATTAGTATCCATAGGTCAAAGGCTTGACCCTGTTGCACAACCTTGTTGCTGACAATTTTGTTTGGAATTTTAATTAAAAGATACCTAGCATATTATTATGAAATCTAAAAACAAATGGTCTTGTGCGAGTAACTAAAAATGCTTATGGTAAATGTTCCAGAGAGTTCCTCAAGGGTTTCATGACTTTCACTCAATTGTAGAGCCAACTCTTTTCTTTTGGCAAGATACCTTCTCAGTCTATTCTTCAGAGAGACAATCATTTCATTGGCTTCCTCCAGCTGCTTTTGATACCTCTAACCCTCTGCTTCTGAGAAGCTAGGCTCTGATACCAATTGTTGTTCCTAATCGGTTACTGAGAAGCGGGGGGGGGGGGTGAATCAGTAAATTCAATTTTTTTTTTTTTTCCCTTAATTAAATATTCTTGTTAATACAGAAATCAAAAGAATATTATGACAATCATAAATAGAAATTAAATGTACAGGTCAACACATAATTGATATGTGGAAACCCTCAGTTAGAAGGAAAAAAACCACGGTGGGATAGAACCCACGAAACTCCACTACTGCAGTAATAAAGTTGCCCTGTTAGAGGCTTAGAAAGCACTGGTGAGAGTGCTACCTCGTTAAGGGATTTAATAGAAGGCTTGTTAGGATTTTGACACTGTTAGGAGTCGCCTTATCAAAGGACTTAAAACACCAACAAAGATGTTACCCGGTAAAGGGATTTATATAATAGAACCTGTTAGGGTTCACTCTAATTGAGGGATTTAAATATGCTTCACAACTAAAGCAAATGATCTTATGACGACACTATATTTGTCGATTTAGATCATACCTGTTCAACCTTTCCTCTGCTTGGCTATTGAGTCTTTCTCTCCCTTTCACCTTTTCTGACTGTGTTTCCTTTCAGAAGATTTTGCTCTCCTGTTCTCCTTCGATCTATGCTCTTGGTTTTCAACAACACACTTCTCATGTCTTATGACTTGTATTTATAAGAAATTATCTGATTAAAAATACATCTAACAATTCTGCCAAACTGTAAACTCTCCAGAAATCACGCATTGAAAACTCTTGATTAAAAACTAATCTTTAGTTTACCTAGAAATGCTCGCAGAAAAAACAAAGCTAACTGCAGTTCTATTGAAAAAGCTAACTCCAGTTTAACTGAAAAATGCTCCGCATAATCCGGTTCGGATTATCATGCACTTAACCGGTGTGTGATTTGTATCTGGTTAGTCATCTGTACCCTATGTGTTTGCCAAGACTAGTTGGACAAAAATTGACCAGTTAAGGTACATTGCTTTCTTGCTTATTCTACCCGGTTCACAATTATTACACTAACATGAGTACCAGTGTGATGTACCGGTGTTCCGGTGGGATTGATGTTTGCCAATGACAACTAACTTTATGTCAACATACTCCTCACAGGGTCAAAATTTTAACCGATCTCCTTTAAATCCCTTTACCGAGTAGCATTTTAACCAGTGCTTTGTAAGCCTTTAACCTGGCAGCTTTATTACTATAAGAGTGGAGTTTCGTGGGTTCTGTCCCACTGGGTTTTTTTCCTTCTAACCAAGGGTTTCCTTGTATATATCTTGTGTTGACCTGTGTATGTCATTTCTGTTTTTGATTGCTTAAGCACTCTTTATATTTTCAGTATTGACAGGAATATTAAATAGGAAAAGATTATAAGAAATTGTATTTACTGATTCACCCACTCTCCGTAACCAGTTAGGATTAACACCTTGTTTTGATACCTTGGCCTTCTATGTTGCCTTGTTCCCATACTTTCCCTTCGCTATCCCATGTATTGGATGAAAGATAAATCTGCGTTGACATGATCTAGAAGAAGATTCCACTCATCGTGCATAGTCATCACATATTCTAGAAATGCTACCTTTGTATCAACATTGTTCAACTCTTCCTCTTCATTTCCAGCAAGAAAAGTTGACATCAATGGTCTATCCAAAGTACGTGTAGGAGCCCTTCCCCCTCGTAAGAACCCAACCGTACAATAGGCCACTAAAAACCACTACCCTCGTGAGAACCCAACCGTACAATGACCCTTACCAATAGGCCACTAGAAACCCCTCAAAAATGTAACTCAAAATGTAGATAGAAAATTATTTTGCAATATATGAGTTCGCTGTCCCAAAATTTCAGAATAATAGATAGCAACCAAATACCATCTAAAACACTATCAATGATGTAGGAAATTGCTCAAAACCATATGCCATTCATATATCAACAATTTGCAACAATGCCATACATATTTCAGCCAATAATATGATCATCAAACCCTAGGATTGCAATATAGATAGACTGAAAATTACAATGCCCTTTCACTTGCAAAATCCTAGCCTTCCTTTGATATCAATAATGCCAAATGGCAAACAAAGACAAGTACAATGTAAAATAGTAAAGTGGTGAAGCTATATTTTGTACTCAGCTGAAAACATACATTTCTCATAAAATATGCCAAATGCCAAATGAGAAGTGAGGAACCTGATTGTAGATGGTTGCAATAATTTTTACCAGTGCTGAAGATGCCAACACCCAAGCCAAAGTCACCCCAAATCTGAAAATGTACTTTCTTGTAGATTTTCGAAAATGTCTAGGAATTTTGAAAATTCCTTAAAAATAAATCATGGTATTTTGGGACTCCAAAATGCACTTATCTTTATCTCCTCGATGATAGAAATCTGATGCAAAAATACCCAGAATGATATGCTGAGTAATGAGGAAGATATGAGCAAAAATGTGGATCCAAAACCCTATCTTGAAATTTTGAAAACTGAATTAGACTTGTAGCAAAAACTTTTCCGGATTGCTTTTTTGCTCTGCTTTTTCGGATCTGCTTTTTCGCTTTGCTTTTTTGGATCTACTTTTTTGCTTTGCTTTTTCGGATCTACTTTTTCGCTTTGCTTTTTCGGATCTGCTTTTTTTTCCTCTTGCAATCAAAAACTCAAACCCTCAGATAAGTCTGAGGACTCCAAATAAGCTCAACTTGAAATGGTTGAATACCACTTCCAAAGTGCAACCCTTCAAATGATATTTCACCTCCTCAGTTATGCAAATCCTTAAGAAACTCCATTCCTAAAGATCAAATGACAATCTGTAGACCAAGATGGCGCCACAAATGCTCAAAGAGAAAAGTAGTGTAAACTCAAGTCATGGGATGTCCAAATGAGGGGCCAAGCACTCTATTTATTTACTTTTCTAAGAAGCCAATAGAACTTCTAGAAGCATCCATAAAATATTCTTATAAAATCTCTTTATAATGCACATTGATATAAAAAGTAACTTTACAAAATAAAAAGTTCAACTCAACTCAAAATTAAAATATTTTGGCCCCACATGACACATTATAATAAAAATATGATAAACACCATCTCTCCAAGAGCAAATAAGACCATCCAATCCCCAAATAATCATCAGAATGACTCTCTCACCAAAACCATCTGCCTACGAGAGTCCTTGATAGGCAAATCCACTGTAAAATGACGTGTCACTAAAGAGGGGACATGACAGTCTACCCCTCCTAAAATTGCTTGCCTTCAATAAATCCCAAAGCTGGGTGTTGCAAAATATCTTCTCCCTCCCATGTGGCATCCTCAGGCAAATTTCTCCACTTCACCAAATACTCCCTGATGGTCCTCCTGCGGAGCTACCTCTCTCTGCTGTCAATGATGTACTCGGGAACAAGAACCAACTTCCCCTCATCATCCAATGAAGGAAGAACTGCTGAAGGCACAACGTGCTGACCCAACGCCTTCTTGAGGCATGACACATGGAAAACATTGTGTACCCTGCTGTCTGTTGGAAGCTCAAGCTCATATGCCATCTCTCCAATACACCTGATAATCCTAAAAGGACCATAGTACCTAGGCTTAAGCTTCTTCGACCCACTCTTCCCAAGAGTAGACTGTCTATAGGGCTGCAACATGAGATAAACCATATCACCAACCTCAAAACTCCTCTCTGTCCGCTTCTGATTTGCATACTGCTTATGCTGATTCTGTGCTCTGGCAATATTATCTCTGAGAGCATCAACAATGTCCTTGCTCTCTTGAAGCAAATCTCCAGCACGAGGAACTCTAACATCACTCATAAGTAAATCCAGAAAACTCGGTGCCTCATAACCATATAGTGCCCTGAAAGGAGTCATCTGAATAGACATGTGGTATGTGGTATTGTAGCAATACTCACATAGATAAATCCACCCAACCCATGCCTTCTGCTGCCCTGCCACATAGTTCCTCAAGTAGCCTTCCACCCACTTATTTACTATCTTAGTCTGCTCATCAGTCTGCGGGTGGTAACTGGTGCCAATCAATCCACCTGGATCCCAAATGTAGTCATGAATTGTACTGCTGTCAATCAACGCAAGCTCTTGCAATATCCTCTGCAATATAACCAAGAGGAATCCATAATCAAATTGACAAATACAGCTCAACCAAACTCCAAAATCACAACTGCCACATTCAGGAACCCACGAGACACAAACTCTCAGAACATCAGAACCCAAGTAAAGTGGACAACTCAAACTTCCAACACAGTAAATACCATCAACGCATCCCACTGGCCTATGCGGAATGTACAATCCAACTCTGCAACAATGGTGAACACTCCCGAATGGAACTGTACCAAGTATGGAGAATCCACACATTGTACAACTCCTGCAGTCAACACAACTCTGCAGATCACCGGCCACTGTCTCATAACCATAACTCCCATGCACCGCTGATGGCAAAAAGACATCACGAGATAAACAGCAAGAAATAGAACCCAAACCACATCTGCCTGCTATCAACTCCTGAACACAAGGATCAAAAGCAAACTGATGTACATACCCTGCAGTATAATGCTGATAAAAAGAACCAACCTCAGTCAACAGCTCACCATGCACAGGTGATACAACCCACTGCGGTTGATCACCAGCTAAGTCAGGAGATGTCATAGCCAAAGGAGTAGAATCAATAACAACAACCGCTAAAGCATCACTCCCAAACTCTTGCTCTAAGTCATGTATTATCAAGCTGTCAACCGTAGAACCTATCGCCATGTCATGCCCATCACAACTCTCATCCCGTGGCGTCAAACCATCCCATAACTGATGAGAAGCACTAAGGACCAAAGTACATCTACGTATCATCATCTCATCAACATGGTCATCAAAGGTAAACTGGTGAGCATACCTCACAGTGTAATGCCGATAAGATGCGCCAATCTCAGTCAGTGACTCAGACTGCAATCCAGATGAAACTAACTGCAACTGATCACTAACCAACCTGGAACTGCCTACTACCTCCGAAGACACCGCTAAGGGAGTAGTATCACTAGCAGGAACCATGCCAACTGCTGGCTCACCAACATCACACATGATCTCTGATACAACATCACCAGTCTCCATGCCATCAGTAGTAGAGACCACCACCATGTCAGGCATACCACAACAATTTGCTGCAGCACCCAACTCAATTGAACTTGACTCTAGTGGAAACGAATCCGATATGCCAATGCTAGTATCGAGGATGGATGCATCCCCATCTCCACTATCTCTGACAATTTCGACCATGGACATCCTCAGATCACCAGACACCCCAACCTGTGACTGAATAGAATCTGGTAAAGATGGCAGTCGCTCTAACTCCATGGTCACCTCAGCCAAATGAAACTGTGACTCCTCGAAAGCCAACTGTGTACTCTCAAGAATCTCAGATGTCACCTCAAGCTGCTAAGTAAGCTCACTCACCTCATCTTCCTTGGTGAATAATGCATCGTACGCTGTACTGCCCCACTCCATAAGATAATCTCTGTCGGCTACCAACTGCATATAATTCTGTCTCAGAATCTGGATAGCCTCCCATAAAGAGTGGATCTCTGTCAAGGAAAGATAACTGCCTCCCTGCTCATCACTAGTAGGAGAACCCCATCCATAAATTGCTAACAATTGACGAGCAGCATCGAAATGTTGGCAAGCGATAGCAATGTCTCACTCACTAACTCTCAGCTGACTAGACACATGATGACGCTGGCTAGACTGTCTCCTACAATCCTCCCCTGACGCACTGTCCAAAGGAGTATCCTCAAAGTCACTGGTCTCTGGAGTACTACCATCCATATCCTGTGAATCAACTCCAAAGCTCATATCAACATACGGAGTATCAAAAACTGTAGCACTGCTGTCCAACTCCTTTGTACCAAAAGAAATTGCCGAGGAAACTAAGTCCTCACAACTGCCCACTGCATCCTCTTGGATGTCATCAATGCCAATACGATCCTGGGACTCATTTGTAAACACTGCCAAATATGAAAGATCATCAACACATTCCAGCAAGAATGGTCAACTGGATATATGAACAAAGCCTAACACCGGTGTATAAAAACTAATACCGACATCGGACAAATTGCTGGCACAAGAAAGGACAACACTGTGCAATTTGCTAATCAAATCCATGATAGCACCCAAACAATCACTGCTACCAAAAAGTGATAAAGATCTCCAGTCAATTGAATCCCAAACGCCAATATAACAATCTCGAGTCCTTATCCGTAAACTAGAATCAGCTGGTAACTCAAGCAAACTCCTCACCTGAGTAATATGACTAATACCAACTAACTCCACATACCTGTCTGACACTGTCCCTGTATCCTAGATGTGGATGCAAGATGAATTATCGACGACCACATATGATCCATCTGCCGCAAAAAGCTGAGTATCAGGTGTGCAAGATGAAACCAAACTCAACTCCACGCCATGCTCATCCCCATGTCTCTCCAAGTCCTGTAATGCCAATGGAGTATTCACCAAAGAAGCTCGAGTGTCCTCAAGCTCGCGAGAAAGCTTGTCAACTTCCTCCTCCTTCCTCCTCAAGGCATCTGAATAGTCTCCAGCAAGGCTAAGAATATGGTCACGATCTGATAGAAGATGTAAATAACTCAACTTCATTGTTCCCATTCTTTCCCTAATCGCCTGTAAGTCAACACAAGAAGACTCTGCTTGAACTCCCTTATGTCTGCCCTGAACTGAATCATCTGGATGTGATCCTCTATCATATCCTGCATCCTGTCATAATGAGATAATGAAGTCACAATATTGTCTTTGCTCATGTTCAGCTGGCTGGACAAATCATGCGAAGTACTACCAGCCTCAACCTCATGTGACGAAGCATCCAAATGTGCCTGGTACTCCCTCTCAGCAAAGTCATGAATACTCAATGTTTGCTCATCTCTACCAGGTATCTCACCATCATGCACAACATCCTCAAAATCATCATCTGAACCCTCTACGCTGTAGTCACTGCCTGTCGTAACCAAACCATCCTGAGTACCTGTGACATCACCCTCTGGCAACCTGTATACAACTGTCTCAACTTGAGTATCAAGTTGACAGTTACTATCCATCAGCGTAATATCCTTCACCACTTCTTCCTGTGGCTGAATAGGAACTGAAACCTCTGCCTGGTTGCAAGCTAATTTCTCGAACTCCTCATGCAAGGTCCTGGTAATTGTGTCATCTGCCCTGTGAGAAGATCTGCCAAATAGAAATCTAGTCAACTTATCCACCTTAGTTGGGTCGGACAGCATGTCATTCATCATACGGTGGCACTTAACCAACTGTTCAGACATGTCATGGCTTATTTTCTTAAGTTCATCTCAAATGTCTAAATAACCATCCTTTCTATTGTTCTGACTCTGGATCTTCCTACTTTGTCCATCAGCTGTCCAGGATCATGTCCTCTGAGACTCTGTAATATACCTGTCCATTCTGGATAAAACAGAGTGCTGATCACTCATACAAGACGGCTCTTACCCAACGGGATGGCAAGAAAACCGCTCTGATACCACTGTAATGACCCTTACCAATAGGCCACTAAAAACTCCTAAAAAATGTAACTCAAAATGTAGATAAAAAATTATTTTGCAATATATGAGTTCGCTGTCTCAAAATTTCAGAATAATAGATAGCAACCAAATACCATCTAAAACACTATCAATGATGTAGGAAATTGCTCAAAACCATATGCCATTCATATATCAACAATTTGCAACAATGCCATACATATTTCAGCCAATAATATGATCATCAAACTCTAGGTTTGCAATATAGATAGACTGAAAATTACAATGCCTTTTCACTTGCAAAATCCTAGCCTTCCTTTGATACCAATAATGCCAAATGGCAAACAAAGACAAGTACAATGTAAAATAGTAAAGTGCTGAAGCTATATTTTGTACTCAGCTGAAAACATACATTTCTCATAAAATATGCCAAATGCCAAATGAGAAGTGAGGAACTTGATTGTAGATGGTTGCAATAATTTTTACCAGTGCTGAAGATGCCAACACCCAAGCCAAAGTCACCCCAAATCTAAAAATGTACTTTCTTGCAGATTTTCGAAAATGTCTAGGAATTTTGAAAATTCCTTAAAAATAAATAATGGTATTTTGGGACTCCAAAATGCACCTATCTTTATCTCTTCGATGATAGAAATCCGATGCAAAAATAGCCAGAATGATATGCTGAGTAATGAGGAAGATATGAGCAAAAATGTGGTTCCAAAACCCTATCCTGAAATTTTGAAAACTGAATTAGACTTGTAGCAAAAACTTTTTCGGATTGGTTTTTTGCTTTGCTTTTTCGGATCTGTTTTTTCGCTTTGCTTTTTCGGATCTGCTTTTTCGAATTGCTTTTTCGGATTTGCTTTTTCGCTTTGCTTTTTCGGATTTGCTTTTTCGGACCGCTTTTTCGGATCTGCTTTTTCGGATCTGCTTTTTCGAACTGCTTTTTCGGATTTGCTTTTTTTCCCTCTTGCAATAAAAAACTCAAACCCTCAGATAAGTCTGAGAACTCCAAATAAGCTCAACTTGAAATGGTTGAATACCACTTCCAAAGTGCAACCCTTCAAAGGATATTTCACCTCCTCAGTTATGCAAATCCTTAAGAAACTCCGTTCCTAAAAGATCAAATGACAATCTGTAGACCAAGATGGCGCCACAAATGCTCAAAGAGAAAAGTAGTGTAAACTCAAGTCATGGGATGTCCAAATGAGGGGCCAAGCACTCTATTTATTTACTTTTCTAAGAAGCCACTAGAACTTCTAGAAGTATCCATAAAATATTCTTATAAAATTTTTTTATAATGCACTTTTATATAGAAAGTAACTTTATAAAATAAAAAGTGCAACTTAACTCAAAATTATAACATTTTGGCCTCACATAACACATTATAATAAAAATATGATAAACACCATCTCTCCAAGAGCAAATAAGACCATCCAATCCCCAAATAATCATCAGAATGACTCTCTCACCAAAACCATCTGCCTACGAGAGTCCCTGATAGGCAAATCCACTGAAAAATGACATGTCACTAAAGAGGGGACATGACATCAATGGTCTATCCAAAGTACGTGTAGGAGCCCTTCCCCCTCGTGAGAACCCAACCGTACTATCCCCATCTGTGTGATTGTGTTCTGATCTCTTTGGTGCAGCACTCATTTGCTAAATGGACATTGTAAGCTGCTGTAATACATTAGTGACCTGTTCATGCCCTCTTTGAACACCCCACATAATATCTCTAGCCTCCCTGTTCTCATCTCGTGGTGGATTGTTGCCACTTCTATACCCCATACCTGCAACCTATCCTGTTTTGCTAGAGGATGAATCTTGATGAATACCAATCAATCTAGATGTTGATTCCCCTTCAGGCACTTGAGAAAGTTGCCAAGTTTTCCTTGATTCCCTCTGATAATACCTTACTTCTCTGTCACTTGGTTGCATGAACAAACTGAAATAAACCCAAATGATGGCAAGATCTTGGCTTTGATACCACCATAATAACCCTTACAAGTCCTTATCCAAAATTTGCATCACAAACCTCACAAACATAGCATTTTCATTTTGTCAAACATTTTGATAATCATCTCAGACTGAAATATTCACCAACTCCCTAATTCTGATTCCAAATTCTTCAATGCAAAATATATGAATAGTGGAAATACATTAATACAATTGCTTGCCTATCCAAATATTCATAAATAACCACTAATTCCTACAGTGGCATTAAACCAAACACTTTGCATACTGTCTATCGACAAGGTACAATTCACTGTTCTAAACATTGATTATACACTCTACTGGTACAGAATTGAAGAAGTCGCATTAGCAATAAATAAACACTCAGATTACATCAAAATATGCATTCACAGGGATTATCGATTTGTTTCAAATTTGCATATATAAAATTAGAGAACTCAAAATTGCAGAGGTTATAATTATAAATCAGATTGTTATCTCGGGGACACAAGTATTACCAGATTTAGACTTCAGCTTCTTCAAATCAGTTACACCATCCTTCATTACAACCCACACTTTCATAAGAATGCATTGACACAGATTTCCATGGATATAAAATAATAGTATTGCACTTGGGAATGAATACTTAGACTTGAGTATGCAGTTCCAGGCCCAGTCACTCAGAAGGAAGCACCATTTAGATGTTTGTTGCAGTGATGAGACATGAAAGTGTCTCCTTTTCAAGGCGTGGGAATCCAAGTGCATAGACATCTAAGTTGTAGCTCTACAAATGCACCCAACAATAATACCATTAATATTCGAAGGTCTCCATGTTCGAATGTGTGTCGACCTTCTCAGATCATGCCGTGGTCTCTTTCTTCACATGTGCTAGCTGTGAAAAAGATGTTCGATCATGGCTCCCATATGTTCAACCTAAATAATTCTTCCTTCACACTCAAGCTCGTGCCCTTGTGTATTCCAAGTGATGACGCCTTAGATTGAAGGGCATACAATTCTTCCAAACTGTATTATAGTTTCCTTATGCAATTCAAAACTTCTGCAAATCGCTCAGTAGAAAACTCTGAATATGAGCCTGCCTCTCCTAGAAGATTGGGGTTTCGACCAACCTTTAGATTCCAAGGGATTCCATTCTCGGAAAGCCAATCACTATTGTCTGAGCAACTATAGAGAAATAGCATAAAATCATAATTTCATAACATGGCCAAGAGAAAGTACAAGCTTCGTTTATAAAGAGCTTTTAACTAGCTGATGAACCTCCTCTTAACAATTTGGGATAAAACACAATTTTCTTTTATAAAGTCACTTTATTTTTATAATATTATTTTAAAACATAATGTAACTTTAATTTTATTGAAACCATTAAATAATATTCTATTTTATATATTTCTCCAAAATTAAAGTTGTGACCAGCTAAGTATCTCTTTTTGACATCCAATTAGCCTATCGGGATGAGAAAAATAGGTTAACCAGTTTCCTCATATGTTTATTGAAAAGAAGGGGACATTACATTTGTAATTCCTAACCGGTTACTGAGAGGGGGGGTGAATCAGTAAATACTATTTCTATTGCAATTTCACACTTGTAGAAAGATTCTTGCAAGATAAACAGAATGTAAACAATCATTCACAAACAGAAATAGAAATACTCAGATCAACACATCATGTATACGTGGAAACCCTCGGTTAGAAGGAAAAAATCATGGTGAGACAGAGCTCACAACTTCACTACTGTATAAAGATGCCATGTTAGGAGCTTACAAAGCACTTGCAAGAGTGCTACCCGGTTAAGGGAATTGGTAGAAGATCGGTTAAGATCTTAACTCTGTTAGGAGCTGCTTTGTCAAAGGACTTTCAACAACAACAAAGATGTTACCCGGTTAAAGGATTTATACAAAGAACCTATTAGGGTTCACCTTGATGAAGGGATTTGAATATGCTTTCACAGAATAAAAGCAATGATCTGAATAGACACTCTTTGTCTTATTAGATCATACCTGTTGACCTTACTGTTCTGCTTGGCTGTTGATCCTTTCCACCTTTCACCTTTGTGACTATAGCTCTTCTCAGAAGATAACTCTCTCCAGCTTTGTATATTCAACAACTAAATTCTTGTGTCCTATGACCTGTATTTATGCAAAGTTCATCTCAATGAAACCCTAACTCATAGACCCGCCAGGCTGTAAACTCGACCATAAATCATGCAACAACAAAAAACTGTGTTCTGATCTTGAGTTTACCTTGAAGTCATCCACATAGAAATAAAACTAACTTTTGTTAAAAAGCTAACTTCAGTTCTAAATGGTGGATGCTCCGCATATTTCGGTTTTAACTTAAACAGCTCTGCATTCACCGGTGCGGATAGACATGTTGTTGACCGGTAGCATTCTTATACCCTGTCCATCACTGTATGCAATATAAGACCGGTACAATGTACTCTGTTCGGTCTACCGGTGCATCTCTACTGTTTAGTCTACCGGTGCATATACTCTGTTTCTAATCTACCGGTGCCTATAAAGTAATACAAGTGATCTATCGGTGTACCTCTATCTGTGAGAATCCTGTTTGCATCTATCTTTACTAATGACAACTTAAATTTGCTAACAACATTGTGTCAACTGCAATTCTTTTTGGGCCATGAGAATTCTGCCCAGATATGTTTTGAAAGATCTAAACATGTGTGGACGGATCCAAGATCAAATTTCGGTGGTAAATTTGGGTGATGCATGAAGGGAATGCAAATATTTATGATCAAGATTGGAATAAAGAAATCGATTTGCAAGTGGAAATCAAAATTGGAATAAGAAATCAGTTTGCAAAACTAGAAATACAAGTGAACGAAATCAATGTTGTATTGAACAAATGATGCCCAACAACTTTGGATCAATTTTGAGGGTAGGTTGGAATCCAACGTGGCCTTGGAATTAAATTTCCAAGGGGCCTATGATTTCCGCCCATATATTAAAGTATTTGCAAAGATTTTTGAACAACCCTCAAGTTACAATTTCTATCAAAATCCAAGCAAAGTTGGCCACTTGGAGATTGGCAAGAGAAAAAAAAAGTGAAATGTAAAGCCTTGGTTACACCTTTTTGATGAAATCTAAGTTCCCATATGTGATCAGCTCATACATGGCTCAATAGTCATGACCTTTGGAGATGAAGCATAGAAAGAAAGATTTTATATCTTATCTCAAATGCCACAAAGCAATTTGAATGAGCAATAAGCCCCAAGCAGAGAAGACATGCAAAAATCAAAGGATGGGGGATGGAAATCAGATCAGAAAACTTTTGGAGAACTCAAATTTCTTTTAGAATAGCGATCAGATTTGTTTTATGATCAAGTTTGCAATGATAAGATTCATAGACAATGGTGATTGCTGAATGTTTGTCCAGGGAAAAATTGAATGCCTCAGATTGTAATGACCCTTACTATAAAGGCCACTAAAAATCACTAATATTGAACTGAGAAAATTCGTCAAACAGTTGGCATGCACTAAATACACTGCTGAAAGAAAAAATACTGAATATAGGAAATTATTTTGCAATATATGAGTTCGCTGTCCCAAAATTTCAGAATAATAGATAGCAACCAAATACCATCTAAAACACTATCAATGATGTAGGAAATTGCTCAAAACCATATTCCATTCATATATCAACAATTTGCAACAATGTCATACATTTTTCAGTCAATGATATGATCATCAAACCCTAGGTTTGCAATATAGATAGACTGAAAATTACAGTGCCCTTTCACTTGCAAAATTCTAGCCTTCCTTTGTTACCAATAATGCCAAATGGCAAACAAAGACAAGTACAATGTAAAATAGTAAAGTGCTGAAGCTATATTTTGTACTCAGCTGAAAACATACATTTCTCAGAAAATATGCCAAATGCCAAATGAGAAATGAGGAACCTGATTTTAGATGGCTGCAATAATTTTTCGGACTGCTTTTTCGGATCTGCTTTTTCGAATCTGCTTTTTCGGACAGCTTTTTTCGGATCTGCTTTTTCGGATTGCTTTTTCAGATCTGCTTTTTCGGATCTGCTTTTTTGGACAGCTTTTTCGAATCTGCTTTTTCGGATTGCTTTTTTCCTCTTGCAACCAAAACTCAAACCCTCAGGTAAATCTGAGGATTTCAAATAAGCTGAACTTGAAATGGCTGAATACCACTTCCAAACTTGCAACCCTTTAGTAGATATTTCACTACCTCAGTTATGCCAATCTAGGGGAGTGATTCGTTCCCAAATATCGAATAGTATTTGCAGACCACAAGGCTACAAATTGCTTCACAATGAAGAAGTAGAAGAAATCCCAAATCCAAGCATGTAGAAATGAAGCCCCAAGCCCTCTATTTATTCTTTTCCTTGAGAAGTTGCTAGAACTTCTAGAAACATCCAATTATAATGTACTTTATAATAAAATAACATTATAATAATAAAGTACATTTCTCAACTGAAAATTATAACAATGTAGGCCCAAATGTCTTATAACTGAATGTAGGCCCAACTACGACTGAACGTAGGCTCAAGACTGAACGTAGGCTCACTCTAGATGTAGGCTCCACTACAACTGCATGTAGGCCCAAACTGGATGTAGGCTCTGTCAACAATATGCAATCAAATGATCAACGTAATGACCCTCTCTCCAAACCATTTGCCTACGAGAGTCGATGATAGGCAAATCCGTCATGCCAAACGATGTCAGCCAAAATGGGGACATGACAGTCTGCCCTTCCTGAAATTGCTTGTCCCCAAGCAATGGCTAAACAAATAATCAATCAATCCACTTGGATCCCAAATGTAGTCATAATCTAAACTGCTATCAATCAATGCAAGCTCCTGCAATATTCTCTGAAATATAATCAAGAGGAATCCATAATCAAACTGGCAAATACAACTCAACCAAACTCCAAAATCACAACCGCCAGAGTCAGGAACCCACGAGAAACAAACTCTCGAAATATCAGAACCCAAGTAGAGAGGACAACTCAAACTGCCAACATAGTAAATACCATCAACACATCCCACTGGCCTACGCAGAGTGCACAATCCAACTCTACAACAATGGTGAACACTCCCGAATGGAACTGTACCAAGTATGGAGAATCCACACACTGTACAACTCCTAAAGTGAAAACAACTCTGCAAATCACCAACCACTGTCTCATAACCATAACTCCCATTAACCGCTGATGGTGAATAGTAATGACACGGTAGATAGCAAAAACTAGAGCCCAGATCAAACCTGTTTGCCATCAACTCCTCAACACCTGGATCAAATGCGAACTGATGAACATATCTTGCAGTATAATGCCGGTAAAAAGAACCAACTCCAGTCAACGACTCATGCTGCAGACGTGATACGACCAACTGTGATTGATCATCAGCTAAGTCAGAGGATGATATAGCCAAAGGAGCAAAATCAACAACAACCGCAGAACCATCACTCCCAAACTCTTGCTCTAAGTCATGTACTATCAAGCTATCAACTGTAGAACCTATCGCCATGACATTCTCATCACAACTCTCATCCCGTGGCGTCAAACCATCCCATAACTGATGACAAGCACTAGGGACCAAAGTATATCTACGTAACATCATCTCATCAACATGGTCATCAAAGGTAAACTGATGAGCATACCTCACAATGTAATGCCGATAGAATGCGCCAATCTCAGTCAGTGACTCAGATTGCAATCTCGATGAAACTAACTGCAATTGATCACTAACCAAGCTGGAACTAACTACTACCTCCGAAAACATCGTCAAGGGAGTAGCATCACTAGCAGGAACCATGCCAACTACCGGCTTATCAACATCAAACATGATCTCTGGTACAACATCACTAGTCTCCATGCCATCAGTAGTAGAGACCACCACCAAGTCAAACATACCACAATGCTCAGCTGCAACGCCCAACTCAATTGAATCTGACTCAAGTGGAAACGAACCCGATATGCCAATGCTAGTATCAAGGATGGATGCATCCCCATCTCCACTGTCTCTGACAATCTCGACCATGGACATCCTCGCATCACCAGACACCACGGTCTGTGACTGTACAGAATCTGGTAAAGACTGTAGTCGCTCTAACTCCATGGTCACCTCAGCCAAATGAAACTGTGACTCCTCGAAAGCCAACTGTGTACTCTCAAGAAACTCAAAAGTCACCTCGAGCTATTGAGTAAGCTCACTCACCTCATCTTCCTTGACCAATAATGCATCATATGCTGTACTGCCCCACTCCATAAGATGCTCTTTGTCGGCTACCAACTGCATATAATTCTGCTTCAGAACCCGCATAGCCTCCCACAAAGAGTGGATCTTTGTCAAGGAAAGGTAGTAGGAGAACCCGCATAGCCTCCTTGCTCATCGCTAGTAGGAGAACCCCATCCATAAACTGCTAATAACTGACGAGCAGCATCGAAATGCTCGCAAGCGGCAGAAATGTCACGCTCACTAACTCTCAGCTGACTAACCACATGATGGCGCTGGCTGGTTGAACTCCTAGACTCTACCCCTGGTACACTGTCCAAAGGAGTAACCTCAAAATAGCTATCATCTGTAATACTGCCATTCGAATTCTGCAGACCAGCTGCTGAACTCGTATCATCAAACTGAGTGACTGAAGCATCAACATAAACCTCCGTATCAAAGGAACCCGCTGAAAAGACTAAGTCCTTAATACTGTCAATATCATCCTCCTCTAACACACTATCCAAAGGGGTAGACTCAAAATCACTGATCTCTAGAGTACTACCATCCATACTCTGTGAATCAACTCCAAAGCTCACATCATCATATGGAGTATCAAAACCTATAGCATCGTTATCCAACTCCGTCGTAACAAATGAATCTGTCGAGGATGCTAAGTCCTCAGAACTGTCCACAGCATACTCTTGGATGTCATCAATACTCATATGATCCTGGGACTCATCTGTAAATACTAACACCTCAGATGTACCTGAATCATCACAAACCCACTGCACCCTGAGTGGTCGAGTGGAAATGTACACAACTCCTAACATCGGTGTATAGAAACTAATACCAACATCTGACAAGCTGTGGGCACAAGAAAGGACAACACCATGCAATCTGCTAATCAAATCCGTGATAGCACTCAAACAACTACTGCTACCAATAGGTGATAAAGATCTCCAGTCAACATAATCCCAAACACTAATATAATGATCCTGAATCCACATCCATAAACTAGAATCAGCTGGTAACTCAAGCAAACTCCTCACCTGAGTAATATGACTAATACCAACTAACTCCACATATATGTCTGATACTGTACTCATTACAATCTCTGAATCCAGAATGTGAAGGCTAGACATACTCATATCATCATCAACATGGGACCTGACTGTAAAAGAAAGCAGAGTCCCTGCCACAAGTGCTAACTCCTGAACTGAACTCGCTTCAAGACAAAGCTCATCCACATACCTGTCTGATACTGATCCTGAATCCCGGATATGAATGAAAAGTGTACTCTCACAACTATCAGCAACCACATGTGATCCGCATGTCGCAGAAAGCTGAGTATCACGTGTGTAAGATGGATCTGAACTCAACTCTATGCCATACCCATCCACATGTCTCTCTACGGTACTATTCCAATCAACTATACTATTCTCGATCACTGTAACATCATCAGGATCAACCGTACCGCAATCACTATCAGTGTCAATAACACAATCTGGTGTGCCTGTGATGTCTCCCTGTATCAAATCAGCATGTCTCTCCGAGTCCTGTAATGCCAATGGAGTACTCAACAAAGAGGCTTGAGTGTCCTCGAACTCTCGAGAAAGCCTGCCAACTTCCTCCTCCTTCCTCAAGGCATCCAAATGGTCTCTGGCAAGGCTAAGAAGATGGTCATGATCTGAAAGATGTAAATAACTCATCTTCATCATTCCCATTCCTTCCCTAATCGCCTGTAAATCAATACAAGAGGTCTGCGCCTGTACTCCCTTATGTCTACTCTGTGACTGAATCATCCGGATATGATCCTCCATCATCTCCCACATCCTGTCATGATGAGATAATGAAGTCACAATCCCATCCTCGCTTACCCTAAGTTGACTGGACAAAACATGTGAAGTGCTATGTGCCTCAACCTCGTGTGATGTAGCGTCTAACTGTGCCTGATACTCTCTATCAGCAAAGTCATGAATACTCAATGTCTGCTCATCGCTGATATGTATCTCATCATCATGCACAACAACCTCCTCACAATCATCATCTGAATCCATTGTGCTGTAGTTACTATTTTGAGCACCTGTGACATCATCCTCAGGCAACTTGTATACAACCGTCTCAACTTGAGTACCAAGTTGACAGTTACTATCAATCCGCATAGTGTCCTTCACCACTTCCTCTTGTGGCTCAGTAGAAACTGAAACATCTGTCGGAATGCTAACTTGTTTCTCAAAATCCTCATGAAGGTTTCGGGTAACTGTGTCTGCCGATCTCATGTTATCTCTCCTGCAAGAAGATCTGCCAAATAAAAATCTAGTCAACTTATCCACCTTGGCTGGGTCGGATAGCATATCATTCATCCAACGATTTCTTTTTATCACAGACTCATTCAACTCATCAATTGCTTTCTTGATCTCAACCCAACTGTCTGAATGATTATTTTTTTTGCTGCTTTGTGGTTCCTCTTTCAGAAAGGTAGGCATTGTAGGACGGTTAACTGACCATGAAGTGTACCTCTTCCTTTCCATTCTGCAATCAATCGAGTGCTGGTCACTCATACAATTCTATTCTTCCCCAACAGGATGGCAGGAAACTGCTCTGATACCACTGTAATGACCCTTACTATAAAGGCCACTAAAAATCACTAATACTGAACTGAGAAAATTCATCAAACAGCTGGCATGCACTAAATACACTGCTGAAAGAAAAAATACTGAATATAGGAAATTATTTTGCAATATATGAGTTTGCTGTCCCAAAATTTCAGAATAATAGATAGCAACCAAATACCATCTAAAACACTATGAATGATGTAGGAAATTGCTCAAAACCATATGCCATTCATATATCAACAATTTGCAACAATGTCATACATTTTTCAGTCAATGATATGATCATCAAACCCTAGGTTTGCAATATAGATAGACTGAAAATTACAGTGCCCTTTCACTTGCAAAATCCTAGCCTTCCTTTGTTACCAATAATGCCAAATGGCAAACAAAGACAAGTACAATGTAAAATAGTAAAGTGCTGAAGCTATATTTTGTACTCAGCTGAAAACATACATTTCTCAGAAAATATGCCAAATGCCAAATGAGAAATGAGGAACCTGATTGTAGATGGCTGCAATAATTTTTCGGACTGCTTTTTCGAATCTGCTTTTTCGGACAGCTTTTTTCGGATTTGCTTTTTCGGATTGCTTTTTCGGATCTTCTTTTTCGGATCTGCTTTTTCGGACAGCTTTTTCGAATCTGCTTTTTCGGACTGCTTTTTTCTTCTTGCAACCAAAACTCAAACCCTTAGGTAAATATGAGGATTTCAAATAAGCTCAACTTGAAATGGCTGAATACCACTTCCAAACTTGCAACCCTTCAGTAGATATTTCACTACCTCAGTTATGCCAATCTAGGGGAGTGATTCGTTCCCAAAGATCGAATAGTATTTGCAGACCACAAGGCTACAAATTGCTTCACAATGAAGAAGTAGAAGAAATCCCAAATCCAAGCTTGTAGAAATGAAGCCCCAAGCCCTCTATTTATTTTTTTCCTTGAGAAGTTGCTAGAACTTCTAGAAACATCTAATTATAATGTACTTTATAATAAAATAACATTATAATAATAAAGTACATTTCTCAACTCAAAATTATAACAATGTAGGCCCAAATGTCTCATAACTGAATGTAGGCCCAACTACGACTGAACGTAGGCTCAAGACTGAACGTAGGCTCACTCTGGATGTAGGCTCCACTACAACTGCATGTAGGCCCAAACTGGATGTAGGCTCTATCGAATGTAGGCTCTGTCAGCAATATGCAATCAAATGATTAGCATAATGACCCTCTCTCCAAACCATTTGCCTACGAGAGTCGATGATAGGCAAATCCGTCATGCCAAACGATGTCAGCCAAAATGGGGACATGACACAGATCCAACAAATTAGAAATCAGAGCTTGAGTGTGAAAATAGAATTTAGTCTTTTAGAAATACTTTAGGTTAAGATATTCTATGGCTTGGAAGTTTTAATTCTTTCATTTAGGAATTAGAATCTTAAAATTTTTCATCTTAGGATCTTGTAAGTGCAATCAAATAGGCATTGAAAATTATTTGTAGAGAATGTATGAATAATTAGGGATTTCATGTTACAAATTAGGAAGGTGTAATGTCCCTTGGAACTCTACCCTCAAAACACCAATTTCAACCCTTACAAATTTTGTCAAACACTTTCCAAACAAAACCTGAAACTTTCTGATTGGTGATCCTTTTTGGCAATGGAGATAATAATAATATGGATTCAATGGACTAAGTCACTAAACATATGCAAATGCCTGAATTGAGTTAAGGATGTAACACGGTATATATATAATGCAATAAGATCACTGTTGTGTACCAACAGCTGAAGGACATTAATGCATATACTTGGCAAGCAACCTACCTAAGCAATTAAACACCTACACCAAGGAGATATTTTAACAAATAAATCATATGCAGCTCCAAACTCTTATATTGCATCTTTTTAGACTCATCACAAATGATTGAAACATGCATAGGCATTATTACAAATAGTTGGCTTGCAATGCTTTCATACCCGGATTTCAATATCAATAACTGCATGTCTCAAAACTGCTATAATAGTAAATTCTGGAAGTTCAAATTAGTAAGCAAAGTCCCAATAAATATTCTCCAATAAGTATGCCTTCTGCACTTGACAAACTTTAATCCTTGCTTGATGTAAACCCAACGTACCAAGAGGAAGGTACTGTAGCGTCATTGTACAGGAATACTGTAGCGTCACTGTTTATGTGTATTGTAGCGTTATTGTTTGCGGGTACTGTAGCATCACCCCAAACCCTTGAATATTTTTCACAAATAAGCTCTTTTTTGACTTCTGAATGAAGCCACACTCACCGGCAAATCTTCAGGAGATATTTCACACCTTCAAATTGAAAAGACACTAAAGAATGATCATCCTCCTATTCCAAACAGCTTAGGAAACATAGAAAGCCTTGATTTCTCTCCATTAAATGCCAAGAAGTCATGAAGATGAAGTTATCAAATGCTCAAAAGATGATTCGATTCTTCCTTCGACTGCTTGTATATTTCCCTCAAAGAGGTCGATCCCGAAAAACACATTTAATATGCATTTTAAAATGTTATAAGTTTTCACTTCAATGTATAATAGTTATTTTGTTCGTATGGGCACTCAAACAATTAAATAAGATGGCCTCTTTTAATGATAAATTGACCCTTGAGTTATAAAGTGCAAATATAATGTTTAAATATAACTTTATAATAATAATTATTATTAAAGTCACCGTTAATAAAAATTAAACATTTTAACTTATGCAATACTCCATATTTCACCAAGTCAACTGAACACTGGGATCGACACTGCCAATCATAACTCGTCCAGGTGCCCTACTATAATTAGTGATCCCAACTTTCTTGAAATAGTCACTTACTATAAATAGTAAGTGAGCCAAACTGAACCATATGAAGAGCAATCTTGGACACTTCTGACCTTCGGAATGGGCATAAACCTCCGACACTGCCAACTGGGACCCTCTAACAATCAGTCTTAGCCTATGAGGGCCAATAGAGTACTGCTAAGGTACTGCTGTTATGTACCTCAAAGGATGGCTCAACTAGCAAAGTAGAAGTTGTTGATATTCATATAATAGTATCTTCATACACTTTTTCTCTGAATGAAACTGCACGTCTATCCAAGTCACGATCCTAGGATTCAATGCCACTAAATGAACTTTCTAATTTTTTTTCTACGGTCTGATCTGAAAAATCAGACTAACCATGACATGAATCATCAACATCATTAGTACACAATTCTTGAGTACTTTCATGTGATAGATCAATAATAGCATCTTGCACTTGTGGGCACACTACTATCTCCTATTGATGCAAAGTTTCTTCACTGCTGTCATGTAAATCAGTCATGTGTGTTATAGGCTCATTTTTCGGTGAAAGCGAATCATCAATGAGGAGCCATAATCAAAGAATTCCAATCGCATGTTTCCAAGATAGTTCAATCAAGTTATTCCAAGTGTACATGTAGGTAACATTTAATGCTTTACCACAATGAATTTTCTTATTGGTTCATCCTAAAGGGGATCAGTATTCAAAGACAATGTAATTTTCTCATTGGCCCACAAATTGGTGCCTTATTGTAATTGGACAACATTTAATGCTTGTAGGTGGTAGTGTTGTGACGTCATCACACATTGCCCCATTGCAAATGGGGACCCCAAGTTTTCACTTTTTAGGGTTTTCTTTAGGTGTTTTTGTTTCAGCCTCCAGTCTCTTGCTAGTTCAGAGTTTAGAGTTTTCGTCAAGTTTAGGAGTGTCATTAAAAAGTAAAAGAGAGAAAGCATGATCAAATGAGTATTCTAATGTCACAAAGGTGTTTAGAAGGGCCAAAAGATGAAGATCGACATTGCTTGAGGTCAAGTCTCACAATTCCTACTTTTTAGGAAAAGTTTATTGTTTTATTGCTTTTTTGAAAGTTTCATTTTTGACACTTATAGGCCAATTAGGGTTTTTTTCGCCTGCATTTTTCTTTTTTTAAGAAATTTCTATTTTGGGAAAGTTGAAGGTTGCATCTGCAACTAAGAAAAGTGAGAAATCACCTAGTATAAAATTCTTGTTTTCAATACCAAATTCGTCTGGGATTTCATAAAAATGCATGAAAAGGCGTAAAAAAATTTGGATTTCAAAACGAGGGAAAGCTTTCAAAATTGTGAAAATTCTTGTAAAATCCATGTTCCAATATCAAATTTCTTAAAAAATTTGGAAAAAAACAGTGAAACCTGGGGACTCGCCCCCCCCCCCCCCCCCCAAAAAAAACCTCGACGTACCCATCCCCGAGACGTCCCTGCACCGGGTACTTGGAGTACCCAAGTACCCCCACCTCCGCCATTCCGCAACCTCACCATCGACAGGACGGGTATTTGAATTTCTATTTAAATTTTTATTTTTGAATGTTACTATTGGGTATGTATGATGTTACTATGTTGAATGTTCAATGATTCTGATTAGTGTTGCAATTTTGCTATGTTCAAGTATTTCAATTTGGTATGTTATACTGAAACACCATTTCATAACCAGCATTTCAAGTTCTATATATGTATAGTATACAGCACCCCCCCTGCCCCCTTACCCCCCCCGTTGCCGTCCCCCCAACGTTCCTCCGTCGTCCCGAAATTGAGGCCATTTGTTCCCCCGTCCCGGAAACTTGTCTCGGCGTCCCGACGTCCCGACGCACCCAAGCACCGGTGTTACACTGGAAAAAAATGTTGTGGAAAAGAACATTGATGGATGCGTGCTTATTACTGAAATTTGGCTGAGTCTGAAAATTTTTAGGATCTTCTAGAATTTAGAATGTCCATTATAATTTTTAGAGATCTGAAACCACTCAAACATCTTGACATTATTTATACTTAAATGGTATATTTTATGCTTGAAATTCTATGATTCAACTTAAACTCTGCCCCATGAATTCGGAAATTCCTTGATTGCACGTGAAGTCTGCCCTCTCCCATAAGGAAATCCTTAATTTCATGCCATGTCCACTCAAGGAAGGAAGGAATTTCTAAAGGCATGAGAAGTCTGACTTGGAAATGAATAAAATCCTCAATCCTAAAATATGTCCTTCAAGATGTGAAATTCCTTGACATGGGTAAAATCCGACTTCTCCAACATGAGAAATCCCTAACACCACATGAAGTATGATCAAGGTGGGAATTGAGACAAATTCTGCAAATACACATGAAGTCCGACCAGCTATGAGAGCTATGAAATTTGCTAAGTACGGAAAATTCTTTAAATGCATGTGAACTTCGCCCAGCTTGAGGCTTTGGAAATTGCTAAATGTTTGGAAAATCCCTAAATCCCTAAGTCTCCATCAAATCCGCTCAAGCTTGGATATTTTCAAAAATTTGCCTGAGTATAAAAACAAATCAAAAGAAAGCAAAGATAAAGAGACTGACTTTAGGCAAGAGAGCAAACCAAGCATGGGTTTGAAAAAACAAATATAGAAACAAAGTGCTTTAAAGCAGATTTTTTTCCAAGAAGTTCTAGAATAAAGCAAAGCAGATCAACTTCAAGGAGTTCTAGAAGAAAGCAAAGGGATTTATCAAAACAAGAAAAAATGAAGTGTTTTTTTTTCAAGAGGGATTGACCATGAAGGAGAAAGAGAAAAAATCAGAAAGAAAGCAATAAAACAAGCAAATCGATCTCTTCTTGGAATTCACAATGCTTATAAATACATAAGCTTGCCATTTCATTCTTCACGAGCAAGAGAACAGAGCTCTAGAGTTAGCATTATTCATCTAATCTCATAAGTAAAGTGAATATTTTGAACAATTTTCAGACTGAGTTTCATCAATCATTAGCACAGATCAAGGATTTTAGAAGAGTTTTCAGTTGAAATTATAATTTCTCTCAAGTTTGAAGTTGGTTTTCAAACCATTTTCTCGAAGGATTTTAGAAGAGTTTTCAGTTGAAATTATAATTTCTCTAAGTTTGAAGTTGGTTTTCAGACCATTTTGTCGAAGGATTTTAAAGGTTTTCTAATCTGACTGACATGTTCAGAGTGATTTTATGTAGACTTATAGGAGATTTTCATATCAAATTCAAATTTTCAATCTGAAAATTCTCAGAATTGGGGCAGATTCAATGAGGTAGATGTCAAGACAGTTAGGAAAATACAATGACGAAATGTCTCAAATCCACATGAAAAATTCTGGAAAGTTGTGAAAATCTGGTGAAAAATTCCATGGAAAGTTGTGGAATATTTCTGATTTCAAACAAGGAAAGTCGTTGGAAATCCACAAGCACAAGAAAAGTTCTCCCAGCTAGGATGACTTGAAAATTTGGCTAAGTGTTGATGAAATTCTTCAAACCAAGATAAAGTCTGCCCTCTCATGATAAAAAAATGGCTAAGTGTTGCCAACCTAGGTCAAGAATGCAAACCAAAAGATGAAATTCACTCTCTAGAGCCAGCAAACAGTTTGAAAATTGTGGAGTCCAAAGCTATTTGAGGTTGAAATCACCAAGTATCTAGAGAAAATTCCAAGTGGGAAAGAGGAAAAGGCCAAGTTTCAAAGGGAAAATAAGTTTATGCATAGAAAAGAAGAGATATAAGATTCGAAGAGAGGTGTGAATTTTGGAGAGAAAGGATTTTTCAAGGGTGAAATCACTAAGGAAGCAATGGTGAAAATTGCCTAAGTTTGGGAAATTTTCTGAAAATCAGACTTGAAAGTGCATTGCTAAGGACATGACTTCATCATTTCTGAAATTCATAATGCCATTTCTAGATTAAAGGTAAGATTGGTGAAGTCATTTTAATGAGTTATTGAAAAATTTCTCAATGTTGTTTTGTAGGTTTGATGCAAAGTGAATAATCATCCTACTACCTGAGTCTATCCAAAACAACAAAATCAGACACATTGGAACCTTGAAGTTATCTTTGTGATCGCACAATTCGTATTTTTAGCACATTATAGGATTTTGTTCAAGAGATGATACAATACCCCCGGTATTTTATTTTGTGTTGCCTGTTTCATAAAACACACACCAATAGGTAGTTACATTAGGGTTGTGTTGGCATAATCTTCACCATTGATTCCAAATCGATCTTGGTCGTTCATTTTGCTTTGTTTCGGCAGTCCATTGGACCCTCTTTGTGGTCTTTTGTTGGACATTAATAAATTTATCTTATCTTATCTGATCTCATCTCATTTGTAAAAGGAGAGACTTGAAGAAATTATTGCCAATATACTGCCACAATCGCTCCTTATTCATTGTTGTTTTAATGGTGAATATTTGTGAAGTTTTGGAGTATTGCATGGTTTCCTACATTTCTCACTTAGTTTAAATTTTCTTAAGTTGAGTAGAAGTTAAAAGGTAGTTTTAAGTTTAATAGTTGCTTAGATAATGAAAGATATTCTTCTTGTTGAAATCAAGATGAAACTAGTGTTCATACTTTTTGGTACTTGTTGATTGCAAGTAATAGTGTAAGGTTGGTTTGAACCTCATTGCAAGCACTTCGCTTGAATTACTTGATGTTCATTGATTTGCATAGTTTATGTTTTTGATCAACGCAAGTGGTTTGAAAATCATACTTGCACCCCTAGAAGATTGCACCCTCAATATAGTTGATTTGGCAAAGCAAGGATTGGTTTAGTCTCACCACAACTTCAACTTTGTCTTGAATTAGTAGAGTTAGAGTTAGAAATATCTTGGATCACTAAACCTTCAATCTATATAAACTTTATTTCAAATAATTGTTAGAAATAGTTTGATGAGCTCAATTGCTATACCATTCGCATTCAAGAAGTTGATAGATCCTCTAAAGAGTTCAAGTAAGTCCCCAAGTGATTACCAGTGAATCACATCACAAAATTGAGTTATGCCCGATTTTAGAAGGAAGCAGAAGTAACCTTGGTGTTGTCTTAGTTGATCACATATTGTCACATGTTTCCATCTAAGCCTCCTTGTTCAAGAGAGGATCATATACTTGGTGTTTATCCTAGGATACTAAGTGTTTTATCCTGCATGTTGGAGTGGTCACGAAATTCACATCAATAGTGTCATGGAAGAAATTTCCCCTGTTGGTGCCATGGAAGGTAGTGGTGATGATATAGTGAGTGATTGGACTAGTAATATTGCCGGTTGGAATTCTAGTATAGTTGTGGCGGGTAAGGTAGCTGCAATGATATTCTCATCCATGTCATCCTCCTCGTACCCTCTCGTAGCCCCCATAATTACATCCACGACACTCTTAGTTGTGGAAGACTACTGAATGGTTCCTACCTCTACACTACTTCTATTGTTATATTCTTTCTTGTGCTACAGTTCCTACCATGCCTTTTCTTGGCTAGTTGGTCACTTTCGGTTATAGTATCGAAATGTGTCTAGTAGAAGATAGCTAGTGTGGACAAGTCCACATGGCTGGTAATTACTACACTCGTGTGATGGTACCTGGACCTGCAGAACGTCGAGGAACAAGCTGATTGTATGCCATGCCATATAGAAACACTTGTGCTATAGAGTAAGGAACTCTCTAATTCTTTCTAATCGTATTAATGCCCAATTGTATACTCTCCCCGTGCTTAGCCCTATCATGAGATTTATCATCCGTACTGCTCTATCAGAAGCTCAGTTGGTGCCTATGATGCAACTCTTAATGATGTGCATTATACACATCCACTCCTATGTCGCTAAGAAAGTTTTCTTTGCACCCCTACTACTATTGATGTTCCAAATGTTGTTCCAGCAAGAAAATCCTTCGTATGGTAGTAGTATCCCATATGAAAATAGGTAGATCTGGTCATATGACTATGGTAGCACCCGCAACCAATCTCTAGACAATGCTAGAGACCAATATCTATAAGGAAGTGTCCATTGGCTTTAGGATATGTAATTCGTGTAAGGCTGGAGTGTAACTTTTCTGTTCAATAGCAAGACCTTGTAAAACTTGTATGATAGTGCTGAAAAATCTCAACTTCTGTATGATAATCACCCAACAATCCTTCGTACAATAGTGGGATACACTTTCTTGAATCCTGGTATGCAACCCTTTTTGTTATTCCTTTGTATGAAAACCTTGTGTATGGTAACCTTTCGTACAACATTGATACTAGGTTTCCTTCGTACAACATACTTCATACGTCAACACTATTTGGAACAATAAGTCCGTACGTTGCAATATGCCAAATACCTGCAAGAAAGACTTGTTCGACTCTCTTCCATAAGTGTTGGGAATAATTTTGTACTGTGTACCCATTACCTTTTATAACTTCTGCAAGGATTTTGCATGGGGCTTTTATTTTTAATTTTAACTTTATACTTTTAAGATGACTTCCCATGTCTAATTTAGTAATATTTCTCCTAGCACCTTTAATGATATTCCCCAAATCCAACTTTTTAATAAGGTGCCTTTCCCTTTTATTTTCCCTATTTTGAATTTTTCAAATTTTCTTTTTGCTAACTCCCATGCTTTTCAAATAATGCTTCCCATTTATTTTTTTTACTTTTCCACAAATTTGACTTCCTTTGTTGCCTTCATCCTCCGTTTTTCTTTTTATTCCTCTTGGTTCTTCATGAGATCTCACCTTAATTTCATAAGCATGGTGCCACCAACATGTGCCAATGGGCTTCCTATAACATTCATTTCTCAGCATGTCCCTGTATATTCGAGGTCGAATATTGTCGACGAGGGGTGCGGGCCCAATGCCTTTATATCTTCCATCCATGTATCGGCCTCTGTACTATGGCTTTCAAGCCACGTTCTCCCAATTGCTAGTTATTTCAGGTGGGCCTCCCGGATTTGGGATAACTTTCCAAAGTAAGTTGGAGGTTAGAAATTGTGGATGCTCCTTTTCTTGTTTGGTACAATACTTCATGAGTTCTTCATCTACCCAAGACCGCTCTGCAATGAACAAGTTGTCCCCCTTGATTATCATTTTGAGTTGAGGACCCAACATCTTCTCATACTCCAAATCAATCTTTTCTTACCAGTCCTCATTCGACGCCTCTCCCTTGGTCGGTTGTTCCTTGGCTTGTTCTTGCTCCCTTTCCTTTTTTGCTTCCTTGTCAATATCATTAGACACGTACCCAACTTGAACTCCTTGGGTATGGCGCCTTCTATGCTCAGTGTCCACCCATTCACACCCAGAGTGTAGGGGCACCAAATAATATATTGGTAAGGTGTTTGTAAATGTGGGGGATCGCAATGCCCTCCACATGTTTCTTTGCCAACATTTCCTCCCTGTTGGGAACCCAATCTTCATCTCGGATTGCTTCTTTGTAGTGGTCAATTGATTGACCAAGTAGGCACATTTCTTTGCCATTTTGATTGAGTGCAAGAAAATACAGATTGTAGAGTCATTCATCAGAGAGGTTTTTAGATTGCATGGACTAGCAAAAAACATTGTCAAAAATAATGATAGTAGGTTGCTTAGTGATTTTTGGACAAAGCTCTTCAAGTTGTTAGGTATTGAGTTGAACTTGAGTACTAGTTACCACCCTCAATATGATGTGCAAACGAAGATTGTGAATAAGTGGGTCGAGTGTTATCTTCATAATTATGTGGTAGGGCAGCAGAAATCATGGATTAGATGGCTCCACCTAGGTGAGTATTGCTATAATTTTGCATATAATATGTCTATTAGGGTGTCATCCTAAAAGGCGCTGTATGGATATGATGCTACTTTGTTTTTGGACATGGCGTTCAGAGATAGCAGAGCCACCAAGGATAAGGATTGGATAGATGAATGTCAGGACATGCTTAAGTCCCTTAAGGATAACTTACAACATGCTCAAAACCAACAAAAAATCTATGCAAATAGGCATAGGACCGAGTGCAGTTTTGAGTTGCAAGACTTTGTTTACCTTTGCCCAGAACCTTACAGATAGTCATCCCTAAAGAAAAACAGTGTACAAAAATTGAAGCTTTGGTTCTACACTCCCTATAGGGTGATAAGGTGAATAGGTGAGGTGGCATATATGATGGAGCTACCAAACAACAACATACATAATGTATTCCATGTTTCTTGCCTCAAAAAACACTTTGGCAGTGAGTCAGCACTTCAGTGGAGCTTCTACCTCTTGATGATGAAGGTAAACTAGTGTTGGTTCCTACGAAAATTGTGGACATTAGGCAAAGGAAGCTGAAGTGCAAAACCATCAAAGAATATCTCATGAGGTGGTAGGATTTATCGACTGAAGATGCTAATTGAGAGAGTGAGCAAATCTTACAACATCCCAACTTGAGATTGCTTGTGAGCAAATGATTATGGGAAGGGTAGAATATAAGGTCCCCTTCGAGCTACCAGTGAGAGAATCTCTTGGAGTTCACATGGCAGCCCCACCCTAGTCTCCTTCCAAATTCATGAAGTCTCCATTAGGAGATGATTTTGTATTTAGGGATACAACGACCATCAAGGGGATTGAGTGATTAGTGAATAGTAAACTATCCTTGCTGGTGTGATTTCCCATTGATCCACTACGGGCTATAGTAAGGAGAGAGAATTTATAATTTCTTGCTAACTGGCCAAACATAGCACCATGATCCCTAAAGGTCATTTGATGCAGCAATAAGCAATTAAATTGAGGATGTTGATTATGTCATGCCAATGTAAGTGTCACAATGTCTTATTGGGCCATGGAACACTAAGATAGTCTGGCACAAGAGATAATGAAAGTTCCAGTGTTATTCTATGACACTTCAACATCAATTGCCTCTATGATTTTAAGTTTGAATGCTGCAACACATATGCCATGTTTGATGAGCATTCAGCGAGTACACACCAACAAACCCGATGAGTATTCAGTAAGCACTATGACATATATGCAACAAATGCGAGGAGCATTCAATGAGTACTGCAACTTATGTTAGATTTGATGAGTAGTTAGTGTCATTGCAACAAGCTTTTGCCACTCTCAATCAAACACATGGTTTTGCATCCTATCATTGTATGTTGTCATTCACAATTCACAACTCGGATGCACCATAAATCGTAACCAGGTGCAAATGACATACGTGTTGCTCATGCCTGATCAATAAAGTTTATGCAGATATTGCATTTCGAATTTTTGATCCACTATGCTTGGGGTTTGGATTAAGTTACATTTGAGGTCTCAATTTTTGAATTACTAAGCAAACATTTCGTTGAATTTTTTTGGAGGTATTTGTTGGATATTGCTAATGCATTGGGGAGATTGTTGGATGCATTTAATATGTTTAATCACTATGTTGAGTGATGTTGGAATTACGACTGTTGTCATTCGTGTTTTGTCACTGATGTCAACATATGTTTCTATGAAGAGAATAGGCTGGTTATTATAGTGTACGGATTCCGTATGGATGATTCAGATTGTGCAAACACAGTTGTGAGTACAGGAAGGTATTGTGATCTTATATCTAAGATCGCATGATGTAATATTACATATTGGCTGAGTTACAGAAGATTTAGTGAAGACTGGTTACTGGACTGTGACAGTGGAAGTTGACAGAGTTAGTCTCTGAGTTTTGGGTATATCTTACAGGTGATGAGGATTCAGTGTATGCGAACTTAAGGGATGACATATAGTGTACTAAAGATTGTTCGCTGATCTTAGCAAGGTACGGAAAGAAGGATGACGTCAGTTGTGGCGTGTGTTCTGGAGAAGACCTATTTGAAAGTTGACTTCAAAGTTGTAGCGTGTATCATGAATGGCGAGCATGAATTATGGATGTCGGTCCTTAATTATTGAATTGTAATTGTTGTGTACTTGTTTTAGATACTGTGTGTATCTTAGCAAGGAGTTATGTAATTATTTGTATATTAAGAAAGCCTAATTGGCCGAACGGATCATTTATTTTGTAATAGGGTATATATGTAAGATCTTTTCTTTTGAAAAGAGATGGCAGAATATATGTGAAGTAAAAGAGGATTGTGGAAGCTGCAAGCTTGTGTCTGCTAGATGTAGAGCAGAGGATAACTTATATATTTCATTGGAACTGATCAAGAAAAGACAGTTGCTATCAGATAGTTCAAGCATTTTGTATTTCTTTTCATACAGTTGTGTTCCGAACAGTGAGTTCTGAAGGTGGTCATAACCTTCTTTGGGCAGTGAGCCTACTTCTTTTCTTGACTCCTAACAGGGTCTGTCCTCTAACAAGGACTATGTACTGTAATGTTTTAATCAGCTCCTAATAGGGCTAGATCTTCTAACAAGGATACTATACTCTCAGTACATCATTAGTGGGTGTTAAATTCCCACCGGGGTTTTACCTTTTACAAGGTTTCCTCGACAACAAATATTGTGTTATTGTGTTGGCATTCATTGTGTTCATTTGATTTGATATTGCTGCTATTCAAAGTTTAAAGTTTAATAAGCTGTCATACAATTGATTCATCCCCCCTATCAGTTGTATTGGTGGACTGTTATTCCTAACAATTGGTATCAGAGCTATTGGTCCTTAGAGAGAAAGCTTAATAGCTTGAGGTGATCTTGGAGATGGAGTTCTATAGGAAGGATAGTCCAAAATTTGATCTTGAAAACTTTGATAGTTGGAAGAACAGGATGCAAAATCATTTGCTATGTTTGGGCATTGACAATTGGATGATTACAAAGGAATCAGGTGGCTATGAAGGCTGAGGATGAATTGGAAAAAGCTACTGATGATGAAAAGAAGATATTTTCATATAACATGGTCGCAAGGGAAGCACTGATCAATGCACTCTCTGAAGGAGAATTTACTGAAGTTAAAGATCTGGATTTGGCACACAAAATTTGGACAAGACTAGAAGCATTGTATGAAGGAGATATTGCATTTCGAATTTTTGATCCACTATGCTTGGGGTTTGGATTAAATTACATTTGAGTTCTCAATTTTTGAATTACTGAGAAAACATTTTGTTGAAAATTTTTGGAGGTATTTCCTTGCAATTCATTGAAAATTAGGCAGGGACATTTCAACACACACACACTCTCGTTGCCATCCCCTGTCATCCCAAAACTAGCCTAGAAAAATCCTGTACCCAAAACACATATCCCCATCCTAGAAAATTGGTGGGACATAGAAGATATCCAAGTTTCTATAAAGTTAATAGATAGTTGTTGCTAAAGATGCCAAACGTTTTTTGTTAACAAAAAGAGAGTTCTTGATGAAGATGATAGATAATTGTTGACAAAAATAATAACAGGTACTACTAAAGATGATTTTATTGATTGTACAGTTTGTTGAAATTTTGGTCACAATTAATAAGAGTGCATTCTATTTTATGCATTATTTTCAAGCTGTCCAAGTCTATGTATAGGATAAGTTGTTTTTAAGGGAACTATGTTTTAGTGGGTTGGTTTGCTTCTTTTTATGCCTCAATTTTGGTTTATTTCTTAGTTTTATTAGTCGTTTTTGTCTGTTATTTTTATGAGATCAAATTAGATTAGACACACAAGTCCACTTGTAAGAAGTTTTGGGAAATTGGATTGTAAATCAGGACTCAAGGAAGTTGATTTCAGAATAAATAATTTTTTTGTGTGGTAATTTTTGAGCAACCCCTGCTCCATAAGGAATTTTCTACCATACCTCATATCATTGACTACAACTTGTCTATTTTGATGACTTCCTCTTGCATTGGGGCAACTAAAATCTTTAGCCACTGGAGTTTTAAACTCCTTATCAGCAACTGTCAATGCATTTACAAACCCTTTTCAATATGGGTTGCTCACCACATTGAAGGGTATATTATTGCAGTAACAGAAGTTTTCCACTGCCATCTCAACACAGTGTTTTCTTTTTGTGCTAAGGTGTACCTTCGAGAAAAGGTTGTGCCCCTTGACTATTCCAAGGAACAAAGAAATATGGTAAACAAGACTAGAACTCTCATGAACATCAATGGAGGAGAGTGGATGCTGACTATGTGGGCCAATAAAAGAATCCGTAGATGATTTTGAGTTGGAACTCATTACTATTGCCATTGTTTTCCATGTCCTTGCTTTTTGTTTTCTTCATGCTATAATTGGTAAGCATGGCATCACTTTCTCCCCTCACCTTTGTTAAAGTTTTAGGATCATTGCAAATGTAATAGCACTATCTCATGTTATATGTTTTCCAAATGCAACAATCTCTTGCATTTATATTGAGAATGAGCCAAGAAGAGACATGTCTATTCATTAATATGTAACTAATATAATGACAATTATGATTATATATATATATATATATATAATATCTCGAGTATTATATTAATTTTTCTAATATTTACATAATAATAATGTTTATATATATATATTTAAGTATATATATACATCTCATATATACTAAATATATATATGTATATCTTCACTAGTATTGACTCAGTGTTTATTCGACTGAAGCTACAAAACATCAACACTCCCTCTTAGCTAGGGAGGATAAATCAATCCAATGTCAAAACTTAAGACACTTGACAACATCAATCATATGATGTAAGAAATAAAGGCATCATCCTCAAGATGTAATCAATAGAAACATAGTCTGAATATGTAGATTGCCTCCATCGGTGATTCTATCCACACATTCTCAAGTGGATTGCCTCCATCAACGATTCTATCCATAATTTCTCAAGTGGATTGCCTCCATCGACGACTCTATCCATTTGATAGCATGAGTATTGGCCTATCAGAATGTCAACACATGACATTCACCAAATACTCTGAGTATTGGCCTATCAGAACATCAACATATGATATTCACCAAATACTCAATAAGGTACTGACCTGCAGAATATCAACACATGATATTCACCAAATACCTATCATATATCTATACAAACAACTCATAGACCGTCAATGACATCTAACACTTAGTTGTTGATTTACAAGATATATCTATGCAAACAACTTATAGATTGTCAATTTAATGACAGCTAACACTTAGTTGTTGCTTTACAAGATGTATCTATACAAGAAACTTATGGACCGTCAATTTAATGACATCTAACACTTAGATGTTGCTTTACAAGATATATTTATGCAAACAACTCATAGACTGTCAACTTAATGACATCTAACACTTAGTTGTTGCATTAATTCATCATGATTTGTTTCAACATTATAAATAATGTATATCATGATTTAAGTTATTGTAAGGTCGTCACCTTCTAATAACTTCTGCAAATACAAGTGATAATCATTTGGAATTCATCACTTCCTCATGATTTACACAGGGGGCAGGCCCATTAAAAACATTCATGATTCATTAGTATAATAATCAATTATATCAAGTTTACCTCAGAAGTGTTTCACCTTCAATAGTGAACTCCCTCTCAATCAATATGATCAAGATTGTCACAAGTTGACTACACCATCTGCTCCCTCTGAAGCTCAAGTTTATCAACTTCTTGACCTCTTTTGAAATATCAGACTCCCTTTGCATCTAGTCTCAACCATCAATTTGTTTGCAAGCATCAAGTTCTTTCTCCCTTGAATGCAATTATCTTGTGCTTCTATCCTGAAGGTATGTCAGAGAGAGATTACAAATAGCTCACTAAACTATCTCGACCGTAAATACCAATGATAGAAGCATACGATATTTTACTAACCAATAGTATAGAATGAATTACAAACTCAAAAAATTATGTGCATTAATAAAACATGAAATACTTATCTTTTATAAATTTCAAGTATTTCATTCTGTAACGTGAGCCCATATAGAAAATATCATGCAAATTCACATAATGATGTCATCATTCTTCACATGAACTATATTTAATATCCAAAGGTTCTATACACTATCACAACCTTCAATCTTATTAGATCTCCCTTGAAGTGGTTAGGCTTTTAAAGAAGGAACCTCGCTCTTTTTCAAATTTTATTTTTTTCATAGACCCGTACATAATCAGTCATAACTTTTGAACCTGGAATTTTCTCTTCAATCACTCTGGTGAGATTGTTGTAAATTTGTTTATCACCAACATAGCCGAAATTTAGCAAAATCCAACGGTGCATTTGGGAGATATGGTCTTCGTACTGAGACTGTATTTTCTGAGACAGTCACACATTCACCATCAACAAACTACTCTCTTACATTTGCAACTTGGCTTTGATACCATGTTAAATTTTTAGGATCATTGCAAATGTAATAGCACTATCTCATGTTATATGTTTTCCAAATGCAACAATCTCTTGCATTTATATTGAGAATGAGCCAAGAAGAGACATGTCCCTTCATGAGACATGTCTATTCATTAATATGTAATTAATATAATGACAATTATGATTACACACACACACACACACACACACACATATATATAATATCTCTTGAGTATTATATTAATTTCTTTAATATTTACATAATAATAATATTTATATATATATTTAAGTATATATATACATCTCATATATACTAAATATATGTATACATATCTTCATTAGTATTGACTCATAGTGTTTATTTGACTGAAGCTACAAAACACCAACAACCTCATCAAGGACTTGACTAATCTTCACATCATGTCTAGGTTTCCAAGTAAGGTGGAAACTTAACCTATCAATTACCCTTCCCATAAAAAACATGCAAAAATTATAGGTCACCATGTCCTTTGTCTCATGCATTGTGCCATGCTTCCATCCAGAGTCTTTTCCACCATTGCCTTGCATTAAATATGCCATTGCTGATTTTGAACATATAAAAAACAAAGGAAATAGTAGGGTTTTTGAATCTTGATAGCGAAGTTTCAAAAAGAAAAATGAAAGAGAAAATTTAAAAGATAAAAGAGAATGCAGCGCTAGCAGGTAGGGTTGGGAAATAAGTTTAAAAAAACTTAAAAGGGTAGTATAACAGCTAGATCTGCGTTTGACTTTTATAATTCAAATTTCTTTTTGAAAAAGGGAATATATAACTTTGTCAAATATACTCTGACACAATTCAATCTTTGAAAGCACTTTTCCAATCCCTCTCAACTTTACGATCAGTCCTCTTAGCTCAATTTGCACCTCTAGAAGATCAAATGAGCCAAATAAATGCATGTCTTAATGCTCAATTTTTCTATTTTTCATGCAGGTGACTTCAGACATGACTTTTGTTTTTATTTGGAAGTTGCTGATTTATTTGCGGAACTCATTTGTGACTAGGCAATTACAGCAGGACTTGGCATGCAAGTCTTATCAGTTTGGCATTTTGACTTGTGAGTCCATGCAAGCCAAGCTGAGTTTTCCTACTATGGATCTGCCTAGCATTTCACTCCCAAAACACTAATACTAACTGTAGGTGTGACCGTTATATAACCCTAGAAGTAGTCATGGTATAAAATTTGTTTTGCAGGTAAAGTGGGTTTTATTATAATTTCTTAGCATCACATAAAAAGATATTTGTATGTAGTCCAAAGTGTTTTCTTGCGCAATTTGAAGGATTATAATATTTTCTCTTCTTATTTGTTGTGTAGAATGCCATAATACAAGTTTATGGCAGTATCTATTATGGTTTGTCTATTGACTCAGCTTGAACTATGAGAAAAGGTCTGCAATGTTACTTCGTTAGTATGTTCTAACTAGCATTGCCATCTTTTTTTGATGTTTCCATTTTAAGTGCTAAGGACAAGAATTACAGGGTGTGTGACTAATGACTCAGAATGTTTAACCTTGCTGATGTAGATGGCTATTGGAACAACAATATGGGGAGTGAAGCATCTCCCACAGAATCGGGAGGTTTTTATGGTTCTTGGAGGGGATGGATCGTTATCCCTTTATAAACATTCGCACCCTAGCAAGCGTTCTCTCAAAAGTATGGAAGAAAGACCATATGGGGTACTCTCTCTCTCTCTCTCTCTCTCTCTCTCTCTCTCTGTGCGTAGGGAATGGGGCTGGGGCTGGGAAGGGTGATTTTTCAGTTAAAAAATCATTAGATTTTTTATAATTTCTTGTGATATACATCTTTGTAATTGTATTCTTGATTGATGGTAGATTGAACATTGTGTATGCATGGTAGAAACATTTAGAAAGAAATGGTGCCCTTTTCCATCTGTTTTTGAGTCCTTAATCACAAGCATATGAAAATATAGATTATGCATCTTACAAATGCTTGAAGGGACAAGTGGAGTGACAGTGAGCTTGCTGTGCAAACTTAGGATTTCAAAGGAGCTACTGTTGACATTTTTTGAGGGGCTTCTTTTTGTTTAATATTTGTTTGTTTGAATGATCTTTTGAACTTTTTCTTGTCTCGTACTCAGTTTTTGGATCTTGGCATTCCAATAGTTGCCATATTTTGGCATCTCAAGGCATTTGTTATCTTTTGTTTCTTTCGTTTCTTTCCTTGCCTCAGTCTTCACTTGCACCCTGTTTCCTTTCAGGATCCATCCCTTGCCTGGTTATTTATAATATATATTTGTACTTTGTATCTTTAGGATTCATCTGGTTCAAGTTTTCCTCTTGTTATTATTGAGTTGATTTACTGAATTAGTTCTAGTCTTAGTCAATTTTTCAGCACCTAGGATTGTATGATTTACTCTTTCATTAGGGATGCATGTTCATGTCCCATTGTCTGACATTTCACTTGGAGGTTGAAAACAAATGCTGTACATGTCACACAAATAATCAACTCCCTTCGAAGAAATTCCCAAGGTTTGAGGGTTTCCCTGGACTTGCACCTGACCTCGTCATCTTTTGCATCAGCCATGCATGGATCTCTGGTGGGTTCTTTCCAAACCAAGTAACTTCAATAAGGATCCACAACCACTTGATTCTTCAACCTACCTTCAACACTCTGAACATTGAAATATTTTTTTTCCTGCAATAGTTATACTCACCATGTTGTCAGTCATTATCCTCTAGACTTTCTAGGATCCTCATTCACGTATTTCCTTGTCCTCAAACATTTGTTAATGTGTTTTTTGAATCTGAGAAATATGATTTTTGTGGTCTAGGACTACTAATTAATAAACAACTTAAGTATAAGTATATAAGCATTCCCTGGTAATATTTAATATTACTAGTTTTTAGTTGATCTTATATAGTTGCTTATATTCAGGTTTGGCATTTTAAGGAGTGATTACTTTATTAGGTTATTGACCTTTTCCCCTTAGTTGCTACTCACCTTACAGGTTCTGTCAAACAAGTCCTCTTGAAGCTATCTCCACATTTCTTATGGCTAGACCTGAGTATGAGATGATCACTCATCATCATTTGTAGGCACTTGTATATTGACATAGAATTTTACTCCTGTGGCTTTTGGTGCAGATAACGGGTAAAGTAAATCTTCTATCTTCTCAGGCGTTGTCTACTCAGCCAGTTGCATGCTTTGATTGGTAAAATCTACCTACGGAAATTTCAAACACCTTTTCTTGTGTACTAGGTATTTCTTACAAAATGAATACTGATTTCTTATTAATTATGCAATCATTAATTTACAGGAGTCCAGACAAAGAAGGGCTGGCAGTATTCGGTTCTTTTGATCAATGTATTAGAGTTGCTATTGTGACAAAACTAAACAAGATATAAGTTACACGATTGTATAAATTGCATTCACCATTATCACATGATAGAATATCCTTGATGCCATCAACTTAAAATATAAGCTTCAAACGATTTCCTGTTTATTTTGTGGTAATGTTGGCAGATAACGTTTCAGGTTTTGTGTTAAGTTTCTAATTTTGCATATAGTTTTGCTATGAGAAATCTTTCTGCAAGATTTCTCACCTTTATACTCAGCTTTTTTATGGTTATGGCAACATGAATGTGTCTTTATACGGTTTCTGTATATTGCTTCAATATCATCTGTTTCATATGTTAATTTTGGCAATATAGGTATATTTGGCAATATCTAATGATTATATAGATTTGTTAACCATTGAATTAATGATGATTTGATTTAGTGTTATTTCTATATAATTAATGAAATGAGTACTGACATTATCTGTGTACTAAATTACTTGAGGAGATCACCAATCATTCCCTTCCCCTTCTTGATACCTTCACACAACAATAAAAGCTTACGATGTTTGAAATTGGGTAGTTAATTATTTGTAAACAAATAAAAATGGTCTTAAAGTTTTCACCTGTTTTTGCTTTTGCCTAAAGGCTTATATTTGATTCAACCAAAGGCAACATAAACCAGCTTCCTTTTAGAGGGCAGTTCCTTTTGAAATGAGTTTCGAAAGATGGAAGTTTGTTGGAACTTGTTTCCCCTGTTCAAATGCATCTAAGAGCCATTTTCAGACTCGGGTAACTCTACATCAAATTGTTATAGATCTGGAATTAGTCCACTGGTTTTTCTTTCTTTTTTATTTTCATTTTGCAAACACACTAATTTCTCCTACCTGAAATTCTTAAGGTAGCATTGTCTTGAACATTTTTCATTTTCCCAGCTTATATGACCTAGCCGAAAGGTGTGGCTGGACCTCTGTGGCTTAAAGGCAACAACTTTCCATCAGTTTTTGGTGTTTTACTGTTAATTTAGCAATGTATCATTATTTATGACTAATTGAAGTATGTTATGGTCGAAATGGCAGCAACCTACCGTCAATAAACTGTTGGTGTCACATTAGTATTAGTGTGATGTCATAATGTTGATGCATTTCCATAAGTAGCACTAATCCCTACTTAATTTGATCAGTAGATAGAAAATAGCATGAATATTTGGGAAAATTGCCACTTTCACCTTGTGTTTAGATATCTAATTCATTATTATCAGATATTACTAGCTAGTCAGCTTTATCTTTTAGCAATTTGTTAGTCTGTAAGATTTGGCCTTAGTTGCCGATTCGGGTTCGGGGACGGATTCGGGTTCGCGAATCCGGTTCGTGGATTCGTGAATTTTTTTTTTTCCGTTTTGGATTCGTGAGTTTATATATATATATATATATATATATATATATGCATTATAAATTTATATATCAAAAAATATAAGAGAAATATACTTAATTCTAAAACTAAATCATTTCATACTATGAGTATGAATCTATGATGCTTGATCATTAAAACTTCAAATAGCATACTTGATCATTGATCTATCATTCTATGTTGACAATTCTAAAGAAAATCAGCACATTGAATTATATTACTGAATTACAAAATGACATTTCAAAATATTGTTCATTAAAGTTTGAGACATGATTCAATGTTCAATGGTTCATCAATCAAATGGATTATCAAAAAAATCTGGATCAATGGGGTTTCCAGTAGCTGCAAGTGTTTGATCAAAATCATCATTAATGGAACCCAAAGTTCCACTAGCACTAGAGGGTGCTGTCTCATCATCATCATCATCACCATCATAATCCACATCAGCCAAAGTGCTTCTAGCAAGATCGTGAATGGTCATATCTAGGTCAGCAGATTCGGGTGCTACATCCCAAAGCTTCGTTGGCCCCTTCTTGTACTTTGGATCCTTCCGTGACAGGAGATGCAAGTTGTTGTGAACATACACCAAATCTTCTGCTTTTTTTGCAGCCAACCGGTTACGCTTGACTGAGTGGATAAAGGAGTAAGTACTCCAATTCCGCTCAGCAGCAGAAGAGCTCGCAACCTAGAGAAAAAATCAGCAAAATTAAAAAAATACAAGATAAATTGAAGAGCGTTAAGTATTAAATTCTACAATGCAAGTGCCAAAACAAAAAGAAAAAAAAAGTTAAACCTTAAAAACTTACTTGTGATAGAATCTTAATCGCAAGAGGTTGGAGGTATAGATAATCTTGCCCATGAAGATACCACCATGTAACAGCATCCATTTTGCTTTGGTCATTGATAGCAGTAGGGTGGAGATCTCTTCCTGAGATAAATGATCCAAATTCTCTCCTAACACTTACCCCAATATCTAGATCACGGAAGATTTTATCAAATGCCTTATTATACCCACTGGCAACCTCAGCATCTCTATATGGTGCCACTCTACCTGGAATACCAAGTACTTGTGCGCTATAGTACCTAGGAGAAAGAGCATATGCTAGGAGGTGCAATGGTGTGGTCATCTTGTTCCAACGATGAAGAACCATTGCTTCCACCTTTTTGTATAAGGTGTCCTCAAGATCATTCTCTCTCCTATGTATGACCTGGGATATCAAATGAAGTTCATGTAAGTTATCATTATGTCAATTTTGAATTTAAATAACTCTCAATAAACAAAGATAAAGGAATGTATTAAATTTATGACTTACCATTTTTATCTTCTCCAACATTGTGTCCATGCTATCATAGATATCCCCCAAGCATGGTAAATCAGTGTCGGCAAATCGAAGCATAGACATGATGGGTTCAGTGAATTCCAAGACATACTCCACACGAGTCCACCAATCATCATCTAATACCAATGCCTTAACCTTTTGGGCCCTGACTGTACTGGACTGCTTCCAGATGCTCCATTGGTTACTAATAACCATTTGTGATAAGGCCTCCTTCACCTTGACAAGCCGTCTCAACACAATTGTGTGAGAGGCAAACCGGGTTTCAGCCACCTAAAACATGTTAGTAGAAAGTTAAAACATGACATAAAAATTATAATATGATAAATGAAACTAAATAAGTTATAAATTAAATTTTAAAATTTACCTTCAACAATTCCAATTTTGAGTAAGTTCTGAAAATTGCTTGTGACATATGGTGATTTGTCACAAACATTTGAATCTCCTCACCCTCCTCATACACCTGTTTCACCCAGTCTATTTCGGTGCCAATTGCTTTCATCACTAGATTGGGAGAATGGACGGTGCACGGTGTCCAAAAGATGTGATCATATCTTGCCTCTATCAAAGCACCTGCAACCTTGCAAACTTTTGCATTGTCCGTAATTACTTGGACAACATTGTGATGACCCACAGACTCTATGGATTCAATGAGAATCTGGGCAATGAACTCTGCATTTTTAAGTTCGCCTTCACAGTCAACCGCCTTCAAAAATATTGACCCCTTGGAGGATACAACAATTACATTAATTAAAGGACGGTTTTTACAATCTTTCCATCCATCTGAAACAATAGACACACTTGATTGAATCCAAGAATCTCTTATTGGTTGTAGTAGGTGCTCTACATTTTTTCTCTCATTTTGTAATATGGTGGTGCGCAACTTTTCATATTTAGGGCCACGGTAACCAGAAGGTGCTTCATTTATTCCTTCACACATGTCACTAAAATAAGGTGATCTCACAAAGTTGAATGGAATACAATTTGCAAAGAGGCAACGTCCAACTTTGGCATCAGCAATTTCTCTTAATTCAATTTGAAATCCCCTCTCTAATGGGCCTCTCTTGCGGGGGGTGTTGTGTGGTTGATCTACATCTTCATCCCTAGAAGGCATAGGCAAGAATGGATGTGATCTAGATTGCATTTGAGTGGGTGGCTGCATTGATTTCTGTTTACTGGTATAAGAAACTTGTTTCCCCTTTGCACATATTTTATCAGCTTCTTCTTGTTCTTTTACCAAAGCTGCTATTTGTGCAGCTGGCAATCCCTTCTTATCTTCCCCCTCACACATGTTAATCCCTTGACCCGCAGGGCCTAAAAGATGATATTTTACCCGGGAGTAGGAGCTTCTATATTGTATTTTGCAAAAATTACATTTCCATACATACCCCCCACCTCCAACACATTGAGAAATTCTTGTTGTGTGTCTCCACAAAGGAGACCCTTTATCAATTTTAAATCTTTGAGATCCCTCCCCACCCACTGAACCTTGACTACTCATTGTTGCAATCTATAACAAAAATGAAAAAAGAAAACTTCAAAACTTATACAAAATGAAAAACTTATACTTCAAGAATCAAAACTTATCAAAAAAATTTTGAGAATATGGTTCAAATGCATACCTTAGTCACTCAAATAGACTGAATAGTGCTTCTTGGAAGGTCTTTGTCACTCCACAATTGAGCTCCTTCGAATTCAATCACCTCACTTCAAGCTTGCATGAATGAGAGAGCAAAATGAAAGAGAATAATAAAGAGCACAATGAGAAATAAAATGTGTTTGAAGACTCATAAAAAGGGTCGTTTTAGGGTTAGAAATAAAAAAAATAATATAAAAATCTCTTTTTGAAGTCATTGTTTGACTTTTTAACTTGCCAATGCCGTGGGTCCTTGAGGATTTGCATTACTTTATATGCACCGGTAGACTAAACAGAGGAGATGCACCGGTAGACCAAGTAGAAAAGGAAATGAACCGAGGATAAGAGTCTAATGATATGGACCGGGTATAAGATTAATACCGGTCAACAACATGTCTATCTTCACCGGTGAATGCGGAGTTGTTTAAGTTAAAACTGGAATATGCGGAACATCCACCATTTAAAACTAAAGTTAGCTTTTTAACAGAAGTTAGTTTTATTTTTACGCGAATGTTTCAAGGTAAACTCAAGATCAGAATGCAAAGCTTTTTCTTTGTTGCATGATTTATGGACGAGTTTACAGCCTGACGGTTCTATGAATTAAGGGTTTCATTGAGATGAACTTTTGTATAAATACAAGTCATAGGATGCAAAAAAAGTGTTGTTGATAGTTGTTGAATATATAGGGGTGGTCCCACAATAGTGTCCCACTTTTTGGCCAACTTTGACACAGAGATCAACATTCTTAGAAAAACTTCACTTTCAAACACCTGTTGTCACAAAACTATTAGGTAAAAATGATATAAATTAGAGCCTTTTAGAATTTTCTTTTTAGTTTCTAAATATATTTTAAAAAAATAAATTAAAATTCATTTAAATTCATTTTTCGTTCTCTTTTGTAAAGTGGTTTAAGTGAAAACACTGTGTTTTTAAAGAGTTACTGTCACTTGGACCAGCATAACTTTTTTTTATTAATATGATAATGATGTAATTCTTTCGAGATTATATTTGTAACTTCAATATCTAAAGGATGCAATTGCTTTTATTCATTTTGGGTCAATATTTCATAGTTTATTAAGTTTTAAAGTGACAATAACTGTAATTTAGACATAAGGTCACTTGGATTGCTTTAATTTGATTTGTGTATATCGAAAATCATTTTTTCTTTTTTTATATAGAAAGGTAACACAAATGCTCTTTTCTTATATATTTTTCATATTTGTTTTTTGTAATTTACTATTTTTCGTGAAGTCTTGAAGAGACAGGTTGTTAAATGACCAGACAACCTACGTTTAATTAAAACAATATTTAAAAGTGATAATGAACTCAATATGTATTAAAATTATACTCATTAGAAAACTTGTTCTGAATAGCATCATATTACATAGATAAATTTTTCAAATGGATTCATTTGATCTACCAAAACATAAAGTTGAAGTGATTTTTTGTCAGCATTTTAATAGATGTGAAGGAGACCCCATTGTAGGTATGAATAAAGAGTATGGATGTTATATCAATTTTTTTTTAATCTAATAGGATTTGAGTTAACCATTTGTAATTAATTCCTTGAAATGGAAACTCTCAAGGTTTAAATCATCATATTTTATTAAAAATGTGTTATTTCAACAAAAATTAGCATGTCTAAAAAAGTGTAACCCACTATTGTGGGGTCACCCACAGAGTAGAAGAGAGATATATTAAGGTAGAAAGATTCAACAGCCAGGTAGAATTGGGAAAGATCAATAGGTATGAACTAATCAGACAAAGAGTGTCAAGTTGAGATCATTGCTTTTGTTGTGTGAAAGTATTTTGAAATCCTTCTATCAAGGTGAATCTTAATAGGTTCTTTGTAAAAATCTTTTAATCGGGTAACATCTTTGTTGATGTTGAAAGTCCTCTAACAAGGTGGCTCCTAACAGAGTTAAGGTCTTAACCGATCTTTTACCAAATCCCTTAACCGGGTAGCACTCTTGCAAGTGTTTTGTAAGCTCCTAACATGACGTCTTTATTACTGTAGTAGTGAAGTTGAGCTCTATCTCATCGTGATTTTTTCCTTATAACCGAGGATTTTCATGTATACATGATGTGTTGATTTGAGTATTTCATTTCTATTTGTGGATGATTATTTACATTTTGTTTATCTTGCAAATTTTTTTATACAAGTTTTAAATTGCAAAAGAAATAATATTTATTAATTCACCCCCCCCCTTAGTAACTGGTTAGGAATAACAATTGGTATCAGAGCTAAGTTCTCTAATAAATAAAGCTTAACCACTTGAGAAAAAGATCATGGAGGGTTACAGGTATTAGAAACAGTTTGAGGAAGCCAACGACATCATTGCCTCTCTGGAGAATAGGCTGAGAAGATCACTTGCTAAAAGAAAGGAGATGGCTCTGCAGTTGAGTGAGAGCAATGAAACAATTGATAAACTCTCTGGGCAGAGTGGATCAGATGAAGCTGAGGAAACAGTCTCTGAGCTCATAGAGAGGAATCAGATCTTAATCGATCAGATCTCCAACCTAAAAAGGGAGCAGTAAGATAATGCCCTAAGGATGACTGAACTGACTAAGAAAATGAGGAAAATTGAAAATGAAAGAAACGCAGTAGTCAAGTCTTTAATAGCCTCTGAGAGAGCAAAGAATCTGGCAGAGGAAGCGGTAAGGGAAAATGATCTTGTCGTTTTGCAAGTTCAAGAAGACATGCAAATTGTCACTCAAGAAAACACCAACATGCAAAAGGGTTGGCATGATAGAGATGATGCATGCAAAAGGCTAACAATAGAGTTGTATCAACTGAAGGAACAGATGAAAGAACTTGAAGAAATGAATGAAACCCTAAGAAGATACAATGGGAACTTGGTCAAGCTTGATGAGCAACTCAAAACTCAAAGAGAGCACAAAGATCCCACCAGACTTGGGTTCACCGGTCAAGACACCAAAGAGATTGGTGAGTCATTAGGAGCCAACAAAAGCAAGAAGGAAAAGAAGAAACCAGAAGAACAAAAAGGTAAAAAGACCTTCAACACTTCTTGCAAACATTGTGAGAAACTGGGCCATAAAACAAGCAAATGCAGAAATGCACCAGTCAAGCCAACTAACAGTTATTGCAACAACTGTTGCAAGTATGGCCACAAGACCAATGAATGCTAGTCGAGCCCCACAAGTGTGTCCAGTGGAAGCATGAGAAGCTTCAAGGACTATAGCTACGCATGCAACAAGTTTGGACACAAAGCTGATGAATGCAGATCCAAGACAATAGCATTCAAATCCCCACCGAGACCGGCATTCCCCAAAAGAAACAAGAACCGGAGCACAACCAACTGTGATAATTGTGGCATGCATAGTCACAATGACTCCTGGTGCAAATCACCTAACAACAGAAGGGTGAATCCATGGAAGGCAACTGGGATAGTCTGTTACACTTGCAACAAAGTTGGACACCTAGCTAAAGATTGCAAGAACCGTTCAATGAACAAAAGGAAAGGATCAGTCAAACCAGTGGAGAAGACCTCATCTTCAAATGAGAAGAACAACAAAGGAATGAAGACCGAGAAAGAAGTCAAGTAGATTTGGTTCAAGAAGAAATGAAAGAGCTCTGCTGAGGAGAAGATAGAGGAAAGATGATCATCGGCTGATGGTGATATCTCTTTAGCAAACTGAGCCTACAGGGCTTAGGGGGAACTTGTAGCTTGTCTATTGTTCCCGGTAGGACTGGTGAGCAACCCACTCACTCACTCAGGAAGTATAACAGGATAGGTAAGCGTTGATCAATTGAGATTTGCTCAACCAAAAAAAGCCCGAATACCGGTTGGCGAAAAAGGAAAGAAAGGTTAGGTAAGGTGATTAATGTTGTAGCTGTTTAATAATAGTTACCGTTTGGTAATTACCGTTATGCTCTAACTCCATATGAAGAAAGGAGGATTACTCACTTACTTTTACTTTGCGATTTTGTGATTAACAAATTCTTATGCTTGAGTAATATTCTCGTGCTTTGATCATCGTAAGATATTGTCTATAAGACTAGTCAAGCTACTTTCTGTATTAATTGGTTGATAGTAATGGTGTCTTCATCATTTTTTGCCAAGATGATTCAAGGAAATCAAATTGATCGATGTGTCTACGATATCATGCCGGTTCAGAACAGAGTGAATGACATGATTGGTGCACTATCATGTGTGCTTGATGGTGTTCTCATGACGGAAGATGTGACCGCCTTCATTCACACCAAGCAGGAAGAACTGGGAGCGACATTCATCCAGAGCGAGTATCTCTCGCTATGTGAGGACGGAAAGCTTCTTGATAGATACACGAAGCTGGTGTCATCTGGTCTCATCAACAGAGTCTACTATCCAGCTATCTTCCGACCAGATTGGATTCGACTGGTTCTTAGTCGTGTGCACGATCTAGGGTTTTGGCTCCAAAAGGGAGCAACTACACAAATTACAAAGGAAGACCTACATAGAGTGATCGGGTACAGTTAGGAAAGGGAAGCACTAACCCTAAGAACTATCTCAAATGTTGTCGTCACTAATCTGACAAAGTCGAAATCGGATGGTCAACTTATGACCATAAACAACATCGAAGATCAAGGAGTTCGGTTTGCATCCGCTATGATAGGATACAAGATTTATTAATCCAGAAACCTGAACAACATACCGGGAGGAGCCATTCATGCTACTCAGGATAATATATGACAATGCCAAGTACGATCTCTGCAGAATGCTTTGAGGTCAAATATTTGAAAATATGAAGAAGCTCGACATTGTAAAAAAGAAATCCATGAAGTACGGGACCCTATTGGTATGCCTTTACTTCTACTATTCAAATTTCTTCTCGAGAATTGGAAAGGTGATGTGGGGAATTGATTGACAGGTTATGCATCAGATAAGCGAAATGGCCAACCAACTGGGAAACCAGTTCAGTAAAGTAATGACGAAGTACTTTGAGGCATTCCAACTAAGAATGCATGCAAGGGAGAGGGTGTCGTCAACCATTGTTGACTCATACAAAGATGATGTATGCTTTCTGGTCTCCACTAATCACTGCATCACTCAAGCAGTGGAACCAAGAACTGGATACACTCCAAAACTGGGCTACGAGATCACCTCCAAGACAACTAAGGCATATGAAGACGCCTTGATCGAAGCTATCCTAGATATCTCTGCTTACTAGTTTGGTACCTTCGAAGAGATTCAAGAGAATCTGAAGAAAAGGGCACCAATCAAGAATGTCTACACCAAAAGGACTGCCACACCAAAGAAGAAACCGATGACAGAACAACCCAAGGCTCAAAAGAGAAGAGCTCAACCAGTACCCATCACCCAAGGGGAAGAACAAGAGGAAACAAAAACTGAAGAAACAATTCCTCTAGTCACAAAGAGGACATTTGGTAAACTAGTGAAGGAGGATCCACCAAGAAGGAGAAAGCCCACAATTGATGAATTTGTGGCAGGATTGAAAGAATCTGGCAGAATGGGTGCTGTCAATAGAAGATATTAATTGGCCAATGAAGAAGATAGGAGATAAATAGAGGAAGTAGTAGTTCACTGTATCTATAAATTCAACCTCTCTCCTACTGAACTTCATAAGGTTGTACCTGATGATCTCCAAGAAATTCTTGAAGCTAGATGGAAAGCTTCAATGGACAGAGAAAAGGAGCCGAGGATTTGAGCTCTGCTTGAGGTCCATAACCACCTTACTCTGGAATAGACCACTCACCAAGTTGAACTGCATCAACAAAATTTCTTGACAAAGAAAAGGGTCGGTCTAATGCTTATTGGAGAAGCTGAGAAGGTTCACGAGGAAGGAGTGGCAATATGAACCAAACTTCTTCAGATCCAGAAACAAGCAGAAGAAGCACACCAAAGGACAATTGAGCCACTGGTCATCGATACTGGAAAAGGAAAAGGAGTACTTGGAGTAGAAGTACCAGTTAAACAAAAGATTCATACCTGACCAGTCATCGTTGCCATCATTGATGATAAAGGTAGTGATCTAGCTTGCCTAACTGTTCTTATCTCTTCGGAGAAAGGTAAGACTCGCACCATGACTGTCAATGATATAGTTGATCAAATGATGGATTTTGGAGAGGTAGACAGTGTCGCTAGATGGTATAGTGTGCTAGGAGAAGAAGATAATAGTCAGTAATTGTAGCTCTAGTGGAAACTTTTATGGATTACCACAGAACTCCAAGGGACTATAGGTCCAAGTTTCCCCCTTAACTCAATTCTAGGCTAATGACAAAATGGAGAACCGGTCTAGGCACCAACACAAGATTCAATAAGGAGACATTGTCAAAGGTCAGACCTAGTCTCAGTGAAGAGAGAATCAAGCTTCTACTAGAAGAAGCATCAATGAACTTGGATACCAAGTATAGAGTTGCTAAGATACTCAACAAGTATGAAAATGAAGTCTATAAAGAGACTCTAGATTTCTGGTAGCAGTATGATTTCAGTGCACTCAAGGGAACAGGTCAACAGGATCAACCTAAACTAGCACAAGTACCACCGGTTCAATTCACTTCTCATGAAGAACCTACAACCAGTGAGGAGAATATTCATACAGAACAGTTCACATCTAGTGAATAGATGAATATGGGAGAGTCATCGGTCAAGATGACCATTGACAACACTACAGGTGTTGAAGAAGAAATTGTTGTTGGTGATCTGCATACAGTTGAAGAGTAGCACAAGGAAGAAGTCCCATTGGAAGAGAAATTTCCACAAGAAGAGGATGCTCAACCAGATGTTGAAGTGCAACCGGAAGTGGAAGCACAAAATGAGGAAGAAATACTAACAACAAAAGTCCTACCAGAAGAAGAGGTGCAACTGGAAAATGTGGCATTACCAGAAGAGTTAGCCGAACCAGAAGATGATGAAAACAATCAAGAACAATAGAATGAACAAGAACAAGAGTTACCTATACATATTGAGCAAGTGCTACCAGTACAAGAGCCTAGGCACAAGGAACAGGTAATGTTCCAAGCTTGTCCTCATCCAAGAGGAAGCTATCTTTTGTAGTTAACACAGAAGCCAAAAGGAGCAAGGCTACCAACATTGTGGTTGACATCAGCAAAATGTCAACAAGACAACTAAAGGAGCTAACTAAAAGGAAACAAGACATGGTCTTTACAAGTGTCAAAAATATCCCGAGCAACTTTGTACCTGATGCTGACATCGATGAAGATGAACCTGTCATAGATCAATTGGAAATATTAGCACACGCGATCAAAGAAGATCTAACCGATCTAGAGATAGTAGCAATTGATCACTACGAGAAGAAGAGAATAGAAATTCTCCACAAACAGGTTGAGGAAATAAAGGTCACAATATCTACCAATTTAGGGTTACTACAACAACAGATTCAAGTTTCAGGAAGTTTGATGACCAGAACTTCTCATTTTGATACGTTCATGCAAGATCTGACAGAGAAGTCAACAAAGACTTCAGAAGATATAAGAGTTATGTCTTCCCAATTTGACATAAAGAACAAGTCTGCAACAAATTTCAGCCAAGAAATGACAAGCCTAGCTCTCATTCTGAGAAAGGCATCTGAAGAAAAGACTAAGAGAATCCAAGATATTATTGGATTTCAATTATTTCTGGCTCCCACATTTGACTTAATGCAACAAACTGCCATAGATGTTGAGAATTTGATAGGTGAACCAGACTAGAAGACTGTGGAGGATATGAAGAACATTATTGTCTCTCTAAATGCAACACAAAAGAACATTGAATATGTAACCGGTCAATGGAACCCATTTCTTCACTCAGCAAAGACAATATTCAAGGATATATTCACAAAGCTACAAATGTAAAATCATAAGTGAAGCTTAACCCTTTGTCTTATGGAGGCAAAAAGGGGAAGAAGATGATATTGAGTAAGTGAAGAGAAGACAAGAGAAGAAGACTTCAGAGAAGGGTCAAGAGGTTGGAGATCAGAACAAATTAGCTAAAGCACTTGAACAGGGGAAGTTTGGAACATGGGAAGTGTGCAACTAGAGGAAAGAGAAGTCTACATGACAACGTATTGATTGTGATGAGTAAGTATTGGTTTTTCCACCAATGACAAAGTGGAAGATTGTTAGCACTTTAAGTTGTCATTAGTGAAGATTAGATGCAAACACCATTCCCACCGGTATAGGTACACCAAAAGATCACTCATAGTACTTTATATGCACCGGTAGACTAAATAGAGGAGATGCACTGGTAGACCAAGTAGAAAATGAAATGAACCGAGGATAAGAGTCTAATGATATGGATCGAGTATAAGATTAAATTTGGTCAACAACATGTTTATCCACACCGGTGAATGCAGAATTGTTTAAGTTAAAACTGGAATATGCAGAGCATCCACCATTTAGAACTGAAGTTAGCTTTTTAACAAGAGTTAGTTTTATTTCTACGCGGATGTTTCAAGGTAAACTCAAGATCAGAATGCAAAGATTTTTCTTTGTTGCATGATTTATGGATGAGTTTGTAGCCTGACGGTTCTATGAGCTAAGGGTTTCATTGAGATGAACTTTTGCATAAATACAGGTCATAGGACACAAGAAAAGTGTTGTTGAATATACAGAGTAGAATAGAGATATCTTTTGAGAGAAGAGCTACAGTCATAGAGGTGAAAAGCAGAAAGATTCAACAACCAGGCAGAACCGGGAGAGATCAACAGGTATGATCTAATCAAACAGAGAGTGTCAAGTTGAGATCATTGCTTTTGTAGTGTGAAAATATTTTGAAATCCCTCTATCAGGGTGAACCCTAATAGGTTCTTTGTAAAAATCTTTTAACTGGTTAACATCTTTGTTGATGTTCAAAGTCCTCTAACAAGGTGGCTCCTAACAGAGTTAAGGTCTTAGCCAATCTTCTACCAAATCCCTTAACCAGGTAGCACTCTTGCAAGTGCTTCGTAAGCTCCTAACAGGGCATCTTTATTACTGTAGTAGTGAAGTTGTGAGCTCTGTCTCACCATGGTTTTTCCTTCAAACTGAGGGTTTCCACGTATACATGATGTGTTGATGTGAGTATTTCTATTTTTGTTTGTGGATGATTATTTACATTCTGTTTATCTTGCAAGAATCTTTATACAAGTTTTAAATTGCAATAGAAATAGTATTTACTGATTCACCCCCCCTCTCAGTAATTGGTTAGGAATAACAGTCTCTTAGTCCAATTCATAGAGGAGTTGCCAATGAAGGCCATGGAGCAGAAACACAATCATTCTTTTCCACCAAATAAAAACATAGATCTAGCCTTCTGAAGTATGAAGTCACTGAGAAGAGGAAAGAGTCAAAAATATGAGTTGGAGCAACCATCATAGTGTTTTCGAGCTTCCTTGTTTGTGGGTAGCACGCAACTACTGAAGAAGGATATTTTTTGAATTTTTTTCTCCTCTAGAGAGGTATATAGTTGTGTTAGGCAGATTTTTTGAGCTGGAGAGACAAATTGGCACAAATCATTTGAATTTCAATCTAAAGAGAGAGGACATTGTTGGAGAATATAGAAAGACAATAGAGCGTCCACATTAACTTCATTATCACATGCCTACAAGTATGGGAGAGAATATCGAGGGATTGTGAGGCACCCAAGAGAGCAGCTTTCCAAGACCATGCTTGAGGGAATATGATAGGTAAAGATGAGAAAAGTGAATGCCATAATTTATGAGCATGGGTGCAAAACCAAAAGGCTTGTTTGATAGACTCCATTTTAGCACAAAAGGTACAAGTGGGCACAAATAAATAAAATTAAGCTGGTTACCACTGAGAATCTTAACATGGCAGACTTTACATGCAATAAGATGAAACTAGGCATCAGTGTTGGACTTACAGATTTGGGAGTTGAGTTTGTTCCACTTGGACCTGACAAAGGCTCATTTGATCTGAGGCAAGATGTTGATTGGTGGAAGTAGGCGTTTATATTTGGTTTTAAGGGGAAAAAAAAAGATGCTAGGAGCATTAGGCCATCTCCAATCATTCAAGAAATTAGCATGATAGTGTATGTATAATAGTGAATAAAGGTATGGTGTAACTAACTATTGTGTTTAAAGGATTGACAGTTTTTCAAAGGGAGATAGGTGGGGCTGTGTTTTAAGAAAAGGCCATGATTTCCATTGGAATGGGGATAGGTCCCTTAAGTCCCTTAAAGTTTGAATCCCTTTTTATTAAAGAGGCACTCATCTTTGAGTCTATCAATAGTACCTTATGGGATTCCATTCAGTTGAACCGACCAATTCCACCAAATAGGAGAGTAAGGGAAGCTTAGTCCAGGCTAAGAGATTTATCAAACTAGATGAGTTTTTTTTGGAGGCGATTTGCCAAGTTTTCCAAACAAAAATGAAGGGTCTAGGCCCACGAGCTTTGAAAAAATGAGCTAAAAGTAGCTTGTCCTTCCAATTGACAACATCCCAAGAATGATATGTAGAAGAAGATTGGGTTTGATATTTAACCAGATTGTTTTAGGGGGCATCTTCCTCCAAAGCTCCATGTATTCATTTAGTTGCAGGACAAATTCTTTGTGATCAATGATTCCCAAGCCCCTTTAAACCTTTGCTTGTATGCAATGTTGCCAAGAAGCAGAAGGTAATCCCTTTTGATTTCCCCATTTGACAGACAAAATTACCAATAAGATGGGTTAGTTGATTGTAGCATTTTTTGAATGATAGCCAACATGAAGATATATAAACATGACTAGGAAGAAGAATTATGTTTCCTAATTTTTATGTGACCAACCATGGAGAGGAATCTATTAGTCCATCTCAAGAGTGATATTTTTCAAGAACCAACTCAACATGTCTTTTAGAGAAACTCCATTGTGAAAGGGAATACCTAGATATATGGTAATTGAACCCTATTTAATCTCTTTCCATTCCCAAGGAATCCATGTTGGCTTGAGGTTGGGATGAGTCATAATAAATTTAGTCTTGTGCATAGATAATTTAGATATGAAAATGACACAAAATAGATTTAAGATATCAATGACATTAGTCACCTTCTCTGATGAGTTTCAAATGAAAAGCATACTATAATCTACAAAGTGTGAATTGAATTGAAACGAAGGTTTTAGAGGCTTTGTAACGGTGGCCAAATAGTGTAGCTATTTGGGATGGTGTGGCTATACAGTGTAGCTGTTTGGGATGTGCCAAGATCTTTCATTTCAAATTTAGCAACAAGCTGAGACTTAAGGTCTACAATCTTAACTTCCCCTTTACCAATGAACAACATATCATCAACATATAATGCAATGTACTAGAAATGACCACCATCAAATTTATAATACACAATGATTTGATTTAGAATGCTCAAAACACAAACTCAATACATGTATATTAAATTTCTAGTACCACATCCTAGCACTCTACTTGAGGCCATAGAAAGATTTCTTCAATTTGCAAACCAAATTACTTTTACCTTTTACCACATGGTGTTTTGGTTGTGTCATGTAAACATCCTCTAAATCACCATGAAAGAAAGTAGTTGTCACACCCATTGGCTCAACCTCTAAGTTATAAGCAGTGGCAATAGAAAGCAAAAATCTAATTGATGTCATTTTTGCAACATGAGAATATTTCACCATAATCAACACCCTTAACTTGTCTAATGTACCCTTCCTAGGTGATCACAAATGACTAGAGGTTGACCTATCATTTGAGTTCTCGTGGGTCAATAGTATGGATAGGGGACTCAGTTAGAAGGTCATGAAGTTGTACAAGGGCTCTGTGAATTATTCCACACTTTCAAATGACATCTACTTTTTAGGAGGGATCTCTATTTTTTAGGGAATGACTAAGAGTTGGTTCCAAGGTGTCTACAAACCATTCTAGATGTTTTGAGACTTGTTGTCCTCAATTTTGAGATCACAAAATTGTGGCAACCCTACACAATCTTTTTATCAATTCGTAGGAGTATCCTCTATGATTTGAACATTTTTGATTAAGTGTTATAAAGACGATTCGTTATCCCTAAAAAACTCTTTGTAATACATGTTTCATATGTTCTTCAAGTCCTTTTCTTTATTTTTAATTTTGTTTTTTCCTTGAGTCAATAGTCCTTTTAAATATGCTCGTTTCAAGCTAACTTAGACATCAAACGGAGTTGTATAACTCAAGTTATGATGTAAAAGGTGGGGTTTTTCAGGCTGACTGCATATTCATTAAAAATCCTTAAAAGGTGGGGTTTTCAAAGTCAACTGCATGAATTCAAATTATATTTGATATATTAAATAGATTTTAAAGTTCATTTTCAAATTTCAACTCATTTTGAGTTGATTTGACTATAGTTTTTAATGTTTTCGTGAAATTAGCTTTAAAATAGTCTAATTTCATGTTACTTTATTAAAACATTATAGTTATATATTAAATTAATTCAAAATTAAATGCTTAAGTTCAAATAAGTGTGGTTTTTATTCTCCATTACATATCATCAATATGCAAAACACTTTTCAATGGCCACCTCTTGAAATTAAGCCTTTTACTTATTAAATACATTTTTTTTAATGTGTAATTGCATGTATATTTTATGTATTTTGGACATATATGCAGTTGAACCTCTAAACAACATATTTAATCCTTATGAGTGTTATTTTTAAACTCAATTACATATCTTTTATGTACTTTTGACATGTGCAAAGACCTTCTCAAATAACGTTTTTAAGAAACTACTAAGGACGTCGAATTCCAAGAAGATTGCATATGTTTGAACGTCATATGCAAATGAGTTTCTAAATAATGTTTTTAAGTGTTTTTCCCCAAGACGTCGAAGGATTACATATGTTTTATGCAAAAGCATTTCCAAAGAACGTTTTTAATTTGTCTTCTTGGGCGTCGAATTTCCAGACCTTTGCATATGCCGAAATGTATGTAAAGACACTCATAAACATCATTTTTATTCTTCCCTTCTAGGCGTCAATTTATGGGAGAGTTGCATATGTGTTTTTAACATATAAAAAAAGGTTTTTAAACCAACATTTTTAACAATCTACCCTAGGTGTCGATTTTGGGAGTGGCTACATATGTTAAAATGATGTGCAAAGATAATTTTAAAATAACATTTTTAATGCTATGCTTTGGACGTTGATTTTGGAGGGCTTTGGATATGTGCCTTTGCCTCTACAAAGCACGTTTTGGCTGTTCTTCTCTATAGGCATCGATTTTCATATGCATTGCCTATGCTGTTTAAAATTCAAAGCATATGTATTTTGGTAGAAACAATCTGCCCTTGACCATTTCTTCTTCAAAACGTTTCATGGAAGGAGGATATGAGTGTTTTCAAATAATTTCTCAGCCCAAGAATTGATTTTGTGAGTTAGTTATTTCTTTCATTGATTTATTTTCTCATTTTTGGTTGGATTTATGCCCTAGACACCATTTTTCTTCCTCAGTGCATATACATGAGAAATAGTCAAAATAGTTGCTATTTCTTGGCATTTTATTTCTCATTCTTTACCACTTGGTTGTATATGCATGTTGACTGTCCAAAATTGAAGGAAAGAGACTAGGAATGTGATCTATATATACTCTTTCCATCCAATCTTTCGTAAATCTAAAAATCTATTGAATTTATTTCAAATTTGGCTCAAGATTTTGAGAGATTTCATCTTGAGGATTGAGGTAATTTCTTTCTAAGCCTTTTCCTTGTTTTTCTTCCCAAGTTATTTAACTTACATGTGAAGCTTTCATTTATGATTTACATGTGATTAAGTTTATGTTTCTTCTACTTCTATCTTCTATTCTCAAGATGCATATGCAAGAACTTCATCTTACTTGCATATGCAGTCGGGATTAAAAACCTCGTTCTATGGTGAAGAAGGAAACAAATCCAATGCGAGTTCATACATGTGCTATCTTCCAAAAGTCCACTTGCATAAGTTACTGTCCCTACCACCTCCATATGACGTAAAACTCATAATGGTGGTCATTTCAAGCTCCATTATAAAAATAAAAGATATCCATTCATTCACTTGCCTTCCTATCTTTCATAATCTTCATTGTCTCCATATGCAATTACCCACAAGAAATTCATTATTGAGTTCTCTTTGCAGCTGAAACCATTCATTTTCCAAAGAAAATCAGTCATCCCCATACACCATTCATTATTTTTAGACATTCCATGATGAGTCCCTCTCAAGAAGATGTTCTTACTTTGTGGAGTTTTTATGTCATAGTTGCTCAGTCATATAAAGTTGCTATGTCTGAAGGGATCACACTTGCCAAAGAAAAGGAGAAGAAGAAGATGAAATACCAGTATGACTCGTATCATAATTCTGTCCCGCCTTCACAAGTTGTTTCTTATTGTGAAGAAGTCAGAGACACTGATATTTCACACATGAACTTTGAAGAATTCCATCAGAGGGTTGATGTTGAGGTTAAAGAAGACATGCTTTCCATTAAATAGAGCCGCATTCATCTTGTTTCCACTTTTCCATTGGCTTCCCTTGAGCTAGAGTTCGTGCTTGCGTGTGCAAAGATCTTTGATCCTACATCCAAAACCATTAAAGATCAAGATGGTAAGACTATTATTAGTCTTGATACAAAGACTGTTGATAGAATCTTCCAGGTGCCACTAAGTCCTATCACTATTAATATCACCAAATAGAAAGCTCTTGACAGGTGGAACAAAGACACTTCTTCCTGTACAAAGTTCATTAATGAAAATTGCCTGCTCAATAAAAGGCCAAATATTGCAAGATGGCGAAAAGGAATCCATCACACTGAGTTCAAGGAAGAGATTAGTGACCTCATTACCTTATTCAGTCGCCTTGCAGGGTTAAAGATGCCAAACATCTTTGAGCCCTGGATGTATAAATACATTTCTCTTATTGTACGGTCTAAGGAAAAGATATTCTAGGGAGAAATGATCAGTGATATGTTGTGTACTGAGCAGCTTTATGAAGTTGTCAACACTTGTAATTTTCATATGAATTGATACCTTATGTACATTGCTCCCTCGCTTGGTTCTTTCTCTGGTTTATCTACTAAAGAGGACATATCATTGGTTCCTATGTGGGATTATTACCCTCAGCTTGTGTTGAAGGCTAGTTGCTCTCATTATCGTAGGGTGCAGGATGCCTTCTATGGACATTTCATGTGCTTATTTGATAAAAGTCTCCCTAACAAGCGTGTTTCAGATGAGGCATGGGTTAAGGTAAATGCGTATGACTATCTATTTCTTAAGTTCCCTACCTACACTTACATGAGGGTAGGCTACTTCAAAGGTGAACCATATACACTCCTGAGATATCGTAAAGATAAGATCATACTCATGGAGTTGGCCAAGCAACTCATGGTTGTCCAAGTGCACCAGAATATATTACACAGGCCGAGTGTGGGGATTTCCTCTTGAAACCCACTGAAGATTGGAGGATACTCCCTAGATATAGTTCCAAATGCCAAAAACATGGAGTATGAGCTTCAGAGGATCACTTTGAAAAAATTCATGGCTCAGAGTCATTTCGACTGGCGAGGGCTCAATGACAAGATGAGGAGGCAGTTTGTGCGTGTGTATAGACTAGAGGACATATGTATTGATCTTCGTATTGAAGTAGATATACAAAGGATGGATTACTGTCGCCTGTCTATCAAACAGATTATTGACTTCAACCTTGCAGACATTCCTCCGGGGGTTAAAGATGATGGTGACATTCTTGATCCCGAATATGCTCACAATCATGTTTAGAATTTGCCTATTTTGTCTCCTTCCTGGTCAGGAAAAGAGAGTGTTTCTATTTGTGATCATTTTCAGTCCGTTCTTGCAAATAACAACATTTGGTTAAAAAGAAGAGGACTGAAAAGCATCAAAATAAGATTGGGAAAAGACTTTGATCATGGTGGCCCAGTTGGTAAGAGATCGTAAATTAAAAGAAGAACTAAGGATGGCACATCTTCTTCACCAGCTGATCCTATCATTCCCGTCATGTCTACTCTTCCTAAGCTTACCATAAAGGGAGGCAAGGACACTGGGAGATTTCTTGAGGTCAAAAGCACAAAACTTGAAAGGGTTCAAGTACTATCCAGTGATGATGAGATGCCTAACTTACCTAAGGTATCTTCACTCGATGTACCTCCTCTTGTGGATATTTTAGTTACCATAGTGATTCCTGATTCGACACCTGCATCAGATGTGTCTCCTGATTCACCTATGGGTACAACTGCAGATGCTTTTTCTATGTAGTAGATTCCTCCTATAGATTCAGTCTTGGTGACGCCTGCCTTTCCTATCTCATTAGTTGCTCCTATTGTCATACCTAAGGACTCTTATCATAGTTCTCAGAGTGTGTTTGATGCATACTCAATGACTATTTCTTCCATCACAACACTTGATACTACTTCTATACAATTGGAGCAATTCATGTCAGAGGTTACTCACAACAGCCCTACTCCTATGGCAATCTTGATAGAGGCTTCCCCTCTTGTGGCCACAATTGCAGAGGCAGATCCAGTTACTACTCTAGCTATTACATCTGTAGAAACAACATCTTCTTCATTTATTTTGCCTTCTTGGCTAAGTGCCATAACTCAAAAAAGGAAGAAGGAAGAGATTGCATTGGAGGGTTTCGATTTCAAACAAGTTTCCAAGCCAAAAGCTCCAAAGAACAAGAAGGCTAAAATGGTGTCAAGAATTGTGGTGAAAGACAATGATAAGTATGCTGAAATTGTTGAGCCTTTGTTTGATAAATCTACAGAAGATGAGCATCCCTCTGATTATAAAATCACAAGGGTAGAACTTGGTAAGCAGACACGTTTGAGTTGCCATCAAAATGCTTAGGATGTTGTTGCACAACTCACACGAAGGAATGACAAGGTATGGGAGAAGAAAAACAAGATGAAGGAGGAAAATGTACGCCTTCTTGAAGTTATAAACATGATGAATAATTTTTAGAATGCTGCTCCTATTTCAGTATCATGCCTTGAAGGTTATGAGAATTGTTGCAAAAAGGTAAAAGCAACTGATGAGTGGTGTGCACAAATAGAAATGCAAGGCATGCAGGTGATTGAAGACTCATATAAGGTATTGAGGCATATACACATGACTATCAATGAAATAAGGGAACTTATTTCATCCTTCCATCAACAGCTAAGAGTTTGAATGAGGATATGAATGTTTGGAGGACTATGCAGGACTTCAATCTCAAGAAATTGTGCCAGTTTGAAATCATTTCTTCTGTTGACACATATCTTGAGTCTCTTGATTTAATGATCAATAAGGAGAGAGTCTTGGGTAAATTGGTCACTGATTTGCAATCAGATTTGAACTCATGGAATGAACAAGAATGTTAGATGATGAAAGAGTTCAACAAATTGTCTTGCGAAGTTTCCTCAAAAGATGGTGAGTTGATTGAAGGAAGAATTATGATGCAAAGGTTCTCAGAGATGATTCACCTTCACCTAGATGCAGATGATTTTAGTCCCACTATTCTTGATCGGTTCATGGAATGTAAAATGTCCTTGAATCATCTTCAAAGTCAAGTAACCGGCTATACTAAATCTCATGTTTTACACAAGGTTACCGTGATTGCTCAGCATATGGGTGCGCTTGATCCAGCCATGATACATGAGTCTCTTCACAAGTTTGAGGCTTATGTGAATAGCCTTTGATGCTGTCACCTAAGTGTCTAGGACACTTTTTCTTTGTTTTATAGCATATGTTTGACAGGTTACATGCAATGCATGTGATGATTGTAATTACAGGAAAACATATTCCTGTATGCCAAAGTTATGTAATTGTGTTACAAGTACTTTAAGCCTTGTAACATATATTGAATAAGTCAAAGTAGTTAATAGATTCTTGAATAAGTCAAAGTGGTTAAGGGTTTCCCCTTTTCTCTCCACTTTTTTCTCTTGTATTTTCCTATATAAAGGAGAGAGCTCATTGTAAATATTTCCATCTTTTGTTTAAGCAAGAAAGACTATACTTGAGAACTTGTGTGATGAAAACTTTGTGTTTCATTGTATGAATTATCAAAAGTGAATAAATGTAACAAGATTTTCCAAAATTTGTGTTGAAAATCTTGGGATTGAATGGTGTGTTCTTATGTTGCATTGTTCAATCATTCTTGAATTCATTTCATAAGTTAAACTTGTGTAAATCATTGGAGGTTTCAATTCACCTTTTGAGAGACTTTGGGCTACAGGAGGATGATTGCTATAATAGTAGTGGCTATGAATACTGAGATTTGAAGACTTTGAGCTTCAAGTTTGAGTATTTTTCTTTTAATTTCAAAATCATTAGTGAGAGACTTTGAGCCTTACTATGGATTCTCGTTATTTCAAAATATGATTAATTGCAAGAGACTTTGGGCCCTTGTTTTAATTCACCAAATATATTTATAACTATTGCCTTAGGAGTTGTTCTTACGCCAATTGCTAAGTCATTGGTATTATCGTAGCAGTAGGTAATCTTTGTAGAGTTAATAAGTTGTCTTTTCTTTGGGATATTTTCTTGAAAAAAGAGGAAAAGATTAGAAGTATCACCCTTATTCAATTATAGTTGAAATCCTGCCGAAGCCACCTACAGTAAGAAGGGAGCCTCCCCTATTGCTGAGAGGAGAGATTTATGTCATTATACCATTGTCTAAAATTATAATTTTTTAAGGTGTAGTCTTAGTAGCTTACAAAATTTTTAGCCAACAAGACCATCTCCTAAATTTTAGGGAGGGGTCCTATTATTATGGAGGATTGGCAGTTGACTGGTTGACTACTTGGAGGACCATGGTGCTAAATAGAATCCTTTTTGAGTAGTTTATGTTGATTGGAGACATTCTCCTAATTGAGTGTGGATCCCTATTTTTAGGAGGAACTATCAGTTGGCTTGCAAGACTCAGACATCATCAGTGATTAAGGTACTTCAGAAAAATTCAAGGTTTAAGTCCAAATTTAGTGTTTTATGAATAAATTGAGGAATTTTTAGTTTTGTGATGAAGGAAAAATAAGTTTTGAAGGGAACCGAAACCCTTTATAATGAGATCATGAAATATATTCAAAGAAAGCACATAACAAGAGACAGATGAAGACCAAAAAGAGGGTTTTAACATCAGGCTCCCCCTTTCTTGTGGAATTGAAGAGTCATATCAAAAGAGGGTGAAGACCTCTTAGAATTTTTACCTTTTACCGTAATTCAACCCTCTTCCGTCATAGCTGTCACACTCTACCAAGCCAATAAAATTGGGGAATATTTAATTATTTCCCTTAGTTAGATTAAATAATTAATATTAAAGTGATTTTATATAGTCACTTTAAATTATAATAAAATATAATAATGCATTGGCTCATTTCCCCCAGCGACAAAGTTGATAATTTGTTATTTTAAAAGGAGGCCACTTTTATAATGGGAAATAAGGCCTTTGGGTTTGAATTCTTAGGAAGATGAATTTTAATACAAATAAAATCCATTAATAAAGTTGTGAAACCCTAAATAGGGTTTGAACCACTTGGAGGAGAGAACAATAATAAAAAGAAAGATTGGGCTATATTTTACATTATTTAGGTCATTTTTCATTCTTAGGAATTGAGGTGTGAAAATTCAAATCATCAATATTACGCTTTGAGGAATGAAAACTCCTTGAAGGCATGCAGGTTTGGATGCAACCCCAACTCACTTAACTGAGGAATTCATTGAGGATTCTTGTTTGTGCATCAATTTCAAGCTTAGATTAGTAGGAATAGACTTTGGACAACTGATTTGTTAGATTTTTGGAGGCAATTAAGGCAATCATACTTTCTCCAGCCCCCATGTGACTTCCCCTTGCTGGTTGTACCACTTTGGAGGTACCTACGGTTCCAATTTCATCAAATAACAGGAGTGAGGGTTTGGTAATTGTAGGAAATCCATTTCCAACAATAGTAATTAGCAAATAAAGGCTTTCAACATTATACAACATGCATTATTTTTGATATCAACAATTCATTGTGAAAAAGTGGTCAAATTCAATAATCTTGCTTATAGGCTAGGAATGTTTTTTAACAGTTTAGTCTATTGTTTTAATAATTGTTTATGATAATTATAGTAGATGCAAAAAGATCACATTTGTGGTGTTGAAACTTCCTAGTGGCACCTATATTGTGATTTTTACCAGATCCATTAATAAAACACTCACTTCTAGGCTTAGGATTAGAATCTTGGTATGCTACCCATTCCAGTGGAATAAATCCCTCAAATTTGAAATTATTGGTTTTCTATCACATAAACTAGAATTCTGAAATCCTTTATCAGTCAAATACTTCATTGTATTTTGCATTCAAAATCATTCTTTCATTTACATTGAAACAGGCATAAAGCCTAAATAACCTTTGGAAAATAAAAAGCAATCAAAACAATCAAAACATTCACAAAAACCCTAGAAGCAACACGTTGAAATTGTCATAACCCTATATTCACATATGATTAATTTAATTTAAATTATTTTAAATATAAATGTATGTTATATTATTGTAAATGTCATCATGATAATTAATATAAATAAATAGTCTATTCATAATCAATATTGATAAGTAGTCTATTTGTAATGACCCTCACTAGTAGGATCACTAAAAACCTCCGAATCTAACTGTGGCAATTTGTCAAACAGTTGGCATGCACTCTACGGTTTTGCTTGCAATGATATGTTTTCAATGTGTATATTGTTTTGGCATCAATTTTGCATTTGAGATAACAATACCAATATAGAAAGTAGCACAAAGAACAACAATGCAACTTTATTATCAATGAAATGATCCCTATGTCAATGTATCATGTATTTCTCAAATTCTGATTTGCAATGAATGACTGTTCCAACAACAAAATGTAAGCACTGTCTATGGACTGATTACAACACAATAGCTAAGACATGAGATATATGAATCATCTTTCACGGACAAGTCTTATCAATGCACTTTTCCTATTCCAAACCAATAACAAGTCTGAATACATTGACTGTTACATGGACTGTTACATGTCAAGACATAAGATAGTGCTGTTCCCCATAAACCCTCTTACTTCTATGCCAATTTAGTGATAACAAAGACTGCTATGACAGTAATAGTAACCATGCAGCTATGTCCAAGAACAGGGACTATCAACTCTCAAAATCTGGACTGTCCTACAAGTCTGAATACATGCGATTTTCACAGAATTTCTTGATTAACACAAAATACTCAAAACATATAGAATGAACCTGATTTGGATGCCCTTATAATGTGCTGATGATGACTGATGAAGATGCTGGAAGAACAGACCCGAATTGCCAACCAAACTCTGCAACTTTGTATCTACTGTGACTGCAGTACCAGGGCCGTACTGTACGACTGCAGTACAAAAATCTGGGTAGGGTTTTGTGGCCCCCAAAAAAATATAAATAGGACCGCCAAGGATGTATGAATGTCCTCTCAAATGCATAAAAAATATCTCCAGGTAGATTTGGAGATATGAACAAAAATGTGATTCCAGGCCCTGATATTGGATGTCTGAAAAATGTGCAATATTGTCTTCAATCCTTCACCAAATGATTCACCAATTAAGTGATGAATTCCAAACCCTTATTCAATCAGTTACAAACCCTCAATATCAATTTTTTAGGTCTGCTTTTTCAGACTGCTTTTTCGGGTCTGCTTTTTCGGATTTGCTTTTTCGAACTACTTTTTCAGATCTGCTTTTTCGGCCGCCTATAATTTCGGCCCTACTAAAAATGCCTCTTGAAATGCTATTTCAATCACAAAAAAAACCTTACATCAAATTCTCAATGAAGTACCAATGAGATGGCTGAGTACCAACTCCAAACTTGCAACCCTTCAGTAGATATTTCACTACCTCAGTTATGCCAATCTAGGGGAGTGATTCGTTCCCAAAGATCGAATAGTATTTGCAGACCACAAGGTTACAAATTGCTCCACAATGGAAGAAGTAGAAGAAATCTCAAATCCAAGCATGTTCAAATGAGAGGCCCAGCCCTCTATTTATTCACTTTTTGGAGAAGTTGCTAAGAACTTCTAGAAACATCCTTTATAAAATCATATTATAATGCACTTTATAATAAAGTAACTTTATAATATAAAAAAGTGCAATCTCAACTTAAAATTATAACAATGTAGGCCCCAAAAGTCTCATAACTAAACGTAGGCTCCACTACAACTGCATGTAGGCCTCAAACTGGATGTAGGCTCTATCGAATGTAGGCTCTGTCAGTAATATGCAATCAAATGATCAACACAATGACTCTCTCTCCAAAACATTTGCCTACGAGAGTCGATAATAGGCAAATCTAGCACGCAAAATGATGTCAGCCAAAATGGGGACATGAAAGTCCGCCCTTCCTGAAATTGCTTGTCCCCAAGCAATGATTGAGCAATAGAGCAATCAATCCACCTGGATCCCAAATGTAGTCATGAACTGAACTGCTGTCAACCAACGCAAGCTCCTGCAATATCCTCTGCAATATAACCAAGAGGAATCCATGAATGAATCGTGAACCACTGCTCAACTGAACTCCAACTCCATGACTGCCACAGTCAGGAACCCACGAGACACCAATTCTGAAAATATCAGAACCCAAGTAAAAACAACTCAAACTGTGAACATAGTAAATATCACCAACACATCCCACTGGCCTATATAGAGGACACAATCCAACTCTGCAACAACGGTGGACACTCCTGAATAAAACTACACCAAGTACGAAGAATCCACACATTGTACAACTCCTAAAGTGAAAACAACTTTGCAAATCACCAACCACTGTCTCATAACCATAACTCCCATGTACCACTGATGGCGAATAATCATCACATGATAGATAGCAAGAACTAGAACCCAAACCAAATCTAACGGCCATCAACTCCTCAACACATGAATCAAATGCAAACTGATGAACATATCCTGCAGTATAATGCTGATAAAAAGAACCACCCTCGGTCAACAGCTCACCATGCACAGGTGATACAACCCACTGTGACTGATCACCAGCTAAGTCAAGAGTTGTCATAGACAAAGGAGTAGAATCAATAACAACCACTGAAGCAGCACTCCCAAATTCCTGCTCAAAGTCATGTACTCTCAAGCTATCGACTGCATAACCTATCGCCATGTTATGCCCATCACAACTCTCATCTCATGGTGTCAAACCATCCCATAACTGATGACAAACACTAGAGCCCAAAGTACATCTTTGTATCATCATCTCATCAACATATGGATCAAAAGTAAACTGATGAGCATACCTCACAGTGTAAGGCCGATAGAATGTGTCAATCTCAGTCAGTGGCTCAGACTGCAATCCAGATGAAACTAATTGAAACTGATCACTAACCAAGCCTGAACCAACTACTACCTCCGAAGACACCTCCAAAGGAGTAGTATCACAAACAGGAACCAAGCCAACTACCGGCTCACCAACATCAAACATGATCCCTGGTACAACATCACTAGTCTCCGTGCCATCGATAGTAGAGACCACCACCAAGTCAAACATACCACAATGCTTAGCACCCAACTCCACTGAACCTGACTGTAGTGGAAATGAACTCGATGTGCCAATGCTAGTATTGAGGACAGATATATCCTCATCTCCATTGCCTCTATCAATCTCGACCATGGACATCCTCGAATCACTAGACACCACAACCCGTGACTGTACAGAATCTGGTAAAGACTGTAGTCGCTCTAAATCCATGGTCACCTTAGCTAAATGAAACTGTGACTCCTCAAAAGCCAACTGTGTACTCTCAAGAATCTCAGAAGTCACCTCGAGCTGCTGAGTAAGCTCACTCACCTCATCTTCCTTGACTAGTAATGCATCATATGCTGTACTGCCCCACTCCATAAGATAATCTCTATCAGCTACCAACTGCATATAATTCTATCTCAAAATCCGGATAGCCTCCCATAAAGAGTGGATCTCAGTCAAGGAAAGATAACTGCCTCCCCGATCATCACTAGTAGGAGAACCCCATCCATAAACTGCTAACAACTGACGAGCAGCATCGAAATGATGGCAAGTGATAGCAATGTCTCGCTCACTAACTCTCAGCTGACTAGACACGTGATGGCGCTGGCTAGACTACCTCCTACAATCCTCCTCTGATGCATTATCCAAGGGAGTATCCTCAAAACCACTGATCTCTAGAGTACTACTATCCATACTCTGTGAATCAACTCCAAAGCTCATACCAACATACAGAGCATCAAAAATTGTAGCATCACTGCCCAACTCCGCTGTAACAAATGAATCTGCCGAGGAAGCTAAATCCTCAAAACTGCCTGCAGTAAACTCCTGGATGTCATCAAGGCTAGTGCGATCCTGGGACTCATCTATAATCACTAACACCTCAGATATGCCTAAATTATCACAAACCCACTGCACCCTAAGTGGTCGATTGGAAATGTACACTACTCCTAACATCGGTGTATAAAGACTAATACCAACATCTGACAAGTTGCTGGTATGAATGAGAACAACACCATGTAATCTGCTAATCAAATCCATGATAGCACTCAAACAATCATTGCTACCAATAGATGATAAAGATCTCCAGTCAACAGAATCCCAAACGCCAATGTAACAATCCTGAGTCCTCATCTGTAAACTGGAACCGACTGACACCTCAAGCAAAATCCGTACCTGAGTAGCTTGCTCAATCCCAATATCAGTTGATCCCACATCCATGTCTGCCATAATTGACACTATCCCTGAATCCTGGATGCAAGGTGAACTCTCACAACTATCGACAACCACATGTGATCCGCATGTCACAGAAAGCTGAGTATCAGGTGTGTAAGATGAAGCTGAACTCAACTCCACGCCATACCCATCCACATGTCTCTCTGAGTCCTGTAATGCCAATGGAGTACTCAACAAAGAGGCTCGAGTGTCCTCAAACTCTCGAGAAAGCCTACCAACTTCCTCCTCCTTCCTCCTCAAGGCATCTAAATGATCTCTGGCAAGGCTAAGAAGATGGTCACGATCTAAAAGATGTAAATAACTCATCTTCATCGCTCCCATTCTTTCCCTGATCGCCTGTAAGTTAACACAAGAAGACTCTGCCTGAACTCCCTTATGTCTATCCTGTAACTGAATCATCTGGATGTGATCCTCTATCATCTCCCGCATCCTGTCATGATGAGATAATGAAGTCACAATCCCATCCTTGCTTACCCTAAGCTGACTGGACAAAACATGTGAAGTTCTATGTGCCTCAACCTTGTGTGATGTAGCGTCTAACTGTGCCTGATACTCTCTATCAGTAAAGTCATGAATACTCAATGTCTGCTCATCACTGATATGTGTCTCATCATCATGCACAACAACCTCCTCACAATCATCATCTGAATCCATTGTGCTGTAGTTACTATTTTGAGCACCTGTGACATCATCAAGACCAATTGTACCAAAATCACTGTCAGTGTCACTCATGCCATCCGGTGTGCCTGTGATATCACCTTCTGATGCAACTGACTCAACCTGTACAACATCTGTAACAACTTCTGCCTGTGAAGATGATGCAAATAAATCATTACGTGAAGATGTGCTAACATCTCCCAATACCGGATCGGCATGTCTGTCAAACTCATCATACAAGTTTCTGCCTGTCATAGGGAAGGTACTTCGATCCTTAGGCCTATTAATTAGGCTCTTTAACCACGTACATGCCATAGGTGACACATTCCTCTTTTTTGTCCAAACATGCCATAAATCTTCTGCCAAAAGTTAAGAAATTTCATCCTTCTCCTCAAACAAGATTGTGAACATGATGGAGTGCATTGATGCTAATACATCGCTGGAATGAAACTCATCCAAAATATTTCAAAATGTGTTAAACATTCTATGAATGTCATCAATACAACCTATTGACAACATAATGTTTTCAAACCTACACCATGCAAATACTTCAAGTAATCTTGCCCTCTGTGAAATGAGGGTCCCTGATGTCATCCAACCTTTCGAAGCTTTTCACCATGGCATGAACTACCTCTCTCATAATCTGATCATCATAAGAATTAAAGCCAGCTATTATCCTCATGATTTCACTAATGCAAGAGAGAGCTACAAGTCTTACCACCTCATCATGATGTCTCAATAATCGGGGCTTCACCAAAGAACCAAATACTGGAGATAAAGCTGTTTGCATAGCATAGGAATCTGAATGATCAACCTTGCCTAAATAAGTTTCCAACTCCTCCAAAATTCTTAGGAGGTCCTTTGTTTGCTGAAATGGATGATCTAGTTTCTTCAATGCAGTGTGCATTCCCTCTTTCAATTCCTTGTCTCCTGTTAAAGCCATGCTGACAGTTGAATTCAATCTGAAATAACCCAATCAGGTTGACAGGAAACCACTCTGATACCACTGTAATGACCCTCACTAGTAGGATCACTAAAAACCTCTGAATCTGACTATGGAAATTTGTCAAACAGTTGGCATGCACTCTACGGTTTTGCTTGCAATGATATGTTTTCAATGTGTATATTGTTTTGGCATCAATTTTGCATTTGAGATAACAATACCAATATAGAAAGTAGCACAAAGAACAACAATGCAACTTTATTATCAATGCAATGATCCCTATGTCAATGTATCATGTATTTCTCAAATTCTAATTTGCAATGAATGACTATTCCAACAATAGAATGTAAGCACTGTCTATGGACTGATTACAACACAATAGCTAAGACATGAGATATATAAACCATCTTTCACGGACAAGTCTTATCAATGCACTTTTCCTATTCCAAACCAATAACAAGTCTGAATACATTGACTGTTACATGGACTGTTACATGTCAAGACATAAGATAGTGCTGTTCCCCATAAACCCTCTTACTTCTATGCCAATTTAGTTATAACAAAGACTGCTATGACAGTAATAGTAACCGTGCAGCTATGTCCAAGAACAGGGACTATCAACTCTCAAAATCTGGACTGTCCTACAAGTCTGAATACATGCGATTTTCATAGAATTTCTTGATTAACACAAAATACTCAAAACATATAGAATGAACTTGATTTGGATTCCTTTATAATGTGCTGCTGATGATTGATGAAGATGCTGGAAGAACAGACCCGAATTGCCAACCAAACTCTGCAACTTTGTATCTACTGTGACTGCAATACCAGGGCCGTACTGTACGGCTGCAGTACAAAAATCTGGGCAGGGTTTTGTGGCCCCCAAAAAAATATAAACAGGACCACCAAGGATGTATGAATGTCCTCTCAAATGCTTAAAAAATATCTCCAGGTAGATTTGGAGATATGAACAAAAATGTGATTCCAGGCCCTGATATTGGATGTCTGAAAAATGTGCAATATTGTCTTCAATCCTTCACCAAATGATTCACCAATTAAGTGATGAATTCCAAACCCTTATTCAATCAGTTACAAACCCTCAATATCAATTTTTTAGGTCTGCTTTTTCGGGTCTGCTTTTTCGGATTTGCTTTTTCGGACTGCTTTTTCGGATTTGCTTTTTCGGCGGCCTATAATTTTGGCCCTACTAAAAATGCCTCCTGAAATGCTGTTTCAATCACAAACAAACCCTTACATCAAATTCTCAATGAAGTACCAATGAGATGGCTGAGTACCAACTCCAAACTTGCAACCCTTCAGTAGATATTTCACTACCTCAGTTATGCCAATCTAGGGGAGTGATTCATTCCCAAAGATCGAATAGTATTTGCATACCACAAGGCTACAAATTGCTCCACAATGGAAGAAGTAGAAGAAATCCCAAATCCAAACATGTTCAAATGAGAGGCCCAGCCCTCTATTTATTCACTTTTTGGAGAAGTTGCTAAGAACTTCTAGAAACATCCTTTATAAAATCATATTATAATGCACTTTATAATAAAGTAACTTTATAATATAAAAAAGTGCAATCTCAACTTAAAATTATAACAATGTAGGCCCCAAAAGTCTCATAACTGAACGTAGGCTCCACTACAACTGCATGTAGGCCTCAAACTGGATGTAGGCTCTATCGAATGTAGGCTTTGTCAGCAATATGCAATCAAATGATCAGCACAATGACTCTCTCTCCAAAACATTTGCCTACGAGAGTCGATAATAGGCAAATCTGGCACGCAAAATGATGTCAGCTAAAATGGGGACATGACACTATTTCTAATCAATATAAATAATGAATTAATAATATACAACTTATATTATTAATAATACTAAACCATATCTATTAATCAATTATTATCCTTAACCAATCAATAGATATTCTAATATTATAAATACAAATGAAATAAGAAATTATATTTTACAAATTAAGGGACCAAATATTATTAATTAAACATTATTAATTCCTTTTATATATTCATTTAAAATAAACAATGATAATATATTTAAAAGTAAAGATTATGAAATAACCGTCACACCCTTTTCGAAGGATGGGTACTTAAAGGTGAAGTGCATTCATAAAAAAAAATAAAAGAAGGAAGAGATATTCACATTAAGAGAAGATGAATAAAACATAAGGAAGGGAAAATCATAGGATAGAAGTAGATAGGAAAACAATGCAAATTAATAAATTATAGGGAAGGTCGAAATTATAGGAAAGGCCTAGATTATAGGGAAGAGAAATAAAAGAGGAAATTACATTGCAAGGAAGATACAAATAAAGTGAATTATTTTATATGAATTACATTATTTATTGATTATTATTATTATTATTATTATTATTATTATTATTATATGATCAAGAATTTTATTTCTTTTATCTATAAAAATGTCTATATATATATATATGTGTGTGTGTGTGTGTGTGTGTGTGTAATTAAGATCTATGCAATTATGTTATAGACATTTTGCATTTTTGGATTTTTTATAAATATGAATATATGATCATGTAATGTACATTAATTTGTGGTACATTTATTTGTTCACCCAAATTGATGATATGGAGACCATATAGAGAATGAATCTTATATTCATTAAGAGATGGATCCCATATCTAGAGGGGACTAGAGGAAATTTTTATAGTTTCCCTACTCTCGAGATTGTTATAATCTCACATAGGCAGTATATATACTGATGTCTATCATATGCATATGCTTAGGCTTGGATGACATTTATTGCTTCCAAGAGATTCTTATGGTCAGTGCTCTATGGGATGACGTGTTGATAGCTCGATTGATTACATTGGATCTTATATCTCTCAAGCCGAGAATCAAGAATTATGTGAAGCCCGACCTAGAGGTAGCCTTAAGAATCAAATCCCCTCTTACTAACTTAGAGTAGAGTATGAGTCATGTAAATATTGTATAATATTTTGTACTAACATCGGTTTTGCAATAAATTATAAAGGAGAATAAGAAGGGACATTACAGTGGTATTAGAGCATGATCCTGCCATCCTGTAGGGTAAAAAATAAATAAAATTAAATAAAACCATTCTAATGAATCTAAACTTATATACACATACACTTAAAATTATTTATAATCAATGGATCATTTATATAAATAACCTTGATTATATGAACATGGTTTTGGACAAACTCAAATAAGCACCATTGTGCAATGATCTAAAACTCATTTCTCTAAAGATGAGAAAAAACATGTCTTAAGTTTGGTTGACCTTTTCTATTAAACATGATGACAATAATTGATTGAGAAAAAGCAAATTTGGGAGGGGCAGACAATCATAACCCTATTTATTTGCATATGATTAATATATAAATTATTTTAAATATAAATGTATGTTCTATTATTGTAAATTTCATCATGATAATTAATATAAATAAATAGTTCATTCATAATCAATATTGCTAAGTAGTCTATTTATAATCAATATAAATAAATAATTAATAATATACAACTTATATTATTAATAATACTTAACCATATCTATTAATCAATTCTTATCCTTAATCAATCAATAGATATTATAATATTATAAATACAAATAAAATAAGAAATTATATTTTACAAATTAAGCAACCAAATTTTATTAATTAAACATTATAAATTCTTTATATATATTCATTTTAAAGAAACAATGATAATATTGTTAAAAGTAAAGATTATGAAATAACCGTCACTCCCTTTCCGGAGGATGGGTACTTAGAGGTGAAGTGCATTCATAAAAAAAATAAAAGAAGGAAGAGATATTCACATTAAGAGAAGAGGAATAAAACATAAGGAATGTAAAAACATAGGATAGAAGTGGATAGGAAAACTAGGCAAATTAATAGCCTAAATTTTAGGGAAGGTCAAAATTATAGGAAAGGCCTAGATTATAGGGAAGAGAAATAAAAGAAATAAAATTATTGCAAGGAAGATACAAATAGAGTGAGTTATTTTATATGAATTAAATTTTATATATATATATATATATATATATATATATATATATATATATATATATATATATATATATATATATATATATATATATATATATATATATATGTTCAAGAATTTTATTTCTTTTATCTAGAAAAATGTCTATAAATATATTGATTGATATATATTAAAAATATATTTATACATGTGTAATTAAGATCTATGCAATTATGTTATAGGCATTTTGTATTTTTGGATTTTTTATAAATTTGAATATATGATAATGTAATTTATATTAATTTTTGGTAGATTTATATGTCCACCCAAATTGATGATATGGAGACCATAGAGAGAATGAATCTTATATTCATTAAGAGATGGATCCCATATCTGGAGGGGACTAGAGGAAATTGTTATAGTTTCCCTAGTCTCGAGATTGTTATAATCTCTCATAGGCAGTATATATATCGATGTCAGTCATATACATATGCGTAGGCTTGGATACCATTTATTGCTTCCAAGAGATTCTTATGGGCAGTGCTCTATGGGATGACATGTCAATAGCCTGATTCCTTAGAGTGGATCTTATATCCCTCAAGCTGAGAATCGATAATTTTGTGAAGCCCGAACTAGAGGTAGCCTTAAGAATCAAATCCCCCCCTTACTAACTTACAGTAGAGTATGAGTCACGTAAATATTGTATAATATTTTGTACTAACATCGGTTTTGTAAGAAATTATAAAGGAGAATAAGAAGGGACATTGTAGAAACTCAAAACAATTAGAATAAAATTGGAAAGGGTTTTTTTAGTGGTATCAGAGCTTGGATCATGCTAGCATGTTGGGTGAATGAAAAGTTGTGTGTACTTCCATTTGGTTTAGTTTTCAGTTGGGTGAGATGATTAACTTCATCATGGAAAAGTTTCTTAAGGATATACATGTGTGAAAAGAGTTTGAATAGTGACAACATAAGATCGACCGTGAATTTTGGTGATTGAGCGATAAAATTTCAAAGAAATTTTGGTATTCTAGTGAATCATCTCCATCTATTAGAACACGTAAGAGTCCTCATGTCTCACCAACATATAAAGAAATTATGGCCAACTTTGAAAAGTATCATTCTCTTTCTCAAAATATATAAGATATGCCCTCTTTCCCATAATTCTTGGGTATATCAGATGAGGATGAAGATGAATTGATGTTTTCAATTCCATACTAGCAACGCAAAGGGAAAGAAACCATTAGGAAAAGTGAAGAAATTTATGTGCAAGAAAAAGAAAAGGAAGAAGAATCACTTGTTTGTAGCTTGTAGCCTACAAGTGATTATAGTAAATTCAAAAATCAGTCATAAGATGCGAGTTCTAATAAAGAAACAACTTCAAATAAAGTCAAGATTCATATCCCGCCATTGACTTATCATGTTGATCACAAAGTGGAAGTTGTTACAACCATGGTTCAACACATTGGAGTAGTGGAAAACAAGATACCAAGGTATGAACATTATTTTGAAATTCATAATAGCAATAACACAATTTTTCTTTCTCGAGATATGATAGCTTTTGATGAAGAAGGGGACAATGATTTTCAGCCTACATTTGTGGGTACATATAGTGCAAGCATGGGTAAAGATGATGTGAATGATACACATCATTACAAATTATATTTTGTGTATTTTGGGGCAACATATATAGAGCATTGTCAAAGACTGAATAAAGATTAGTTGTATAGAGCCACTCAAGCAGAGTTTCTTGCTACCCAAGAAAGACAACATTTGCAATAGGTTAAGGAAAGATGCAATCAACTAGATAATGCAAGAAGACAAAGAGAGTCTTACATCATATCTTTATTCCTTCTAAGGGAAGATTGTATATGGGATGAGAAAGTAAAGAAAAATCTCATAGGCAATGAGACAAAGGTTAAATTCAATCCTAATTTTCAGATTGGGAACAACAATGACATACTCCACCTTTCTCATAGCACTACCACAAATAGTTATGAAGAAAGTAATGGTACCATTACTACTATTAATAGGTTACAAGAGGCAAGTATGGTACATGATGATTTTGATGATGTCTCTCATCTGAGGACTGAGTTTATTCATATTGATACATTTAGTTTTGTGGGGCATGAGTTGCCTAAATTAGAGTTTCTAATTAAGGTAGTTGATTATTTTCATGAAGGTGATAGCGATTTGATTGATGTATCTCTTAGTGGGTGAGTCACTCTAGAGGCATCTTGTTGAGTAGTGTTGACATACATACTTTTCTTTGAGTTTTTCATCTATATCCATTGATATGACAATAATATTCTTGTTAATTGGTGACTTCATAGTCTTTGATTTCTTATAGACTAATGGCTATCCAAGATAGAATCATATAGCACTTCTTGACTTGGCATTGACTATATTCATTATTCAGTATGAAGGCATTGGGGATTGTTTCTTTTGGATGTTATTTGATTGGCATTGGTTTGATGATATGTTAATTATCATCCATGTTGTTGGATGAAGTTATTACAATGAGGTAGGTTGGCCACTTGTGTTGGTTCTTGGGCATGTGTGAGTCTATTCTCACAGTGTTTTGATGTTCAACATACATGTATGGTTACTATGTGGTGATTGGTTAGGATGTCCCTTCTACATCTCATACAATATGGTCTATATTTTGATATGGGATTTGGGTACTGACTTAGTTGTACATTATTTAATATGAATTCCCATATGTTGCTTCATGGTTTGTGGTGTTTGGACATTTTTATTAGAGTGGAGTAGCTGGTTGTATGGATAGAGCCAAAGGCCATGCTTAGGTTCTACAACATGATAGGTAGTTTCTTGGGTGCTAGTCCTTGTTGTACTAGCATCATAGAGTTGATGGAATTTATACCCATGATAATATTTAGTTAGGGTTATATGGCACATTTCAAGATTTGTAACCTCAAAGTTGAGCCTATTGAAATCTTCTATAGTAGTTTTTTGACAGGTTTTGATCTTTTTCACATTGGGGACATCATGAGGAGAGATATCAAGGTTTATATGCTATGGGTGAGCATGTTATATTTTTGTTACCTAGGATTGTATTAGGTAACATTTGACTTTTACCCATGATAATATGTAGTTAGGGTTATATGACACATTTCAAGATTTTTAATCTCAAAGTTGAGCCTATTGAAATCTTCTATAGTAGTTTTTTGATAGGCTTTGATCTTCTTCACATTGGGGACATCATGAGGAGAGATGTCAAGGTTTATATGCTATGGATGAGCATGTTATTTTTTTGTTATCAGTGGCCATGCTTAGGTTCTACAACATGATAGGTAGTTTCTTGGGTGCTAGTCCCTATTGTACCAGCATCACAGAGTTGATGGAATTTGTACCCATGATAATATTTAGTTAGGGTTATATGGCACATTTCAAGATTTTTAACCTCAAAGTTGAGCCTATTGAAATCTTCTATAGTAGTTTTTTGACAGGTTTTGATCTTCTTCACATTGGCGACATCATGAGGAGAGATATCAAGGTTTATATGCTATGGGTGAGCATGCTATATTTTGGTTACCTAGGATTGTATTAGGTATCAAGATTGGTGTTATGGACCTCAAAAATATGCACTGATAATATGGGTTTATAGTTATACTCGGAGGGGCATAGTGTCAGCATGGTGGGTTCTTTCTGAGACTGGTTTGGAATCTTGACATTGACATGTGTAATACATTCCTGCAGTGGATCCATAATGAGTTGCTTCACTTTGGGTGTATTGATGTTTATATTAGAGTAGCGTAGCAGATTGGTGGAGTGACATGCCTTAGATTGGTATGGGATCCATGAATTGGTGTTCATTGCACATGTGTAGATTGCTTGCAGACAAGAAATCTCCAGGAAGGGAGGACTATAATATCCCCCTCATTGGTGACCAATAGATGAGTAGAGGTTGACCTATCATTCAAGTTCTTGTGGGTTAACAATATGGATAGGGGACTCAGTCAAAGAGTCATGGAGTTATGCAGGGGCTCTGTGAGTTGTTCCAGACTTTTAGAAAGCCATTCCTACTTTTTAGGAGGGATCTATATTTTCTATGGAATGAATGAGAATTGGTTTTGGGGTGTCTACAGACCATTCAAGATGATTTGAGACTCTCCTAAATTTTAGGGAGGGATCCTATTTTTTAGAGAGGATTGACATTTGATTGGTTGACCACCTAAGGGACCATGAAGCAGAATAGGGTCCCTTTTGAGCAATTTTAGTTGATTGGAGACAGTCTCCTACTCTTGAGGGTGGATCCCTATTTTTTAGGAGGAACTAACAATTGGCCTCTAGGGCTTAGCCATCATTAGTGATTAGGGTGCTTCAAAAAAATTCCAGTTCTGAGTCTAAATTAGAGTTTTGTGAATAAATTAGGGAATATTTATTTATTTTACTAGTTAGATTAAATAAATAACATTAAAGTGATTTTATAATGTCAATTTAAATTATAATAAAATATAATAAAGCCTTGGCACATTTCCCTAGGTTATTAAGTTGATAAGTTATTATTTTTAAAGGGGAACACTTTTATAATGGGAAATAATGCCTTTGGATTTGAATTCCTAGGAAGGGAAATTTAAATAAAAATAAAATCAAGTAATAAAGTTGTGAAACCCTAAATAGGGTTCGAATCAGTTGGAGGATGGAGAAAAGTAATAAAAATAAAGATTGGACTTCATTTTACATTAGTTAGGTCATTTTTCACAACTCTTCTTGGGAATTGAGGTCTACACATTTGGATAATTAGTATTACACTTTGAGGAATGAAAACTCTATAAAGGCATGTGGGTTTGGATGCAACCCCAACTTACCTGAACTGAGGAATTCATTCATGATTTTTTGTTTGTGCATCAATTTTAGGCTTATAGTAGTAGGTATAGACTTTGGACAATAGATTTATCAGATTCTTAGAGGTAATTAAGGTATTTGTACCTTTCTCTAGCCCTCCACATGGTGTCCCCTTGTTGGTTGTACCACTTTGGAGGTACCTATGGTGCTAATTTCATCAAACAAAAGCAATGAGGGTCTGATAATTGTAGGAAATCCATTGCCAACAATAGTAATAAGAAAATAAAGGCTTTCAAGATGATACAATATGAATATACATTTGCTATCAACAATTTATTGTGGAAAAGTGGTCAAATTCAATAATCTTGCCTACAGGCTAGACAAAATATTTAGCAGCTCAGTATATTCTTGTAATAATTACTTTTGATAATTATAATAGATGCAAATAAACCACATTGGTGGCGTTGAAACTTTTTGAAGGTTTTTTTTGTTCTTTTTTCCAGATCCATCAATAAAACACTCACTTCCAGGCTTAACATGTTAGACTTTTGGTATGCTACTTGCCATTTCGGCAAAATAAATCCCTCAAATTCAAAATTATTGCTTTACTATCACATAAATTAGAATTCTAAAACTATTTATCAATCAAATATTTCATTGCATTTTGCATTCAAAATCATTCTTTCATTGGCATTGAAACAAGCATAAACCCTAAATAACCTTTGGAAAACAAAAAGAAATCAAAACCATCAAAACTTTCACAAAAACCCTCCAAGTAGCAAGTTGAAACTCATAAAAACTAGAACAACATTAGAAAGGGATCTTTCAACCTGAGAGTAGCCTTTCACAATCAAACTTTCTTTATAGTTCTCAATGCTTCCTTCTGAACTAATTTTTTTTCTTGAATCACCATTTGCAACCAAGAAGTTTTCATCCTTCAAGAAATCATACAAGTTCCATGTCTCATTCTTTCTCAAAGATTCCATTTCTTTATCCACAACAATCTTCTAGGATTCAAATGTGAGTAGTGTTTTGGGTTGTTGTTTGACATTCATGGTTATGTGGATTTTGATTAGGTAGGTGATATTGATAGTAGAAGATTTACCAATGGTTATATGTTTACATAATTTGGTGGTGCAATCAGTTGGATGAAGAAGCGACAAGTTGTGGTTTCTTTTTCCACTATTGAAGAAGAGTATATGGTAGCTACTTATGCTTGTAGATAAGCCATTTGGCTTAAGAGATTGTTCACTTATTGAAATGAGTCCATATTGGGGGGTTTAAAATGGACAAAAAAGGGGCAATAAATTTCCTAAATAGGGGGAGGGGTTTTTTTGGGGAGGGGTGGGTGGGGGTTTATATAGTAAAAGAGGTACAAGGTGCATTGGGTGAGTATGAAGGGGGTGAAAAAAAGGTTTTTGGGGCAATATATTTTGAAAACAAGGTATTCTTTAGTATGACATGAATGCATGTGCTATGATTCTGGTTCACTAAGTGAGTGTTAGGATTGAGTAATACTGAGAGGAGGGGTGAATCAGCATTACAACACTTTAAATTAAACTTAAACCAATTCTTAATAAACCATATCCTTTTAATTAATTATTTGACTTTAGTCTTCTATTCAAAATGTTGATTTTGTTTTAATAATTTCAAGATAGAGTTTTGAAATAAGATATTAATTGTGTTAAGGGGGAATATTATTGATTTCTCTTAGGTAAATTTTATGATGATGGAAATTTTAAATTGGAACATTTTTAGAAAATTTTAATTGGGTAAATATTTGAAGTTGGGAATAATTTGAAATAAAAATATTTCGTGACATTCTATTTATTAGTGGGATAATATAAATGAACCTTTGACTTAATTTTATTTTGATAATGTTGCTATATTAAAAATTTTGCCTTTAATCCTTTAAGGCAATACTTGGAAATGCATAATTTCACATTTATAAACTTAACAGTTACCTCTAATGGAATAATAAATTTAATATTGGATTAAGTGGAGGAGAATATACAAAATAAATTCTAGGAAGGTTAATATTAACAAGAGATATGATTGATTAAAAAAAATTAATCGCAAAAGATTAGTAGATGAAATTTTATGTTAGTTTTTAAATTAAAATTAATTGTTAATGTGTAACCCTAGATGAAATTAAATATAGTCAAATTTTAAATTATGAAAGCGTATAACATTAGTTTAATAATTACGTCTTTTAAAAAAAAAATTGTTGGTGTGTTTTGCCCATAGATTTTGGGCACGATAGGTGGGTGGGGGTTTATATAGTAAAAGGGGTACATGGTGCATTGGGTGAGTATGAAGGGGGTGAAGAAAAAGGTTTTTGGGGCAATATATTTTGAAAACAAGGTATTCTTTAATATGACACGAATGCATGTGCTATGATTCTGGTTCACTAAGTGAGTGTTAGGATTGAGTAATACTAAAAGGGGGGGTGAATCAACATTACAACACTTTAAATTAAACTTAAACCAATTCTTAATAAACCATATGAATGATGAAAAGAAAAGAACATAAAAACATAACACATAACTCATAACACCATTATTTTTTTGAGGAAACCTTGGCCAAGGGAAAAACCCAGTGGGGATGGTACCGACAACTATGCACTAAAATATAATATCCCTGTTAGGACATCTAGCCTTGTTAGAAGTTGAGTATTACATAGTACATTTCCTTGTTAGAGGAATATCAACCCTGTTAAAGGTATGCAAAACCCTATTAAAGGTATAGTGAGCTTACAACTCCTACAATCAATAATTTAGTTACAAAAGTGTTCTCAAGAGTGAACAATACAAGCATCTTCTATGCTTTTATAGTTCTAGTTAAAGTTCTCAATAGCCTCTGTTAATCTTTGATCTCGCATCTACTATCAACCATTACTAATATTGAAAATTTGCATCCATATCTCATACATATCTTATCCATATATTGATTTCATGAAACATTCTTTATTTATATCTATTCTTTCATCCAGTCGGCTCTCAAACATAATAATTACTCATGCAAATAATAACTACTGAGTCGACTATCTTGTATTACCAAAGTGTCAAAAATATACAATCTTTTTCTGACTTAACACATTACCATTCTATCTAGCATTCCCTTAATCATTGTGACTATTCATGTGCCCTATTTTACTATTCCTTTGGCTTAGCATGCCTTCATATCACTGTAACCTGCTAATATCAATACCAAAACACATGTGACCTTAACCGAAGATCATAAATATCCCAAAATTTCTTCATCTAAGCTCGCAAGCCATTCTATAGCATATACTGTCTTCGCTGACCAAAACAATACTGTAGTACTCTGTAAATTTGATTCTGTACTTAGTCATTTTCATGATTGTGTCTCCAACACTCATACTTACTACATGCGATCACTATAACATATGTGTTACCATAAATGACAACCCTCAAGTGATACATAGTTCTCTCAAAGCATCACTTGACAACAATCTCTCCCTTTGACATTGATGGCAACACTTAGCAAAAAAATGACTAAGTGTCCAAAATACCAACTGTACTCTTCCTTCTTTATACATATACATATTATTTCTTTCTTTTTATTTACAATTTTCTTTTTCTTATTTTTCTTCTCTTCATTTCTTATCTTCTTTTCATTTTCTCTTCTTCTCATTTTTCTCTTCTTCTCCCCCTTTGACATCAATGGCAAAGGTACTCACAAAAATTCAAAAATTCAAACATGTAGGACTTAGTGCTTACTCACTAGATTCAGATTATCTTGGAAGGATTCTTCCAAGGTCTTCACTTCATCATTCCAAGACTTAATAAACATTTCACTGACATGAATTAGTCCATTTAGTGTAGAGGATGTAGTCTCTACTACCTTTAGCTTAGTGGGTACATAATTTGTCATTGACTCCCCAATCGTTTCCATCTCAGTCAGATGAGATTCAGGAATTGATAGCTTAGAGTGATTAAAATCTTTAGCAAACCAAATCTTGTCACTACTCTCCCTTTCTCTATATCCAAGACATTTACTTTATCCAAGATTTTGGATGTCTACTTATCCATTTCTAATACAGTTTGTGAGGAGGTCTTACAACTTTCTATCATACTATCCAATGTAGCCCTGTCTTTAGCTATTATGTCCTCAATGTTCTTGATGTGTCTAATAGGATTGATGCAATAACTATATAACTTTCTTCCTTGTGCAACAAATTTTTTTTCCTTTGTTGTAGTTTCCTTCAGAATGCCCAAGTCCCATGAGATGGATTGGGAAACTTCCTTCAACTTCTTCTCTAGGTACCTCTTCTCTGCCTTTTCCTCTATGATCTTCACAAGTGACTCATAATGGTTGTCAAAGTTGTCTAGTGCCATGTTTAGGTTCTATGTGTGTGCTATAATTGTGTCACACTTCTATAAATCATTACATTCAAGAACACTCAAGAATGAGGTGCAAGGGTTTTAAGAATACTCTCAGCTAGAGCTATTTAGCCTATAACCTTGCTAGTAAACCATGCAATGGGAGATTCAATGAAGACAAGGGAAAGAATGCCAATATCCTCAAGAATCAAATGAAATGCAATGCAAGCTAGATTAAGATGAATATGCAAGCTAAACTATGGAAATGAAAGAACAAGTATTACAAAGCCTCCTAGTTAAGCTAGATGAATTAATCTAAAGCATAAAGGAAATCTAAGATAAGAATGCCATGATAATGCAAGAAGTGAAACTATGATAACATGTAGATGCAAAATCCAAGAATGCTCCAAATCTCCAAAAGCTCCAAATGTTCCTAGAAAACCTGCAGCATAACATTAGCATAAAAAGTTGAAGATCTAGAATGAAGAAGAGAGCTCTCCTTTTAAAGGAAATGAGGAGGAATGGACCATGGAGATTAAGAGGAAAAAGATTTAATCAACGGTGGAGCTTAAAAGAGGAGCAATCCATGTGCACAAGTATCCTCCAATAAGAAAATAAGAGTTGACTTTTGTGTCCATATGAGACAAAAAGTGCTTTTTCCCTTTTTATAAAATAAGAATAATGTTTTATTTGTGCAACTTAGGATAAGAGGAAAAGTGGGGAGCTTTTTATTTATTAAAAGGGGAGGAAATATTCATTTTAATAAATAAAGACTTAGGATAAGATGGTTAGCCCATAGAAAATAATTGAATAAATGATAGAGCTAGGATTTGATCAAGAATAAGCAATTGATGATTTAGCAAAAGGGGCTAATAGTCTAGATGACCATTTTTAGGTGTATACATTTGCCCCTCTTTGACTAATGTGTGATTGATCTAGGAACACATTACATCAAAGAATAGATCAGCCGAGAAGGCAAGCAAATAGCCAAGAAGGCAAGCAATAGCATTCTGACTCCAAAGAATGAAGTGCAGAAAAATAGCAAATCCTGCATGGTCAACCTAGTAGCGACAGTACTGAACACTTAGGAAAGAGATAGCCAATAAGATATGATGTGTCTGCCCCCGTGGGATCGAAAGTGAAATCAAGTAGAGGGAATGCAGAAGCAAGAGAAACATGATCAAATCATTAGAAATCATAATCGAAGAAAGAGAATAGAATAACCATCAAGCATAGAAGATATGCCCCACACATGGGACACGGGGCATGAACCAAGCAGTCCCTCAACCCGAAAACACCACGGAGGGGAAGAATTTGAACTTGGGATTGAAAGTGAATGAAAGAATAGAAGTTTGAAAGAGATGGAGATGAAGAGGTGAAGAATGTCCCAGTGAAGATCGAAGGGTCAGGCCTCAAAAGGTTGGCCAACTGCACGGAAGAAGGAAAAAGATGATTGGGATGATCAAGGTGAACTCAGAGTTTGGTTTTGATCCTGAAATGAATAGAAAATGATGGGATATGAAAGATAAGAAGTGAAAGACATGATCAAGAAGAAGTGAAAGGCAAGCGCAATTGATTAACAAGTCCATGAAAGATGAAATGAGATCTCTCTCCATATGCAAGATGCAAAACTAAACTAACATGAACTTAAGAATGCAAGCTACATGACAAGTGGTTTACTTACAAGGTTACAAAGCCAATAGACATCTAATATTCATCATTGAGCATTATTGGTAGCGTCGCAAGATCATACAATACACACTAGCATAACTATGTGGATCTGAATATGATCTATATCAGATAGAAATGTGGGAATCCTACCTAGGCATCAGAGACATGTAGGTCAAGATGACTAGTGCAGTGAGATTACCTAAGTTTGATATAACAAGATTATGCTCACATCGAGACACAAGAAAGTCAAGATGACTATAAGCATGCACTCACAAAATAGTCAAGGATAATACCTTGTAGGTCCATAGTGTCAAGTAAGACCAGCATAAATGCTCATGACAGTTAGGACCAACAAAATATACCCACAAGCAGAAAAAGCAATAAAACATGTTCTCATTCCCTCAGTCTTCTAGCTATGCATCATCGAAAATAATCATAGGGGGAGAACACTCAGCAAAGAAAGCATCATAGACAACACACAAAGAAATAAAGCCAAGCAAGTCTCAGTGAGTCAAATGTTTAAGTGCGTGTGTGTAGGTCATAGAGTCAAACTTTGAGTATCGCATCTACCAATGAGAAATATTGCATCATCTAGACTGCGGGTAGGATATCTGATAAGTGTTAAGAAACACTCGACACTAGGGTAGTGTTGAAAAACACAGTTGGGGTGGTGTTGAAAAACACCATTTGCGAGGTGCCTAAGAAACCTAGACACACAAAGAGACCCAAGATAAGCTTAAAACAACGTATGCCCCTTAGACTAAGACAAGAATCAATTCTAGGCTAGGAGAGGCAAAGCGAGAAGTGGAGTGAATGAGCGCCACACAAGACTGATAGACATAGATGCAGAGGGTCTCAAGCAGTGCCTGTTTCTAGGTTTTCACCACTTGATAGATTTATTGCAATTTTTTCAGGACTTTTTATAATTTTTTTTGTATTTTTGCTACCAAGGCGCCTGTTTCCAAGTTTTCACCAAGGCACTTTTTCTATTTTTTTTGAATTTTTGAATTTTTTGATTTTTAGGATTTTTTCAGCATCATATATGAATTTTTTTGGAGTTTTTTCAGGATCAATAAATATGTACAAAGAATGCCCTAGACAGAAATGGGCATCAAGAATCTACTTCCTCTGATGTAGAGAACTGATAGGCCCCAGGCCTAGATGCTGTAGCTGTGACGATAGGAGGTCTCAACTAGTTCGACCAATAATAACCAGCCCTAAGCAATGTCTGAGCTAGCGGAGGATCGTTAGAATGTGATCCACATATGCCATCGTGGATTTTAGCTAGCACTTTTTCTAACTCCTCTATTTCTAGACACCTAAGGATATTTATGTCTAGACCCTTCCTATACAAGTCACTAGAGACAAAGGAAAAGTGTAAGGGATTGCAGAAAGAATGGCGTGGTGGATTTTTAGGAGGGATATGAGGTGGAAGGTAGGAAAAGATGGTAGGATTGTAAGATTTGTGAGTAGGATAGCATAATTTGTCCACCAGGAACTTGAAGCAAAATTGATTCTTTTTCATTTGTAAAATGGATGCCGAAGTAACCAAGGCATTAGCAACTTTGTTCTCAGCTCTAGGAATGAACTGAAGTATAACAGATATGAGATCATGCTTGAAGTAGTGCACCATTTTTTTGTAGAGAATCAACTTGTCATCTTTTATTTGAGAATCATTATTTTTGAGTAGATTTTTATTTTTACTTTTCTTAGGTGCAGATACCACCACAATGTGGTTTTCACCATCTGACCATTGCTCTTTTCTTTTGACTTGATGACTGTGATGTTTGATAGCTAATTCAATCTTTTTTGTTGCTAGTTCGCTGGTGGAAGAAGTAATAGGTGTTGATGCGAGATGAAATGAAGTGACTGGTTCAATAGCATTGATTTGAGGGGTGTCATCTCTGGTGACAAGAGAGGTGGAGCCTATAGGGTAAGCTCCAAAAGTAGCTAGATCTAGATTCATCATAGAAGGACCAACATAGTCTATTAAGGCAATACGGGGAACAAACTCATCAGACCCTGCACAAGACTCATCAACTACATTGGGTGGGTTACGAGAGGTATGAACTACATCAACATCCATATCTATCATGGAAGAACCTTCTGGAAGAGGCTTAAGATGCCGAGAAGTAGAGATACTCATGTCGTTATGTGTTAGATCACCTCTTTGTAGCAGTCGTGCAATGTTGCGACATTGTCTATCATAGTGCAATGATTCTTTAGGCACATAGGTTCTAGGCATAGAGGCCTCAGCCATATCATCAATAGATATACATTCTTCTCCCCAAAGGAGTGAAGTAGAAGGAAGATCATCTCCCATTTGAGCCATAGTGTGTAGCGGTGACTCATCTGTATCTGTGTCTGAATTACTGAGCATGGGAGTATTTCGAGAATCCTCTCTATAGATCCACTCTTGAATAGCTTGTTCTTCTCTTTCTACTTCTAAAGCAACATATGAAGGAACAAAAGTATCAAAGATCACCATAGCAGAAGTGGAAGGCTTCATGTTATCAGAAGGTTTCCCATATGACCTAGGAGAAATAGGTATAGAAGCAAAGGAATCCAGCATATATTCACCCATACCAAGGCTCATCATCTTAAGTGATTTCTCAGTAGCAACTAGAGACGTACTAGGATCAACAGTAGGTTCATTATGAGGAACAAATTTTTTAGCAGCAGCAAGAGCATTAATAGCAATAGTATGGTCTCCAGGAATCACAACTTCAGTGCCATTGTACAAAAATTTGACGCACTGATGATAAGTGGAAGGAATAGCCTACATGTCATGGAGCCAAGGATGACCCAAAAGAATGTTATATGCAAGTGGGATATCCAATACTTGGAAGTTAATATCTTTCGTGACAGGGCCCACTTGGACAGGCAACATGACAAGACCTTTGGAAGATCTTTCCACTTCATCCTAACATTTTATAGTAATCTTCTTAGAATCCAAAATTTTTTTTGACAAACCCAATTTTTGTATGACATTGAAAGAAACAATATTTAACCCTGCACCATTTTCTATCAGGACTCGGCGGACTCGGGTATTGTAGACTAGAACTTCAATGTGTAAAGCTAGATTATGAGGGTGAGCAATAGATATGTCATCTTCTGTAGAAAAGGAGAGAGATAGCAGAGATGAAATGTGGTTGACCATAGCCTGAAATTGATCTAGATCAATGTCATTGGGAACACATGTTGTACGTAAAGCCTCATCAAGAATCTCTCTATGCGAAGGGGATAACCGAAGCAACTCAAGGATAGATATCTGGGCTGGTGTCTTTTGCAAATGTTGGACAAGATCATAGCTAGGGGTGGCTAAAGGAGTTGCTTGTTTGGAAGGCAAAGTTTGTTTGGGATCTTGCGCAATTTTAAGGACAATCTTGGCTTACCCCCTAGTAATAGCATTCAGTGTCTCACTTCGGGAAGATGAACTACCACGTGTTTGCAAGACCAACTTTGGCTTACCATGACTAACTTTATTATCATCTTGAGATCTCATCATAAGAACACTCTCAATAGGCTCTACCATGTTGATCACAGGTGTATTAGAAGGATATGTGTAATTGATCTTTGCATCATGATTCTTCTTATTTGCTTGAGAAGTTTCCCCCTTATCATGCTTAGGTAGAGGATCTTTGAAAGCTGTGTGATCAAAATTTTTAGTTAAGCCATCAGTGGAGATTGTGCCATGCTTAATAAGATCCTGAATATCATCCTTAAGCTTAAAACAATTGTCTATTGGATGTCCCTTGTTTCTGTGATAATGATAGTAATGATCATCTCTCCACCAATCAAGCCTATTTAGTGGATCCCAGTTACTAGGTTTATCAGGAAGTGTAAGATATCCATTGTCAACCAAAGTCTTAAGGATCACATCGTAAGGTTCTGCCAACTTGGTATAGATTCACTTTCGAAATGACTTCTTAGGCTTATCTGCATATTGAGGTTTAGGAGCACTGTGAGTGTTGGTAGCTTCTTGTTGTTTTGTTGCATGGATAGCATTGGAGAGATTGAAAGAAAGCTCTTTAGCTTTAGGAGCATCAACAACCCCATCAGTAACAACATACTTGTTCTTATTCCAAGGTCTGTTCTTGTCTTTGCCATTGCCTTTAGCATCTTTATTAATAACAATATCCCCTTTTCTTATAGCTACATCCTCAATCCGATATGCACTTTCAACCATGTCATTGAAAGAGGAGAACAGTTGTTTCCTTAGATCATAATACAACTCAGGCACAAGAGTGTTGACAAAAATATCAATCTTTTCCCTTTCAGGTAGCTGACGAGGATATCGAGAATACAATGACCTCCAACATTGCAAATAAGTAGAAAATAACTCTCCTTGGTTTTGTCTCAAAGCATCAAGATCTATCATGGTGATAGGCTGTTGGATATTGTATGAATAGTGTTGTGTGAAGCGCATAGCCAACTCATCAAAAGTCTTAAGAGGTGGTGTCAATTTCAAAAACCATTCTAAAGCTTGGCCTCTTAATCTTCGAGGGAACAGTCATCGAAGAAATATGTCTTCATGAAGAAATTCCATGCTAAGAGCATAAAAGTGATGCACATGGTCATGGGGGTCACCATTTCCATCATACTTGTCATATTTGGGAACCTCAATATCCCTAGGAAATGGGGCCATGTATAGACTTTTATCAAAAGGAAGAGCACAAATTGATTCTACAAAAGAGACCTTTGGAGGCTCTCTTTCTAATGCCATTTGGGTAAGGCGTTGATTTTTCTAACGTAATTCTTCTTGAAGGACTTCCAATTGAGTTGGTACTCTTTGTTGGACAATTTTTCTGACATCATAGCCAGGAGGAAGCTTGTATCCTCTAGAAGTCATATATTGAAAATATTGATCGCCATTACTCTCTAAAAGCTTATGCATCATTTGTTGGGAGACCACATCTTGTTCAAATCTCATAAGATCCTCACTAGAAATCTCATCATCAGCCTCTGCCTCATGTTGAGAGGGAGGAGGCCTAGGAGGTGAAGAAGGCATACCAAAAGTAGGTCTTGGAGGAGATCTTGGTGGCATGTTGTTGCCATTGTTGCCATTGATAAAAAGAGGTCTATGCTCATGATTACTAGTCTCAGGTTGCTCATGAAATGTCCCTCTATAAGCCATGCACCTAGCAGCATCCATCCTTTGTTGATTATGTTCTTTGTCTAAGCGCGCTTGGTTATCTTTATGCTCAAAATGTTCTTGCAAGCATTGAAATTTTTCTTGTTCAGTCAAAGTGAGTGAGACACTGTCTGTGTTTTTGGGGGTCTTGAATGCGGAAAAGAGGAAACCTCCTTTGTACCATGGGGTAGCCTTAGAATCCTCAGATTGGTTAGAACTAGAACTATTGTTGCTAATGGGCACTCGTGAGCATCTAGTTGGAGAAGGTAACTATGTATAATTGAATGGAGGATGACTCTCCTGCTCAAATTGAGACTGAGTTGTAACCGGCATGAAAAGAGATGTTGGTTGACTAATAGAATGAGACAAAGTTTCTCAGATTTGAGATAAGAAAAGCTAATAAAGATCACTTGTCAAAGCAGAACAATAGAGAGATGGTTCATCAAAAGTGCTCAAGCACTTACAACAATCAATTGACTAAAGCCAAGCAACAAGCAAGAAGCTCAATAAGCAAGTAGCTAGAGAGGTAACTGTGATGCGACAAGTGATCAAGAGTAGCATTTGTTAAGCTCAAATCCAATAGTTTTAGCTCATTTTTTTTCAGTCTAGAACAAATCTAAGCATGTAGATAACAAGCCAGCTTCAGGTAAGAATAGAAAAAGACATTCTACGATAGGTTAAAGTGCAAGTTTAGCAACTCTGGATTGCAGAAATGACAGGATAGCAGAAATGACCCAAGTGATAGTTCTCAGGCAAATAGGGCCATACTTCTCAATCGGGCGATACTTCTCCTTATACCAGGTGATAGACCTTAATATACCAGAGTGATAGACTTCAGGCAAAGCAAGCGATAGATAGCAGGCACGAACTATTGTGCAATATTTCTCAGTAAGGCATGCGATACTATTGCAGATATGTATGACTTTTTGACCAGTGAACATAAAAATCTCAGTTTTGAAGTGTTTTGATCAAGTTCAAAGGTTGGATAGTGCAATTTCTCAGTTTGACAAGCAGTAACAGCAAATAAAAGACAAAGTTTGCAAATAGTAGGTGATCAAACATGTCATAAAACACTTGGAACAAGGGCAAAAGCAACCTTGCCAAGACAAACACTTGTGATATCAAAATAGAAAACCTTATGAATGCTACCATTTTGTTTGAATGTTAAGAACCTTTACACTGGTATAGCACAATCGAAGACAATTCAAGAAATTACTACCTAGAAGGACAAGGCTCATTACTTAACAATGTGGCCCACAACTTGATGCTCCCTTGCCTCACACCAAGTGGTTGCCCACAAGATATATTGGCGTTGTCATGGAAGTGTCAAAAACACAACCAAAGGAACACATATGGTGAGTGTCTTGGGGTGGTCCGGGTAAGTCCACTTGGATCAATCCTTGCACCAAGAAGCTAAGCAGCTAAAATAAGGTGGCCTCTATCTAATGGTTCGTAGTAAGGGCTTCCGTTCATAGCACCCCTCTTGCTCCTCATAAAGGACTAGGACCTCATGGCCTCAAGAGTACCTTAAGCATTCTTGCTCAATGCTTTCCCCATGGTCACAATCCCATGAGCTACTAACATCAAGCGAAGACAAGTGTTATGTCTACCAAGGTTTTGTGTCCTCGATAGCCTTGAGATTATAAAGGGTTGGAAGAGCTGGCAAAAAGCTTGTCCCCACTTGGTTCATTCCTCTTGATTGCTCAAGAGTAGGCCCGCTAAAAGATTCTAAATCTAAACAAAAAGTGGATCAATTCTTGAGGTTCAAGGTTTTTGGTTCACCACAAGGGTGAAGAGCATACTCCCCTATCTCAAAAACTTCACCCAAACACAGCAAGCAAAGATTTAGTTACCCCCTTGCTTTCAAAATCCCAAGATGGGTCAAGATTTCTATTTCACCACAAGGGTGAAGAGCATACTCTCCTACCACCTCAAAATTCCTACAACAAGGTATTAAGTGCCTAATAAATGAAACAACTAGTTTTTGCCACACTTAAAAGGAAAGCAAATAAACAAGCAAGATTTTTTTTTGTTTTTATGCTTGGGTAGCCCTACAAAAATTATTAGTAGCCCTCTTTGACATGCGTTCTTTTGGAAAAATATCTCAAGCAAGAGACACCTACAACCACAACTTGTTAGACCCACAAGGTTAGCAAAATCCAAAATCTAACAATGGTTAGCACATGAAACATCAGATAATCTACAAAAATAACTTATGAAATGACAAAATCTGAAAATGAAACCATCATGGTTGGATTAGGCTCGGAAAAACCTTTCCAATGATATATCACACTTCAATTTTTTATACCATTTGCAAAAATTTAAAAAAAATAGGTGCTCGTTCGATATTCTCTGCTACAGCTAGGTGATACTTCTGACAAGCGAAGTATCGCACGTGCATATAGAGGTATATCACGTGATACTTCTGGAAAGTATCATACGACAGTCTGAGACAAAAAAAATAGAGACTAAAAATTAAGCTAAAAACTTGCCGAAAATTTGACAAAAAATGACGGAAATGCAGAAAAGGAAGGGACAAAGCTAGTCTACTCTACCCCATGGTGGGTGCCAAAAATGTGTGCTATAATTGTGTCACACTTCTATGAATTATTACATTCAAGAACACTAAAGAATGAGGTCTCAAAAAATTGATCCATAGCTCCCTAGGCATGGAGTGTAAGGGTTTTAAGAATGCTCTCAGTTAGAGCTATTTAGCCTATAACCTTGCTAGTAAACCATGCAATGGAAGATTCAATGAAGACAAGGGCAAGAATGCCAATATCCTCAAGAATCAAATGAAATGCAATGAAAGCTAGATTAAGATGAATATGCAAGCTAAACTATGGAAATGAAAGAACAAGTATTACAAAGCCTCCTAGTTAAGCTAGATGAATTAATCTAAAGCATAAAGGAAATCTAAGATAAGAATGCCATGATAATGCAAGAAGTGAAACTATGATAACATGTAGATGCAAAATCCAAGAATGCTCCAAATCTCCAAAAGCTTCAAATGTTCCTAGAAAACTTGCAGCATAACATTAGCATAAAAAGTTGAGGATCTAGAATGAAGAAGAGAGCTCTCCTTTTAAAGGAAATGAGGAGGAATGGACCATGGAGATTAAGAGGCAAAAGATTTAATCAATGGTGGAGCTTAAAAGAGGAGAAATCCATGTACACAAGTATCCTCCAATAGGAAAATAAGAGTTGACTTTTGTGTCCATATGAGACAAAAAGTGCTTTTTCCTTTTTTATAAAATAAGAATAATGTTTTATTTGTGCAACTTAGGATAAGAGGAAAAGTGGGGGGCTTTTTATTTATTAAAAGGGGAGAAAATATTCCTTTTAATAAATAAAGACTTAGGATAAGATGGTTAGCCCATAGAAAATAATCGAATAAATGATAGAGCTAGGATTTGATCAAGAATAAGCAATTGATGATTTAGCAAAAGGGGCTAATAGTCTAGATGACCATTTTTAGGTGTATACACTATGCATCATCTTTTCCTTTAAATATAAGAGGTATAGGGAGTATTTTATTCATAGTATCTACTGCCCTAGCGATCACCTTAACCTTCTTATCTCCTTTTTGTTTTGACCTCTCTTTTTCCTTAGCAAATGCGATGAAGGATAATATCATTAATTCATCCTCATCCATACTCTCCACAATAGTGCTCACAGGCTTGGCCATACTTGCCAATAATAGGGTGGAGGAAGTATCAATTTCTTGTTTGATTTCAACTCTTATCTCTTCTCCTTTATCCATCCCTATCTCTTCTTTCTATTCTTCTTGTTGATGTCCTTTCATTTCCAATCCCTTTTCCTTTTGTTCTTGTTTTTTTTGTTCTTCTTCTTTTTGATTTTCTTCTTTCTATCCTTCTTTTGTCACCGTATTATCCAAGTTTCCTTGAAAAGGATCATTTTCATCAAGTGTGGTGTCAAGTGTCACAGACACACCAACAACAAAGAAGTATGGTTTCTTGTCAACTTCACTTCCTTTCATACTCTCCTCAGCTGTCTTAGAGCTTTCTCCCGTTCCTAGTGGTGTAGGCTTGGTATCTTTGGGAGGTGAAATCTTCTATGGTATGTTGCTCATTAGCATTTGATCCAATGCTTTCTTTGTGTCCTCAATTACCTCATCATATTTCCTCGCCATTATTTTTACAAGTCTGGCCTTAGTCCTTAGTAGGGGTTTGAGTTCCTTAATTATTTTCTCCTTTTCCTATATAGAAACTACATGCAACATATCTTCAAGGGCTTTGTTTCTTATTGTTTCATCATCTAATTGTGCTAATTGTTTTCTAATTTTTAGCTTCCAATACAAATCTTTAGGAATACTGCCTTCAATCTCCTTGATAAGTTCTTTATGTAAACTAGTAAGTGCACAATCACTATATCTTCAATCACTGATTGATTAGCATAATCATATCTCTCATAATATATATTAAGGGTCCTTAAGTTACCATCTTTAATTATTATTTTCTCCAATATCTTTATGTCAAGTTTCCATAGATTTTATGCTTTCTTTTGTTCTACTTTCTCTTCTTTCATTTCTGTCACCTTATCTTCTTTTCTCTTTGCTTCTACTTCAAATTTTTGCTTCTTTGGGATAGTATGTGTGTTTGATCTTGTAGATCTCCTAGGTGTTCTTGTAGGTGCATCCTCTTGTGCTATCTTCTCAGGCTTCTCTCCTATCCATATGAACTAATCATGCACTTTGCTTAGGATAATCTTAAATGATTCGGTCTCACTGAATTCATTCAGGAGGGTTAGATTTATGATTGATTGGTCATTCAGGTGTTTGAACTCATCTTTCATCTTTCAATCTAATTCTATCATTTCAATATAATTATAGGGCAGTTCTAGGTAGTAGATATAGGTAATGATTCGAGGCTTTGTCCTATATAATATTGTAAATGAAAATGCCCATGTGGCTTTTCATATTGTAATTTTGAAGTTTGTAATTCCACATTTGTGGAGATAATAAGAAGCCCATTTTCTATTCTTGCAAATTGTTGTTGTTTCTCTATTTGTGTATGTGTTTGTGGTATTAAGGGGAGCACCCTTCATCATTTATTGTACATATCCTCATCATTTGTGCAACAACATTTGACCAGATAACTTATCCTATCCAGCCTTGTATGTAAGCTAAAAATGGGTCTCTAATTCAGCCTCACACTTCAACATAGTCATTGTTCATGAGTTGTAGCCAAGAATGAATATGAGATTATTCATCTCACCTGTTTGGATGATTCAACCTATTGCCTCCTATCTAGGTAGGGTTTGTAATTTCTCTCAGCATTGAGAGTCCTACAACCATAGACTAGCACTAGAATGGAGGATTTAATTGAAAGCACAATGCAGATTATTCTAGAATGAGCATGCAAGATTAATCTAGAAATGAAACATGAATATTAATCTAAGAACTTTGAAAGAAAACTAGATTAAAAAATGAAGTCCATATTTAATCTAAACATGATATATCAATCTAGAAATGAATATTATGCTAAGAATGAAAGCTTTGAATGCAAATGAATTCCAATGACAATGCGACAACACTTCATTGCTTGAGAAATTAGATCCTTTGAATGAGGAATGAGGGTTCTTTTATAGAGTCCTGGGTTCAATCGACAGTTGAGATTGAATCAGATGAATGGAGACGATTGAATGAGAGTTTAGTTCAGAATAGCAAGTTTCTTGTAAAGAGGCAGTCAACTTTTTCTTTTTTCCTATGTGGAGCTTTAACTATTTTATTCCCCTTTTGGATTCTAATTAACTCAAAGTTTCCTTTTTCTGAACTGCAGAGAAGATTTTGGAGAGAATATTTAATTTAAATAAATACAATATTGCCTCATAAGAAGATTTTCTCAATTATTTGAATAATTAAATTCATTTATTGAGATGAGGATATTTATTTAAAACCAAATATTTAATTTAATTATTTTTTATGTATTTTATCTAAAGAGGGTGTTAGAATAACTGAGAGAGGGGTGAATCAGTTATCCACCGGCCCAAGTCAAAATGTATAATCCAAAAATAAATTCCCTAAACTTTTGCTACTTGGTAACTTAAAATACTATACTGTTTGTGATTTTACCAATTACCAGTCTATAACATATAATGATTACTGATCAAATCCAATATGCAACATGTAAGTATGACATCAAACAAATATCACAATCAACACATAACACAAGAGATTTAACGTGGAAACCCTGTGAAGTGAAAGACCACCTGGGACCGGCAACCCAAAAATATTCACTCTTCTTAAGTGAGGTCGGTGAAGACCCAACCCTGTTAAAGGTTACAAACACATTATTAGGTGTGATCTTGTTAGAGGATTTTAGACCAACCGTTATCATCCAACCAGCATTCACTATGGGGTTGATAGGATAATAATGTTCATTCTATGAATGATACATAAAAGACTTTCTAGTCCACTCGGTCAAGAGATTTGACTGTATACAATGGTTAAAATGTAACAGTAGGTGATCTTCCTTAATACAACTTCAATTACATATGTACAGATCAATGATAGGCTCATTCAAATCCTCTGATCATTATAATAATTCTGTTTCAATCAATATTCAATAACTTACTGTCGCTCAGTAATAGCTTCCTTACGCTCGGTAAAACTCTGTAATTCGGTTCTCAATAACCAGTTTGATCAGGCATGCATGAAAACTTGTTCACGTGATAATATTGCAGTCTCCTTCTTCTGGCATAAGTTTCATTATGAAACTCTAGTCTCTTAAATAGACAAGTAAATTGTTTTCTTCTCCTCCATTAGATTTTTCCGCTTAATCATCTTCGTTGATTTTGCTGCTTAAACCTTCCTTGGCTGATGTGTCAATAACATGTTTAATTTTCATCCTTTAGATCTTTCTTGAATTTTGTTAGCCGTTGATCTTCATAACAAACTTTATCTCCAACCTCAAAATCATACACTTTCCAGCTCATCAATCCTTATCGGCTAAACTTATCATTTAGTTCCTTTGTTCAGTTAACAAAGAAATGTGTCAGTGAACACAAGATTAGTTTATACTATGCTCAGTATACACTATACTTCATCGGTATATACTGAAATGCTTCATCAACTGACAACACTGCTTTGTGTCTTTCAGCTCTTTTCCTCATCATAGATGAATGCAACATAATCAAGTCAATATCATAAGGTCATAGACTCATCAACAAGTTACCCAATGTATTCCTTATCCTCATCTATCAAATCCATCTTCCTTATGTAGCTATATCTATTCTTCATCTCTTTCACTCATTTTCTACAGATGTTTCGGTATAATAACTGAGAAGATAAGTGTTGTCAAACTAGTTGACATCAATGACAACATAATACTGATTTAATCATCTACATATCTAATCAGCAACTCATTGATCTTAAATCATAGATCTTCAATTAGGTTCTAAATCAGTTATAGTTCATCAATCTCTCCCTTTGGCATTGATGGAAACTCAAGTAATATGAAATATACCATACACATACCAAACATGTATTGTACAACTCTGTTCACAAATGTTGTAAAATCTCTTCCTAGCTTAATATGTTTAATTACTACATTACTAAACAACATTACAAAATGCAGCTTTGACATTCTGTAGATATGCTTTTTTCAGCTCTCAGGTTCCTGCTTCTGTTCTCAGTAACTGATCTTCAATGCTCTCCCTCTCTTCCAGATTATCTCTCCCTTAGATAGATGTTTTAGTGTTCTCATCAGTGCATATTGTTTCATATTATTTATATCTCCCTTTGACAACAATGCCAAAGAAACAAATAAACACACTTCTCTGTATTAGCCATGTAACTCTTTATTGTCCAGTGCATTCTCTATATCTCTGTATACTGATATGCCAATATGTTCCAGTTCTTCAAACTTATCACAACCTTAGACATGATCTAAAGTGTGAACTATGCTGCATCAAAATGAATGATCTTTTGATAAGAGTAGGCTAATGCAACATCTAGATCACATTAGTGACCAATAGATAGGGGATGGACCCCAAGTCTAGTCCTTAGGTATTCAAATGTATCCTTCAATAGAGGCTTTGTAAATATGTCTACAAGTTGTTCTTTTGATGTAACAAATTCTAGTTTCACTTGCTTCTCTTGTACTTGTTCTCTTAAGTAGTGATACTTAATAGATATATGCTTTGTCTTAGAGTGCATCACTTGATTCTTTGAAATGTTAATTGCACTAGTGTTGTCACAATATATAATCACTAGCTCAGTGATTACCTCATTCATACCTTCCAACACTGCTTAATATATGCAATGTTTGAATAATTTGTAGCAGTAGCAACATACTCTGCTTCAGCTATAGACTGAGAAATGCAAGCCTATTTCTTACTTGTCCATGTAACAAGTCTTTCACCAAAGAAAAATGCTCCTCTGATGGTACTTTTTCTGTCATCCATATTTCCAGCCCAATCAGCGTCGGTATAAACCTTCAGTTTAAATTTGTCTTCCTTAGGATACCATAATCCATAGTCTTCTATCTGTTCAGGTATCTAAAGATTCTTTTCATAGAAAACATTTGTGATTCTCTAGGGTTTGTAGAAAATCTAGAAACTATTCCCACAACATGTGCTATATCTGGTCTACTGTGAACTACATATATTAATTTACCAATCATAGATTGGTACAGTGCCTGGTTTACCTCTACAGTTTCATCTTCCTTAGTCAGTTTACATCTAGTAGCCATCAATGTTCCCATAGCTTTAGCATCTTCCATGCCAAATATCTTCAATACTTCCTTTATATATTTAGATTGTGTAATGAATATCCCATCACTCTGTTGAATCACTTATAGTCCTAGAAAGAACTTAATCTCTCCAAACATAGAAATTTCAAACTCTTTTCTCATCTCATCAAAAAATAATTTACATATATGATCTTGACCTCCAAAAATAATATCATCCACAAATATTTCAGCAATCAAGATAGTATCATCAGTATCTCCTTTCATATAAAAATTGATCTTGTCACTAGTTCTAAAAAATCCAATAATTAACAAATAAGTATGCAGCCTCTCATACCAGGCTCTCGATGCTTGCTTCAAACCATATAAAGCTTTATGTAATCTACATACCATGTCTTTGTTTTCTGGATCAATGAACCCTTCTGGTTGTTCTATGTAGACCTCTTCTTCAAATATTCCATTCAGAAATGCTGACTTAACATCCATTTGATAAACTTTGAATTTCTTGTGTGTAGCATATGCAAGTAGCATTCTAACTCCTTCTAATCTAGCAACAAGTGAAAATGTTTCACCATAATCAATTCCTTCCTCCTATGCATATCCCTTGCATACCAATCTAGCTTTATTTCTTGTTACCTCTCTATTTTCATTCAGCTTGTTCTTGAATATCCACTTAGTACCGGTAACATTCTTGTCTTTAGGTTTGGGTACTAAGGTCCAGGTTTTGTTCTTCTCTATTTTTTCTATTTGTTCTTTCATTGCATTAACCCATTCATCATTTTATAATGCAACTTTTACATTCTTTGGTTCATATTCACAAACTAGACATGTACCTTGTCTTGTCTTACTCCTTGTTTGCATGCCAGCTTGTCTGTCTCCAATAATTTGTGTCTCAGGATGATATCTTCTAACAAATCTTGCTAGTACTCAATCTCTCCTTTCTTTTTCATCCTGGGCAGGTTCATTTGCTTGCTCGGTAGGTCCATCCTCCTCATTGGTTTCTCTTTCTTGTTCCTCGGTATTATTTTCCTACTGACCGATTATCACAGTCTGCAACTTTGGTAGATACTTTGGTTGTTCAATGTAAGTGAATCTACCATAGTCTTCTGGTTCCTTTCTACTTTCCTATGCATTCTTATCATCAAACTCATCAACTCAAACATTAGTACTTTCTATCATTTTATTAGTAGCTTTATTCAGACACTTATATGCTTTTCTTTTACTGGAATATCCTAGAAATATCCCTTCATCACCTTTTGAGTGAAACTTCCCATTTCTTTCATCTTTTAGAATAAAATATTTAATTCCAAAAATCTTGAAATAACTTACAGTCGGTTTGTGTCCAAACCATAACTCATAGGGTGTCTTTTTAGTGTCCTTCTTTAGTTGTACTTGGTTCAGAACATAAATAGTTGTGCTGAAAACTTCTCTCCAGTATGTTTGAGAAACATTCTTTTGCAACATTAGTGTCCTTGCATAGTCAACTATTGACCTATTCCTCCTTTCAGCAATGCCATTCTACTAAGGCATCCTTGGTGCAGAGACCTATCTTTTAATACCATGCTCATTACAAAAATTAGTAAATTGATCAAAGATAAATTCACCTCCTATATTAGATCTTAGGCATTTCAATTCTTTACTAGTCTCTTTTTCTACTTTTTCTTTATACCACTTGAACATCTTAAATGCTTCAGATTTTTCTTTTAAGAACATGATAGTCATCAATCTAGTATAGTCATCAACGAAAAGAATAAAGTATCTATCACCATAATAACTCTGAGTTCTCATAAGACCACATAGGTCAGTATGAACCAACTCAAGTATCTTCTTTGTTGAATAATATTTGCTTTTGAAACTAGATTTGGTCATTTTACCTTTCTGGCATTCATGACACATAACATGATCTGGTTTTGACAAGTTAGGCAAACCTCTAACTATTTTTCTTTTACTGATCTTAATTATGTTATCAAAATTCACATGGCATAACCTTTTATGCCACAACCAAGCATCTTGATTTTTCATCATCAAGAAAGAAGACTCGTCATTGTTAAGATAAAATAGATTACCTCTTGATTGTGCTCTAGTTCCAACTAGTCTTCCTCCATCATCAAATATTTTCACTTTCTTACTCTCAAAAGCAACTCGATGACCTGAATTGTTCAGCTGTGCCACACTTAGCAAATTATAGTTCAGTCCATCTACCCAATAAGCATTTTCACATTTTATTCTATCATTTATCATTAGTGAACCTTTACCTCTTACCATACAAGGTGTATCATTACCCATCTTAACAGATCCTCCATTGTATTTTTCAAGATGATCAAATTTATCTTCATCACCAGTCATGTGATGTGTACAGCCACTGTCTATGATCCATGTATAATTTATGTTAAATTTAGAGATCAGTGTTGTTTCTACATGTTTTTCTTCTTCCTCGGAGTCATCTTTCATAGCAACAAATACAACTTCTACATCATCGTCAGAGTCAGATTCAGATTCATTTTCTTCAGCTATGTAACATACCTTTTTACCTTTGTCATAATTATCTTGGTTGTCTCTATTGTAATGTCGGTAGCTCCTATTGTTTCTTCTCCCATAGCTTCCTTCAGATCGGTCTTTGGTTCTTTCATCATCTTTCTTATGTGGACATCTAGTAGCAATGTGGCCAACCTCTTTACAATTAAAGCATGCTAAAGGTAGCTCACCTCTATATCTCCCTTTATCTTTAGGTAACCTTCTAGCCATAAGAGCTTCAAGTTCATTAAGCTCATCATCAGTATTGCTATCACTATCATCATTCTTAATATTCATGCTACTAGACTTAGCAATCTTTAGAGAAGTCATGAAAGTGGACTCAACAGTCAGAACAACACTATTGTCAAAGTTATTCAATTCAAAGGTTGTAAGTTTACCAATCAGATTGTTAAGAGTAAGGATGTTACCAGATGTAGACCTTGTTTCATGAATTGTAGGTATTTTAATTGCATAAACTGGAAACAAGGTTCTAAGGACTTTTCTTACCACTATCTCTTCACTAATAACACCATCAGATGCTCTAATGGCATGTACTACCTCTTTTATTCTATTTGTGTATGCACAATATTTTCACCTTCCTTCATCTTCATATCATTGAATCTACCCCTTAAGCTTTTAGCTTTGGCTCTTTTGACATTCACATCACAGATATAAACTTGAGAAAGTTTATACCACATACCTTTGGCAGTAGTGCAACTTTTAATATCTTCAAATTCAGCATCAGTATAGGTAGCATGAATCTCCATCATAGTAACATTGTGTTCATGCCTATCTCTTAGTTGATCAAGGGTCAAGGGACCAACGGTCGGTTCAATGTAGCCATTCTCCATCAGTGCTAGTGTAGAATTCCCAATTCTAGATATGTGTAGCTTCATTCATCTTTTCCATACTACGAAGTTATCTTTGTTCAACTTTGGCACTTCCCTCTTATACATTTTGAGATCTTTGTGCTAAAGTCTTTAAAACTCTATTCTAAGCAACCAATTCTCTGATAAAAATTGTTAGAATAATTGAGAGGGGGGTGAATTAGTTATCCACTATCCCAAGTCAAAATGTATAATCCAAAAACAAATTCCTTAAATTTCTGCTACTTGGTAACTTAAAATACTATACTGTTTATGCTTTTACCGATTACCACTCTATAACATATAATGATTAACGATCAAATCCAATATGCAACATGTAAGTATGACATCAAACAAATATCACAATCAACACATAACACAAGAGATTTAACGTGGAAACCTTGTGCAGGGAAAAACCACCTGGGACTGGCAACCCAAAAATATTCACTCTTCTGGAGTGAGGTCAGTGAAGACCCAACCCTATTAAAGGTTACAAACACACTGTTAGGTGTGACCTTGTTAGAGAATTTTAGATCAATTTTTATTGTCCAACCAGCATTCACTATGGGGTTGACAGGATAACAACATTCATTCTATGAATGATACATAAAAGACTTTCTAGTCCACTTGGTTAAGAGATTTGACTGTATACAATGGTTAAAATGTAACAATAGGTGATCTGCCTTAATACAACTTCAATTGTAGATGTATAAATCAATGTTAGGCTCATTCAAATCCTCTGATCATTATAACAATTCTATTTTAATCAATATTTAGTAACCTACTGTCACTCGGTAATAGCTTCTTGACGCTTGGTAAAACTCTGTAGTTTGGTTCTCAATAACCAATTTGATTAGGCATGCATGAAAACTTGTTCACACAATAATACTACAGTCTCCTTCTTCCAACATAAGTTTCATTATGAAACTCTAGTCTCTTAAATAGAAAAGTAGACCATTTTCTTCTCCTCCATTAGATTTTGCTGCTTAATCATCTTCATTGATATTGCCGCTTAAACCTTCCTTGGCTGATGTGTCAATAACATGTTTAATTTTCATCCTTTAGATCTTTCTTGAATTTTGTTAGCCATCAATCTTCGTAACAAACTTTATCTCCAACCTTGAAATCATACACTTTCTAGCTCATCAATCCTTATCGGCTAAATTGATCATTTAGTTCATTTGTTTTGTTCAGTTAACAAAGAAATGTGTCGGTGAACACAAGCTCGGTTTATACTATGCTTGGTATACACTACACTTCGTTGGTGTATACTAAAATTCTTCATCAACCGACAACACTACTTTGTGTCTTTCGGCTCTTTTCCTCATCATAGATGAATGCAACATAAGCAAGTCAATATCATAAGGTCATAGACTCATCAAAAATTTACCCAATGTATTCCTTATCCTCATCTGTCAAATCCATCTTCCTTATGTAGATATATCTATTCTTCATCTCTTTCACTCCTTTTCTAAAGATGTTTCGGTATAGTAACTTACAAGATAAGTGTTGTCAAACTAGTTGATATCAATGACAACATAATATTGATTTAATCATCTACATATCTAATCAGCAACTCAGTGATCTTAAATCATAGATCTTCAATTAGGTTCTAAACTAGTTGTAGTTCATCAGAGGGTGGATTTAATTCAATTAAAGTGCTAGGACTTTCATAATTAAATTAATCAATCATTGGGTTTATTTAGCTAATTATAATTGATGTTTAGGAATTAAATATAGCATGTGATTGATGCAAATTTAAGGTTTTTTGCATTTGACACTAAGTCAAGTAGAGTCAATTAGAAGATAGAATTGTCTAGTACAATAGGACTTTGATGATTTAGAAATTGATAGAATAGGACTAAATGCAACAAAATTTGTTAGGATATCGAGGTGCCAATTTTGGGGTATTACATTTTGCCCCTCTTTGAATTGATGTGCGGGCAACACATTGATTCAAAGAATAGTCTGAATGTGACAATTGATGAGGTTTTTAGGATTATCTCCAGAATGAAGCTTAACCCTAAGAAGTCAAGGTTAGATTGCCAAGACAATGATCAGATCAAGTTGTAGAACCATCTCTAGAACAAAGCTTGATTCTCCGAAGTCTAGGTTAGATTGCAAAGACATCGGTCAAATTACCACTTTTAACAAGACTATCTTGAGAATGAGGCTCAATCTTTAGGAGTCAAGGTTAGATTTCCCTAGTACCCGTCGATTAAATGATAACTGATGCATATTTATAGGACTATCTCCAGAACAAAGCTTAGTCCTCTAAAATCTAGGTTAGATTTCCTAGATACCGATAAAAAGAGCTTTCAAGGGCTATCTCCAGGATGAAGCTTGACCTTTAGGGATCGGGGTTAGATTGCCCCAATACCTAATAGAGATTTCAAGAACCATCTCCATAATGAAGCTTGATCCTTAGGGATCTGAGTTAGATTTCTTAGATACATAATAGTATGATGACAAGATGCAAGGCACACAGATGCCCCTAGCAATGAGGACTTTTGATTTAGATTAGATTTGAGAATTGGTTTGAGATTCAATGATGTAATCATCCTACCCCCTTGAGAGTGAAATCAAAAGATGACACGTCATAAAGGGGATGGACAATGATAAGTTGCAAATAGAGAGAAAATCAGAGGTCTAGAAGAACTTAGAATAGATTATGGAGGAATCAAGAAAATTCAGAAGCAATCTAGAGTGATTTAGAGGTCCTATTGACCAAGTTTGACCATGGTTGACCATAGATGAATAGAGTTGAATTTTGATGAAAAAGATGAAGAGGTTGAGAAAATGATGATGAGATGTGATTCTGTCAAGAATACGACATCAAAAGGTTGACTACATAAGCATCCAATCACATGAGTCCTATAAATTTTAAAAGATGATTTTGAGCTATGTAGAGATGTCAAATTTTGATTTTGATCCCAAAAATGGATTCAGAGCACTTGATTTAGCCAAGGGTGAAGTTCTTGCACAAAATGGAGTAATTTTGAAAATTAGGTCAAAACCTATATAAGGCCCAAAAGGGTCATTTCAATTCATTTGAAACCTTTGACTTTGTGAGAAAAGAGAGCTTTGAGAGAAGATGCAAGGTGTTCTGGTGAAATCACATAGGTTTGAGCACTCCTGATGTCACAGCTGACTAACGACATATGACCCACCTATGAGTAATTGATAACTTAGCTTGCATTTCAATTTGTATATGCATTTTGAGTAGATTTAGATAGAATCTATGGCAAATTAGGAACTTCCTCACAAGAACACATGTGAGAAAATGGTTTCCTCATGTGGGTCTTTGATGAGTCTTGTGCGAGAAAGTACCAAAAGAGGGCTTCCTTGCGTGGGTCTCACCATAGGTTCATACAAAGAGGACCCAGAAGTCATGAAAGAAACCCTCAGTGAGGAAGATCTCTCACGTGAACTGGCACGTAGGCTTGTGTGGTAGAGAAATATCACGTGAGATGTCTACTTCCTTGCACGGGAAACCATAGCAGAAAACCAAAATTTTGAGTCCAAAGTTTGCATGAAATCAGCCAAGTAGAGCATCTAGGAGTCAGTCTTAGGATAGGTGCACAATTTCAAATTATGTTTTTACTTTGAAGATCATCACGATTGAGGTACTGATTGTGTGTTGTCACTTGCATTGTAGGTTGACTTCCCAGACATTGTATTCCAATCCCATCATCTAGTGATTGGTGAGGTCATGTGATGGTTGGATGATGCAGAGTTGGCACATATTGATGCACTAAGGCTATCATTTCTGTGTGATGTACCTGACATTTGGGTAAATCATAGATTATTAGGTGCACTTGTCAAGCATTTCCATTTAGAAATGAAAAAATTTCACTTGCCATAGGGGGAGATGATAGTTACCCCAGAGGATATCTACAGGATCTTTAGAGTACCCTTCCATGGGCTATGCATGGAGTACGATACACAACTAAGAGCGAGCACTATAGCGCTCAAAGAGATATTTCAAGATGGGCTAGTGATGGGCCAGATGATCCCCTAGGAGGATCTGATAAGAGATTATGGTGCTGGACATCGATTAGACATTGTGTTAGCAGCATTCCTAGGCTACTACTTGATGCCAAACATATGACATCATGGACTAGAGTGTGACTGGGGTCAGATGTTGTAGAGGATGCTAGAGCAGTCGACCGTGAGATATGGATGGGGCCAGTGCATGCTTGCATAGATGTATCATGAGATTGTATATAGGGATGCACGAAGCATGGCAGCTAGAGACTTTCTTCTACATATATGGGCTCGAGAGCATCTCCCCATTTGCGAGCTAGTAGTTTAGGACACTAGACTACCCTTGGAGCCATACATCTATAGGTATGATGGCCCTATGACTCAGCCAACGTTGGGTAAGACTAAGAAGTGGAGGGATCAGTTGGATGACATGGTTGCAGTGGTATGGTGACCATGGATAGGTGCAGGGGTCTAGGATGATGCCAGACATGAGTTATCATATATGTTCTACTCACAACCTTTGATTGACCACAGTATCACCATCATTGAGTGGTTTTGACTATCACAAGTCTTGTGGTAGTTTGGCAGGCCACAAGACATATCTAAGGAGTACTGCGCATATGCTCGCTTCACCGATGAGGTGAAGAAGGGCTAGCCACTAAGGTTAGATCAAGGAAAGTCTATGATAGAGGCACAGGTAGCACCAACCTGATGGGACTACATGGTAGTGGTAGCTGATGGGGGGATGACGCTAGCATATCAGGATCACTTAGTTTCACATCCATTCCCTTGGTTCACAGATCCAATAGGCATGGCTCAGCAGGTGGCACAACGACCACAATAGTAGCAAGTGGCTCAGCCACCACTACATCAACAATAGGTACCATGATAGAGATTGACATAGGTACCCATCCCTCCTCGATGGATGAGGAAAGATCCTGGGGTAGGTAGTAGCGGAGCACAAAATAGATCATCGAGACAATAGATTGAGTAGACCTCACATCAGCCGCCACACACAGAGGCATAGATTGAGGGTGGTGATGATTGTTAGAAAGTAAAGTCCACCAAGATAACTGAAAGGGGGGGGGGGTGAATCAATTATCTAATAATTATAACTTTTATCAACTTCAACAACATTTAGCCATGTAAGCAATATAATTACCAACCATAGAAAGATATTCATACACAATAACACAATAACACAAGATATGTTGACTAGGGAACCTCTTGATCAAAGAGTAAACCTAGGTGGGAATGATGCCCAAAAAAGATGCACTAATATGAATATTCCTTGTGAAAGGATGGACTTTGTTAGGAGTCTTATGAAATACATTCAGTACATATGAATCCCTATTAGGAGATTTTGAATCCCTGTTAAAAGATTCTAACCCTGTTAGGAGTTATGGAAGACAGGAGGACCCACTGCCCAAATAGCTTCAATGGCAAGATCACTAAACACACTATCCAACTGATCTCAAGATTATTCAATAGAATAATATCAAATATCTTACCTTCTTTCTCACTGTGCCAAACCGCACTCACTGCTACACCAGATCTCAATTTTAGATCTCTGTACTTTGCATGTCTTCCTTCACAATTTCACTTTCACAACTGCTTTAGCTCTTTTCTTCACTTCATGCATACATTCGCATTCAACCATATCACAACCATATTAAAACAAGGAAAAAATTTTCTTCCTTTATACCACACTCAAATAATTACAAATGAGTCAGCACATAATTACAAAAATAAAAGTTTCCATATGCTACATCAAAATTACACAAAACTATCAGCTTCCAAACAATACAATTCTTCACTCGTGTGACCTCAAAGTTTGTGTTGTCATCCACGCCACTATCAATGTGTCTCTAACTTCCCTTTAATTGCACAAAACTAGATTCCATCCCGATTAGGAGATATCATCCAATTTCCACAAACTGCTACTCAGGAACACTGCCTGAATACTACTTCCACCAAAGTGCTCATAACTTCCATGAATAAATGAATTACTATATGCACTCTTAACCATAAACATATAACATATCAAAGAGTATATCTTCAACATCACATAGCTCCAACTATAATATACCACATGCGCTAATCAAAACACTGTCTACTTCTTTGCAAGTCTCCAGAAGGTCACTATGTTGACATCAATGACAATCATAGTCATGAATGCAAAAAAAACTGCTACAAAATGAATGCCACACATTCAAAATTCATTCCTAACAGATGATGATATGCAGGATCAGTCCACATAGGATCCCCCTCTAGGAGATGTGGTCACACAGCTGCATGACTCACTACGAAGGAGCAGAGATAGAGTTAGATTGGCATAGAGGTAGCTGGGGGACCTATAGATATAGGTTTCTATATGAGATACCCTATTGGTGGAAAGAGATAGGGAGATCAGAGAGCTGCGAGAGAAGTTGGCGAGGGCTCAGATAGAGACTCGATACGAGGCTGCATAGGCAGCGTATTATTATGTAGCTTATATTGGTCCAGTTCTGGAGCTAGCAGACCAGGTGTTAGGAATGAATGCTGGATGTTGGTAGTCATTCTATAGCATTTGTTGTTGCATTCATGACTATGATTGTCATTGATGTCAACATAGTGATCTTCTGGAGACTAGCAGAGAAGCAGACAATGTTTTGATTAGCGCACGTGGGATATTGTAGTTGGAGATATGCAATGTTGAGGTTATACTCTTTGATATGTTATATGTCTATGGTTAAGAGTGTAGATAGTAATTCATTGATTCATGAAAGTTATGAGCATTTTGGTAAAAGCAGTATTTAGGCAGTATTCCTGAGTAGCGGTTTGTGGAAATCGGATGATATCTCCTAATCAAGATGGAATCTAGTTTTACATAGCTAAAGAGAAGTTTGAGACACATTGATGGTGACATGGTTCATAGCACAAATTTTGAGGTTGCACAAGTAAAGAGTTATTGCATTTGGAAGCTGACAGTTTTGTGTAATTTTGATGTAGCGTATGGAAACTTTTATTTTGTAATTATGTGCCAACTCATTTGTAATTATTTGAGTGTGGTATAAAGGAAGGAATGTTTTTCCTTATTGTAGAGACTAAGAAGTGTGAGCATGGTTTGGTTGCATGCAAATGTAAGCATGAAGTAAAGAAAAGAGCCTAAGAGGTTGTGAAAATGAAATTGTGAAGGAAGACATGCGAAGTACAAAGATCTGGAATTGAGATCTGGTGTAGCAGTGAGTACAGTTTGGCATAATAAGGAGGTAACATATTTTATATTATTCTGCTGAATAATATCAAGGTTATTTGGACAGTGTGTTTAGTGATCTTACCCTGAAGCTGTTTGGGTAGTGGGTCCTTTTGTCTTCCATAATCTTAATAGGGTTAGAATCTTTTAACAGGGATTCAAAATCTCCTAATAGGGATTTATATGTACTAAATTTATTTCATAAGACTCCTAACAGAGTCCATCCTCTCACAAGGAATATTCATATTAGTGCATCTTTTGTGGGCATCATTCCCACCGGGGTTTACTCTTTGATCAAGAGGTTCCCTAGTCAACATATCTTGTGTTATTGTGTCATTGTGTATGAATATCTTTGTATGGTTAGTAATTGTATTGCTTACATGGTTAAATGTTGTTAAAGATGTTAAAAGTTATAATTATCCAATAACTGATTCACCCCCCCCCCCCCCCCCCCTTAGTTATCTTGGTGGACTTTACTTTCTAACAATTGGTATCAGAGTAGCAGGTCCTTGAAAGGAAAGTTTAACAGCTTAAGGAGATCCATGGAAAATTTTAGGAAAGAAAGCCCTCAGTTTGATGGAGTAAATTTTGATAGCTGGAAGGAAAAGATGAAGACACATCTATTGTGTTTAGTACCAGGCTATTGGTTGATTACAAAGAATGAAAGAAGTATAATTGAAGAAGATAGTCTTGAAACAAGTTCTAAAGATGAGGTAGATCTATTCATGTGTAACATACTTGCAAGAGAAGCACTCTTGATAGCACTTCCGGAGAATGAATACAGTTAGGTAAAATGTTTTAAGAAATCTAATGAAATTTGGAAAGCTTTACACTCTACTTTTGAAGGTGATGAACATGCAAAAAGAGCTAGCTTACATAATTGGATATGTGCATTTGAAGATATTAGAATGATGGAAGATGAATCTGTTAGAAGCTATATTGGTAGAATGTCAGAAATTGTTGCAGGGATAAAATCTTGTGGAGGATCAAAGATAGAGAATGAAGTGATATGGAAAATTATGAGGACATTGACTCCTGTATTTAAGTAGACAACACAAATGATTGAACAAGTTATACCTTTTACTACAAACTTTACAAGAGAGACTCTTCTTGGTAGATTGGAAGTAGCAGAGATGAACCTGAGGTTATCAGGAGACTTACCTACAATGGAGACAACATTCAGTGCTCTTAGTATTCATCCTACTTTGTCAAGAAGTACCAGTGTGAGTGGAGATTATGCCAGCATCAACAAATCTATAAATGAAGAAGATAAGAAGATTGAAGAAGGTATTGCCTTGCTTGTGAAAAGAGAACCATACGGTAAGAAATTTTTTAAATGTTGGACTTGTCAAGAATATGGTCATTTTGCATATAAATGTCCTAAGAGAGTTAAGAAGTACATAAATAATTTCAAGCCTAGAAGATCTAAGGAATATTATTATGCTAATGATGAAGATCTTGAAGCTAGTATAGAAAGAACTTTGAGTGAAAGTCATACTAAGAATAATGATGAAATAGGATTTGTAGCAATTAAAGAAGAAAATTCTAAATCTGATGTTAAAGAAGAAAAAACATTAGTTTCCCAAGTTGAAAAGAAAGCTGATTAGATTATAGACAGTGGTTGTTCACATCATATGACTGGAGATATGAAGAAGTTCATAAAGTTTAACAATTATGATGGAGGATTTGTTAGAGTTGCTAACAATGCACCTTGTTTGATTAAAGGTATAGGATCTATTACTCTTGATGGAAATACTAATACTGATGATGTTTACTTTGTTGATGGATTGAAACATAATCTTTTGAGTGTTGAACAGTTAGTGGATAAGGATATCAAGTTTGGTTTACTGAGAAAACTTGTGTGATAAAGGATAAAGATGGAAATCTAATTGGAACTGGATCTAGAACGAGAGGTAATGTATTTTAGTTGAATCCTACTGAGATGACATGCTTGATTACTAAAATTGATGATAGTTGGTTATGGCATAGAAGGTTTTATCATATTTACTTTGATAACATTGTGAAAGTGAGTACTACACTTGTAGTAAGGGATTTGCCTAAAATTATGAAGCCTACTAACATGATTTGTAAAGAATGTGTGATGGCTAAGCAGAAGAGAAGTTCATTTCCTAGTAAGAAGTTCACATCGACAGAGAAGTTGGAGATTGTTCATATAGACTTGAGCGGTCCTACCAGGACTAGAGGATTCTATGGAGAAAGGTATTTTATGATTCTTGTTGATGATTTTACAAGAATGATGTGGATTGCATTTCTGAAAGAAAAATATGAAGCATTTGATAAGTTTAAGATCATTAAAAATAAAGTTGAGAATGAATTTGGAATGAAGATTAAATGTTTGAGATCTGATAGAGGTGGAGAATTTACTTTTAGAGAGTTTAACACCTTTTGTGAAGTGAATGGTATTAAGAGATAGTTTTCAGCCCCTAGAACACCTGAACAAAATGGTATTGTAGAAAGAAGAAATAGGTTAGTAACTAAAGCAGCAAGAGCTATGTTATTTGAGAATAACTTGGCGAAGACATTTTGGAGAGAAGCAATGAATACAATAGTATATACAATAAATATAGTACAAATCAGAGCAGACACAGATAAGACACCTTATGAATTATGGTTTGGACATGTACCCTCAGTTAAGTATTTTAGAATTTTTGGAAGCAAATGTTATATAAAGAGAGATGATGATATTGGAAAGTTTGATCCTAGAAGTGATGAAGGTATTTTTATTGGATATTATTTGAAGAGCAAAGCATATAGATGTTACAATAAGAGAACTAAAGCTATTGTTGAGAGCGGAAATGTTAAAGTTGATGAGAAGTTTAAAATTCAGGAAAGAATGCTTGATTATGAATCTGATGAAGAAGCTAATCCTCAGCCTAACATTGAATCTACTAAATTATTCTATGAGATTGACAGTGAATTGTTGAATGAGAATCATACTCCAGAAGAAACTAGAGAAGAATCTACAGTTGAAGCAAGATCTATGACTATGACACCGAACATGTATCTATCTAGACATCATCCTATTGAACAAGTTATTGGAAGTTTGGACAGAGGAGTTATGACTAGAAATAAGGTACATTTATGTTTGATTTCTTAAATTGAACCTAAATCTACTAATGAAGCTTGTGAAGATGAACATTAGATTAATGCTATGAAAGAAGAACTAGATCAAATTGAAAAGAACAAGACATGGGAATTGGTTCCTAGACCTAAAGACAAGAATGTGATTGGAACTAAATGGGTATTTAGAAACAAGATGAATGAACAAGGAGAAGTAGTAAGAAACAAAGAAATATTAGTATGTAAGGGATACTCGCAGCAAGAAGGAATTGACTATGAAGAAACCTTTTCACCAGTAGCAAGACTTGAAGCAGTAAGAATGTTTTTGGCTTATGCAGCTTTTAAGAAATTCAAAGTGTATCAGATGGATGTGAAGTCTGTATTTCTAAATGGTGAATTGGAAGAAGAAGTCTACATTGAGCAACCTGAAGGTTTTCCTTTGACTCAAGAAGGAGATATGGTGTGTAAACTAAAGAAAGCATTATATGGACTAAAGCAAGCACCTAGAACTTGGTATGCTAGATTGGATAAATATTTGTTGAAATTGGGATTTACTAAAGGAACAATAGATAGTAATCTGTACACAAAAGAAATTGAAAATGGATTGTTAGCTATAGTTATTTTTGTTGATGACATTATCTTTAGAGGAGAAGATGAAGCTAGTGACAAATTTGCTGATGAAATGAAGACAAAATTTTAAATGAGCATGATTGGTGAGATGAAATACTTTTTGAGATTACAGATAACATAGAACAATGATGGTATCTTTGTTAGCTAGACAAAGTACTTGAATGATTTGCTGAAAAGATTTGGAATGGAGAACTATAAACCAGTTGGAACACCTATGGTTACAGGAAAAAAACTATCAAGCAAAGATGAAACACCAGCAGTTGAGCAAAAGAAATACAGATCCATGATTGGAGGATTGTAGTACTTAACACACACTAGACCAGATATACAACATTCAGTTGGCATGGTAGCAAGATTTCAAGCTGAACCTAAAGAGTCACATTATGCAGCAGTAAAGAGGATATTGAGATATTTAAGAGGCACAATGGACTATGGATTGTGGTATGAAAAATTTGATGATTTCACCCTATGTGCATATACAGATGCTGATTGGGGAGGTAGTGTTGATGATAAGAAAAGCACCAGTGGTGGATCCTTTTTTCTTGGAGGAAGATTGGTTTCCTAGTTGAGCAAGAAGAAAAATTGTATTTCACAGAGTACAATAGAAGTAGAATATATAGTAGCAACAAACAATTGTAACTAGATAATTTGGATGAAGTAGATGCTGAAGGATATTGGAATTAAATTTGTTGAACCTATTGTCATACATTGTGACAACACCAGCACAGTCAGTATGTCTAAGAATCCTGTATTGCATTCTAAAACTAAGCATATAGATATCAAGTATCATGTTGTAAGAAAGTTGCTGAGAAAGAAGTCAGACTGGAGTACATAAGCACAAAGGAACAGATAGCAGACATATTTACAAAGCCTTTTCCTAAGGATACATTTGAGTATCTGAGAGTTATGCTTGGGGTTATGCCCTAGCCTACTTTTGAATAATGATGCAATTGATTTCATCTGTCCAGTTGTATATGAGCCCTATCTTTCTCTGGATTGGATGTTGGTACTTCCTCTATGAGGGAGTATGTGTATCTAAGCTAATTCATGAGGACTCTTGTGAATGTATTTTCAGAAACAATGTCTTTGGACATTGAGTTATTGTTGACATAGTGATGAAATTTCTATCATTGATGTCAATGGGGGAGAAGTATACATGAAAAAAAATATAGAACATCTGCTGGAGAGAACTTAATAGGATAACGAAGCAAGATTTGATTGATGAAGAAGATTTGAAGAACTTTCAGAGTATCAGTGCAACATTATTGTATTTTTGGAACATTGGATGTTTTTCATCTATGTTTCCATCAATGCCAATGGGGGAGATTGTTAGAATGAATGCTGGATGTTGGTAGTCATTCTGTAGCAGTTGTTGTTGCATTCATGACTATGATTGTCATTGATGTCAACACAGTGATCTTTTGGAGACTAGTAGAGAAGCAGACAATGTTTTGATCAGCACACATGGGATATTGTAGTTGGAGCTATGCGATGTTGAGGTTATACTCTTTGATATGTTATATGTCTATGGTTAAGAGCACAAATAGTAATTCATTGATTCATGAAAGTTATGAGCATTTTAGTAAAAGCGGTATTCAGGTAGTGTTCCTAAGTAGCGGTTTGTGGAAATTGGATGATATCTCCTAATCGGGATGGAATCTAGTTTTTTGTAGTTAAAGGGAAGTTTGAGACACATTGATGGTGACGTGGTTCATAGTGCAAACTTTGTGAGGTCACACGAGTGAAGAGTTATTGCATTTGGAAGCTGACAGTTTTGTGTAATTTTGATGTAGCGTATGGAAACTTTTATTTTGTAATTATATGCTGACTCATTTGTAATTATGTGAGTGTGGTATAAAGGAAGGAATGTTTTTCCTTATTGTAGAGACTAAGAAGTGTGAAAGAAGTGTGAGCATGGTTTGATTGCATACGAATGTAAGCATGAAGTGAAGAAAAGAGCCTAAGAGGTTGTGAAAGTGAAATTGTGATGGAGGACATGCGAAGTACAAAGATTTGGAATTGAGATCTGGTGTAGCAATGAGTGTGGTTTGGCATAGTAAGGAGGTAACATATTTCATATTATTTTTCTAAATAATAATAAGGTTATTTGGATAGTGTGTTTAGTGATCTTAACCTAAAGCTATTTGGGCAGTGGGTCCTTCTGTCTTCCATAACTCTTAACAGGGTTAGAATCTTTTAACAGGGATTCAAAATCTCCTAACAAGGATTTATATGTACTAAATTTATTTCATAAGACTCCTAACAGAGTCCATCCTCTCACAAGGAATATTCATATTAGTGCATCTTTTGTGGGCATCATTTCCACCGGGGTTTACGCTTTGATCAAGAGGTTCCCTAGTCAATATATCTTGTGTTATTGTGTCATTGTGTATAAATATCTTTGTATGGTTAGTAATTGCATTTCTTACATGGTTAAATGTTGTTGAAGATGTTAAAAGTTATAATTATCTGATAACTGATTCGTCCCCCCCTCTCAGTTATCTTGGTGGAATTTACTTTCTAACACCAGGTTCTGCAATTTTTAGAGTACACTAGAGCACCAGTAGTTCCATAGGGACCTCCTCCATAGGATACACCTCAGGCTGATATGCCACCTCCTCCAGGTTGATGATGGCCAAAGTTAGATTAGGGCATTAATTTTAGTATATCACAATGTATTTGATGCACATACATCTTGTTTTGTAGCCCATTTTTCATATATAGATCGTGCACGAGTAGCACCATTTTGTATACTGCCACTCTAATTTATATGAGATTGATTCTTTTGATGTCATTGTACATGTCATTTATTGTTGTGGATGTTTTATGCTTTATGAGATGTATCCTAAATGATTACATGAGTAGATGTGAAATGTATGAATATGCAATATGAAATGCAATGTAAAATGTAATGATAGATGGTAGATGAATAAATGCAATGTATGTTTTGATTTATTCTTATGATGGATGCACATGGATATGAATATGTAGATGTAGAATGTATGCATATGGATTATGAGAATGCACTTTTATGGATGTAATGCAATGTATGTGGTACTAATCATCTCATGCAGGATATCACAATACATGATAGGTACTAACCAAAAGAATTTTTGGTGACGAGCGAGAGCGAGAATTAGACACTTGTGTAGTCATGATGAATCTAGGATGTGAAATGAGAACCCTCATACAAATCTAGGAGAATAAAACAAAATGAATGTGAAAACACCGTCGCAATGCAAGTCTAGAATGAAAATGCAAGCCTAAGCTTGATGCAATCCCTAGGACTTGGTTGTTGGACCCATTAGATAGTTATCATCACAGAGTGTTTGTTTGGTATCAGATGATTGCAAGATGTCGTACAAATCTCACTAATATGCCAATCATGAGAATATGAATATGACAATAATCTTTAGATTTTTCTGAATGAGGTGTAAGCATTAAGGCACAAGAAGCCAAAATGACTTGAACACCTATCCCTTTTGATTTAGCAAGTTAACATAAGCATCAAAGCATAGTTGCTAGGATGACTTGAATGTTGCTTGCGTACAAACACACCAGACATATGAGAGTGCCTTCTTTTACCAAGTGAGTAATGAGTATAATAAGAACACTCGTAGTGACCCTTATGTTCACTTAGTGGGACGAGTGTTTGAAGTTTCACTTGTAGCAGAAAGAAGTCACACAAATAGACAAGGAAAAGAACCAACCTCATCAAAGTTTCCATATAAAAGGAGTTGACGTACACATGGACATCTAACACAAGATAGAGGCTCTCATAGTCGATACCCATTTTAGATGGATTCATTGGATCATTGGAACTAAACCAGCAAACAAAAAGCAAAGAAAAAATCATGCCCCAAGTCTTCGCATCTCCTGATCAAGATAGACATCATGAAGGTGCTCGAGGAGGAATGATAAAGTGAAAAGGAAACCACACAAAAGAAAAGCTTAGAATGCTTCAGAAAGTTTACATATTCAATTTTCATTTTTAGCGAATCGATGTCGGATTAGAGGTATATAACATTTGCAAGAAATCTCATTAGGATGGCAATAGTAGATAGACGTAGTGAAAACCATTGGTGACTAACGTGAGAGAGAATCTCACAAAGAGATCGTAGTGCTAACCAAGTATCGATAGGTAGAGGCATTGGGAACCACAAGTGACTAATACAAGGGAGATCCTCAAAGAGAGAGATCTTAGTACTAGCTAGGCATCAGTATGCAGACACAGTAAGAATCACTGGTGACTGATGCAAGGAAGATCCTAAAGCTAAGCATTAGTAGGCAGACACAGTGAGAACCACTGGTGACTGATGCGAGAAAGATCCTATGAAAAGATAGGACAGTGCCCCCTAGACCAGGAAGGTTGCCCCTAGAGTATGACCAATTTCAATTCATCTAGAGTCAAGCATAGTCTCAAAGGTAACTAAGAGCAAGTGCATGAGCTAGCAAACTAAAAGTAGGAAAAGCGGGAAAGAAACTGTACAGAGCTAAGCGGTGCTATGATAGGTATAGCATTGCGGAACAAGAGGCATCAATTTACAAAGTTTTCACCTTCTTGGCATAATTTTATTGCTTTTTCTACCATGATGCCTATTTACCAGGTTTTCATCAATGGCACTTGTTTTTTTTTTTCAATTTTTTTGAATTTTTCCTTTTTTTAATTTTTTTTGTATTTTTGAATGTTTCAATTTTTTTGAGATTATCAAGGCACCTATTTACTAGGTTTTCACTAGGATAATAGATTTTTGTCATGACATTTTGCACTTTAGTATTTTTTTAGAATAAAGTATGTACATGGAGCATTCAAAAGCTATCTTAGCTATAGAATCATTTCAAATGTAGAGTGTTGATCGACTCTTTGAGCTGTTGTCCTTTAGTAGTAGAGAGATGATAGGTGCCAGACCCAAACACTGCAGTAACAATATATAGACCAAGACAATTTGGTTCAAAATTTCCCTTCTAGATCTATTGTTGTTGATTCTCAGGGTTCTCTCTCAAGATGAGATCACCCACTTGGAAGTTCCTTGGTTTAACTTTCTTGTTGTAGCTCTTGGACATCCATTTATGATATGCTTGGAGGTGATCGAATGCCACATGTTGATGTTCATCTAGTAGTTCTAGCTCTTGTAACCGAGATATTCTAGTGTCTTCATCAGTGATGTGGCCTTTTAGAGAGACTCACAAAGTAGGAATCTTGACCTCAATAGGTAGCACATCATCCTCTCTGTAAACTAAAGCAAAGGGCATGGCCCCTGCAAGTGTTTGAATACTTGTTCGATAAGCCCATAGAGCTGGATTAATTTGGAGGTACCAGTCTCTACCAGATTTGTGAACTATGCAGTCTAGGATCATAAGGATCACCTTGTTTGATGCTTCTGCTATTCATTACCCTAGGGATAATAGATGGAAGACCAATGCTAAGTAATCTTGAACTTAGAGCATAGCTCTTTTAGATCCATGTTGTTAAACTCCCCCAGTTGTTAGTGATTATTGAGGAGGGTAAACCATACCTACAGATGATGTAGTTCAGGATAAACATGGCTACAAATTTTCCATTTGCTATAGTCAGAGGTACTACCTTGATCCACTTAGTGAAATAATCTGTAGCGGTGATAATGAACTTGTGTGCGTTCAATGAAGATGGATGAATCTAACCCACTAGATCAAAGGACCATTGTTGAAATGTCCAGAAAGTGATGAAAGGGATTAAATCCTTGGTAGGAGTGTGAATCAAATTCCCATGAAGTTGACACTGTTTATAAGCCTTAGCATATTGTGTAGCTTCCTTCTCCATATCTAGCCAATAGTAACCAACACTAATAAACTTATGACCCAGTGTCAAGCCACTCAAGTGAGATCCATAGATGCCTTCATGCACCTTAGCTAACGCACACTTAGACTCATCAGGTTCTAAACACCTAAGGAGGGTACCATCTAGACCTCATCTATACAAGTCATTAGCTATGATAACATATCGTGAAGCATTGCGGATTAGGTGATGTTTCTCATTCTAGGTGTAAGTGTCTTGAACAATTTGGTCATAGAGGTAGGAGTAGATATGATGGTAGCGGGATGAGTTGTACCCAATGAATGAACATATCATCCTAGATTCAAGGGTATCATGGGCCGTGGTAGCGTAATGTCTCCACTAGGAATTCATGTTGGAAGTCATTTTTTAGCATTTATAGCATAGAAGCAAGGGTAGCCATGGCATTGAATTATTTGTTGTCTGCTCATGGAATCTATTGGAAATTGACATGTGCAAAGTATTTTCTTAGGTCATCGACCATCCATTTGTAAGGTACCAATTTGTCATCTTTTGTTTGATAAATGTTATTGACCAGCTATGAGTCTCCAAAGAATTTTAGTTCATCTACTTGCCATTCAATGGCTATCTTCATGCCATTGATTAGGGCTTCATACTCAGCAATGTTATTTGTACAAGGAAACAACATCTTGTATGCCTTCGGTAAAGACTACCTCTATGGTGTAATGAACAATATTCTGGCACCTGACCCTTGTTGGGTAAATGATCAATCAAAGAACATAGTCCATGTTTGATGTTTGAGAAGCATTATGGACTCATCTAGAAACTTGATGCTCAATGGTTAATAATCTGTGATGGATGCCTCAGCCAGTTGATCTATGATCACTTGTCCTTTGATGACTTTTCTCTCTACATACTCAATGTCAAACTCACTGAGTATCATGACCCATTTCTCTAATCTACCTGTAAGGGAAGCTTTGCTGAGTAAGTATTTTAATGGATCAATCTTAGCAATAAGATATGTAGTGTGAGCAAGCATGTAGTGTCATAATTTCTATGAAGAAAATATCACAGCTAGAAAAGCTTTCTCAATGATAGAGTAGTTTGTTTCATAAGAGACCAGATTTCTACTAATGTAATAAATAGATCTTTATTTGTTGTTCTGATCTTCTTGAGCTAGTAAGACACCCAGTGACATGTCTGTAGCTGAGATGTAGAGAATGAGTGGCTTCCCATAAATACGAGGCATCAATATTGGTGGGTTAGCAAGATATTTCTTGATCTGTTGGAGCCCTTTCTTACATTCCTCGTTCCATTCATAGGTCACACCTTTATGTAAGGTCTTGGTGAATGGTTGTGACTTGTTTTCTAGTTGTGCAATGAAGTGCCAAATAGAGTGCAACTGACCTTGGAGTCCTCTCATCTGACTGATGTTGCATGGTGGAGGCATTTCCATGATGACTTGGACTTTCTTAGGGTCTACTTCTATGCCTTTTACCAATATGATGTATCCTAATAGTTTTCCAGATGTAACATCGAATGCACACTTTTTTGGGTTAAGCCTTAAACTGAATTGTTCCATTTGATCTAGCATAGGACCTAGATCTACAAGATGTACTTTCTATTCCATGCTCTTAGCTAATGTATCATCCACATAATCTTCCATCATCTTATGCATCATATCATGAAAGATAGTGGTGATAGCTCTCTGATATGTGGCTTCGGCATTTTTAAGTTTGAAGGGCATGAAATTACAACAAAAAGTTCTCCAAGTAAATGTGAAGGCAATCTTCTCTTGGTATTCTGGCACAATTTTTATCTAGTTGTAGCCAAAGAAACCATCCATTAGTGAATACATTTCATAACCATTGTCATGTCCACAATCATGTCAATATTGGGTAACAGGAAGTCATCCTTGGGAAAAGCTTTGTTCAAATCTCATAAATTCATGTAGACTCAAATAGACTTGTCATGTTTAGAAATTGGAACAATATTGGAAATCCATTCTGTAGAGTCAATTGCTTTGATGAAAGCAACTTTGAGGATTTTTTCCAATTCAGCCTTGACTAATAGTGCTACATGTAGATGCATCTTACGAAGCTTCTATTTAACAGGCTTAACAGTTGGTGCAATGGATATGTGATGCATGATTAGATTAGGATCCAATCCAGGAATATCAGAGTAGGTCCATGTAAAGTTGATTTTCTTGCTTCTAAAGAAATTGGTGAATTCCTCTTTCTCTTTTGTGGATAAAGATTGTGCCAAATGAATAATCTGAGGTGCAGCTTCTATGCCCAAATTCACTCATTATGTTGGCTCGATCAGTACTGATGACCTTTATTAAAAATGACTTTAAAGCATATCAAGTATCCCATCCTCAGGAACCTCTTAGAGGTTTTCACCCTAGGATACATCTTTTATTTTTAGTTTTTTCGGCTCTGATATTGCCACAATGTGGTTTTCACCATTAGAGCACCTATTATTTTTTCTTCTTTTAATTTTATGACTGAGATACTTGATATCGACATCGGTCATGTTGACACTATCTTCACTGGTGGAGGACATTATAGGTTCAATAGCATTAAGGTAAAAAGAAAGAGCATAATCATTATGGAACTTAAGGACTTCATTGGATGGAGAGGAGGGGTTCTAGTTTATCAGCTCAGGATGGTGGAGTGATAGAGAAGTGATAGGTTCAAGTGCATTCATGGTATAGTCATCAAAAGTGTGGACAAGCAAGTTGAGACCCAAGGCGATCTCATCCAGAGATGTATTCAAGTCCCTATGAGGCCTCACATTAGAAGTAGAGGGTATGTTAATGTCATTGGGATCACACTTGATCATCCTAACACTAGAACCTTCACCTACTTCGAGGAGGTTTTCAAATGTGTGTATAGTCTCTACGTCCTTGTCAGAAGTTGCATCAGATAGAGAATCAAACTCATATTCATGTTAGTCTCTAATACTTGATATAGGGACCCCATCAATGCTTGTTGTACTATCTGACTCGTTCTCATCTCTTGTGTTGTTGATGGCTTGTTCTTGTTTGAACTATTCTTGGAAAGGTGACGGTATGTACAATTCTCATTAATAGTTAGGATGAGTCATTTGCATCTTCCTTAACCACTCATATGTCAATGGAGTAACTAAGGCCGTGTCATCAGAATCAATATCAATTTCAAGGTGCCTGACATGCTGCACAAAATCATCTAGCTCTACAAAGAGCGTGACAAGATTGGGAGGAATAGGATAAGGAAAGGTATCCTCATCTAAACTGACCTCTGAGTTTTCAGCTAAAGCAGTGTCCCTAGATACTGGCTAGCATTCTGGTTTTGGTACAAATTTATTGATCCCTAAATGGAATAGGATCTTCTTGAAGCCTAGACCTATAGTGTCTTTTTTCCTTCATCCTGTAGCTTCAATTGGTTCAATTAATCCATTATCGTTCACCCCTATAGGGCCACTCCTTTTATAGCCAAAGCATTTCTTGAGCTTGAAGCCTTCTTTATTTGGTTCATGTTCTATACCATGAGCTAGGGTGACTTGTTCAGATGTGTCTTTCCCTTTATAAATCCAACCTATAACAACTCTATTTTCATCCTCATCTTCTAATAGTGTTGTGGCTTGGACAAAGGTACCATCATAGACTACTTGAGGGGACATGACAAAAGGTTTCTTGCATTTAGCAGGTCTCCCATAGGAACAAGGAGATATAGGTAGAGCTATCAGTGATAATACATGCTCTATCTGATACTCCCCCATGCCAGAATCCTTGAGGTTTAGAGTCTTTTCCATTTCTTTCAATTTGGCATTGAAAAATTCATTAGACTCTCTGTTAGTCAGGACAAAGTTGTTGGCAGATTGTGTGAGCATGTTGCAAGAATAGCTAGTGTTGGTAGGTACAGTCACTTCTACTCCATGAAATAGGAACTTGATACATTGGTGATAGGTGGAAGGGACTGCTTGCATCTCGTGGATCCACGGTCTCCCCAATAGTATATTATATGCAAGAGGGATGTCTAGAAATTGATAGATAACATCTCTCTTGACAGGTCCAACTTGAATTGGCAATACCACTAAACCTTTGGATTTGTGTTCTTCTTCCTCATGTGCCTTTATGGTGATCTTTTTGTGAGCATCTATGCAGTATTCATCATAGCCTAGCTAAGTGAGCAATTTAGCAGAGAAGATATTGAGACCAACACCATTATCATTGAGAACATGATGGACATGGTTTTGGGCAATCATGACTTCAATGTGCAGAGGACCATTATGTGGATGGCTTAGTGAATGATCATCTTCCTCAGAGAAAGATAGATAATGAGATGAGCTTAGATGACCCACCATGGATTGAAACTAGTTCAGATCAAGATCCTTAGGGATGTTTGCCTCATCGAGGGCTTTATCAAGAATCTTCTTATGAGCAGGTGAGATCTTCAAGAGCTCAAAGATAGTGATTTGAGCATTGGTACATTGTAATTGGTCTAGGATGTTGTAATTAGCATTGCTAGGTGTGGGGACAAATTTTGAATTCTTGTTGGCAGGGCCAACAATAGCCATGTCTAAAAATTATTTTGGTGCAGATGTTGAAGGCTTGAGGCCTTTGAGAATGATCTTTGCACGAGATTGAGTGACAACATTTGCACAAACTGGGGACTATTCTAGTTTAGAAGATGGAGACACATGGCCTCATAGGACAAACATAACCTTTGGTCTAGAAGCATCCTCACTCCCCTTGATAGTGATTACATCACAGTATTCAAGATTGACAGGTTCAACCATATTAATAACATTGTCATTAGTATTGTACATATAGTTGAACTTGTTGTTGGTATTCTTGGCCTTAGAAGATTCACCCTTCTCATAAGGAGGAAAGGGGTATTTTAATGCTTGATGTTTTGAGTTCTTGTTATGACCCCTCACAACAACATCACCATTATCGATAAGATCCTGGATCTTATTTCTAAGTTGAATAAAGATGGAAGTATTATGATCCTTGTTTGAATGGTATTCACAGTATGTAGATTCATTCAACCAAGTAGGGCATGGTTGATCATAAGGATGGAATTTTTCTAGGGGCATGAATATTTGGTTATGAAAGAGAGTCTTGTAGACCATGTTAAGAGGTTCTCCTAGGGAAGTGAAATCACATTTGGGTCGAGGTGCCTAAGGTTTTCTTATGTAAAATTTTGAAGGTGGCTATGTGTCCATCGTAGCCTTTTTAGTGGCTTTGGCTTCTTGCATACTGGAGGTGAGGTTGAAAATAGCCTTTGGAGGTTTTGGGTTCATGTTGTTAATGACCCCATCATTCACAACATCCTGGTTTTTGTTGACAATTTTAGTCTTATCTTTTCTTGAGGAGGACCCTTTCTTATTATCTTTGTGTAGGGTGAGCTCCCCATTCTTGACCACGAATGCCTCTATTCTCACAACTTGCTTGATCATGTCATCAAAGGTCAAATGACCTTGCAGCTATACTTGGTATCCAAAATTAGGAAGGAGATTGTCTAAAAAGATATCAGGCTTCTTAGATTTTGGTATTTTGAGAGAATATTTGGTATATAGTTGTCTCCATCACTAGAGAAATGTCAAGAAAGGTTCTCTAAGTCATTGTTTTAGATTGTCAAGATCACAGATATTAACTAGATGCAAGATGTTATGTGAATAGTGCTACAGGAACAGATTGCAATCTCATCAAAATATTTGATGCTAGTAGGAAGTTGGGAGAACCACTCCATAGAAGACCCACCCAAACTATGCACGAAGAGATGCATGAGATAAGTCTGGTCATGTATGAACTCCATGGATAGAGCACCAAACTCTCTCAAGTGATCCTGAGGATCAGAGGTACCTAAATATTTATCATATTTGGAAAGTTCTACACCTTTGGAAAAAGGCGACATGCTAAGAATCTTGTCAAATAGGAATGGACAGATGCTCTCCAGTGTGAACTAGTTTTCTAGTTTGTCCTTGGTTTTCATGAGTTGTCCAATCTGGTCTTGCATGTCTTGAACCAGTTTTTGCTATTTGGTAGTCTTTGTTTCCTCTTCTTTGAATATGAGAGTCTCAACTTTATAGTTTGGGGGCAACTTGGCTCCTTGATTGGCCAGTTCAAGAAAGTATTTCTCTTTCTCTTCTTTCATCATAATTTTGATAATTTTGCGAAGATTTTTTTTAGCTCGGGCAGCCTCAACATCTTGTTGGGTTATCTCTTCATCATCATTCCCAAGGATTTCAAAGATGCTCTGGGTATGAAATTCTTCTTGGTTGTCTTGAGCTTGATCTTGATCATGATCATGAGCTTTATTGTACTCACCCTCTTGATTTTGTTTTTCCATCTTGCTAGCATGCAAGTGTGTAGTGTGAATAGACTAAGTGCGGGAGGGGGGGGGGGGTTTAGTATGATGAGAGGTCACTACTAAGGAAACCTTGGGTGCTTTGAAAGGATCAATCTCTGGTAAGGAAACTTTGGGTGCCTCAAAAGGATCAATCTCTGGTGATGATTCTTTAGAGTCTTAGTGTTCTCTAAACAAGGGATTCCTGACCTGACTGAAGTTCATAGTAAAAGTATGCTGGGCATGAGGTCAAATGATAGGAGAAGGAGAGAAAATGAACTCCTCTTCAGACATGTTTGAGGAAGAACATGAAGATCCTCTACAACACTCAGGTTGTATGGAAAGCTCTGAATGACCTCTTCCTCAGTTGTGAAGTCTACCTCTATCCCATCTAGTGAGATGTGGATGGAACACATTGCCACTTCGAGTCACCACAAGCATAGACGGTGATTAAGTAATGAGAGAGAAATTAGGATTATGCTCAGAACTCTATCTCTAGGATAGAAAAGAGTGATACAAGTGAAATGCACCTGGCACAAATCATCAAGAGTAAGGTTAGAATAGCCAAGATGTGACTATCACATCGCAAGGTACAAAAGCATAGTAGAAAAGGACAAATAATAAAGAGACAAGGTGAGTTCAAGTAGCCATCACATAGTTCAAAGCCCAAGACATCTAGTTTCAGATAGTGTACAATAGGAAAATAGGCAAATAGACCCTAGACAAAAACCAAATTATGTAGAAAGTTAACCAGTAGATGGGAATTAGCTCACTATTTTGAAAATTAGGGGACAGTCTCGCATGAGGAAATACAGCCTCGTGTGAGGAAATGCCAAGTTGCATGCAAAGATATGTTGTCTCGCACAAGAAAGTGAACAGAGAGATAAAGTCTCATGCAAAAAAAGAACAAAATTTGACAATTTGGATTGGTTTTTGAGATAGGAACAAATTTTGAGACACAATGTGGGTTGTTCTTTGATAGAACATTCAATTTTTAGACTGGTTTTGGACAGTTTAAATCAGAAAAATCAGCTTTTGTTTGTTTTAAATGACCAACTAGATGCATTAACAAATTTTTATCATTGATCAGGCATGCAAGACAACAATCAAGGAGTTCAAGAAAACAATTGTCTTCAAACAATGAGCAAGGGACAAAGCAACCTTGCGCATGAACAAGAATAGTGACATAGTATTCTACTGCTTAAGAATGCTACTTGTGTATGTTCTCAAAATGTTTTGCAATCACACACATAGTCCTAGAAAATAAAAATTTGGTTGCACTATGGTTCGTAGTAATGAGCAACTTTGAAACTTTTGCAATCTCAAGAGGGTGAAGTCCAATCTAGATGCATTAGGGTTTTGACACATTCTGAGAATTTAATAAATTAGAGATGCTAAGGAGATCTAACAGACCAACAAGAAGCTACACTTATGGATATTTCTTCCACAAGGACATTTATGTAGTGGTTGTTTCTACCATGACAGAAATGGCTATTACTGCTTGAGGTTCCATCCACATGGTTTACCCAATAAAGGGAATGTCCACTATAGTTAACCCTCTCTAAAAAGGAAGACTCACAAAATGGACCACATGGGGACTTAGCTCAGATTCAAGGGTTCTGAGTTTCTTATGTGCCCAAAAGGGAACAGAGCATAATCCTCTAGCCTCTTCACCTCACCTAGACATGGAAAGAAAATTCATTGACACTAAGTTGCAATCACCTCACCAAGGTTTGTATGTCAATAACAATGACTACCAATCTCTCTAAGTGGGACCAAGAGAGAACGTACCATCAAAGATTGAAGACTAAACCAAGTAAGACCATGAGATGATAACAAATCCTTCCCTACCTACAAGGGGATCTATCTTTGAGAAGAGCTAAGCATGTAAAACAAGAGAATGAAGCCCACTCTCTCAAGAATGCCACAAATAGTGTTCATAGGGTCTAATTACTATGTGAAATAGATATGCAAGAAAGTTAATCTAGATTCCTTTTTTTCTTTAGAGCAAAAAATGAACATGTGATCTATGAAAGCAGGAAATACTCAAGCCAGACACATGAAAGGTTCATTTTATTTCCAAAATCAAAATATTATAGAGATGTAGTGAAATACCTTGAATCCAACTCACTGCAACCCAATGTTATGTTGTTTCCGAAAAGAAGAATCAAGAAAATCCACAACAAACAAGAAATGTTAGAAAATAAAAATCCAAAAGTACAAATCTGCAAGTTTTTAAGTCTCTGGTGTCAAAATTTCATGCAAGATACTATGTAGTCCCACATGAGAAAACACCTTTGTCACGCAAGGAAGTTCTTAGACAAGCAAAAATTTGTGTGATATAGTGAGAATCTTTGCATGAGAATTCGTACAGAGGTGTATGGACGTACATACAAAGTGCAAAATTTTGACAAAAATTTAAAACGAGATGAGGCCAAAAATTGATTTTCTACCCCACGGTGGGAGCCAAAAATGGATAAGCTAAATATGGGCCTCTAATTCAGCCTCACACTTCAACATAGTCATTGTTCACTAGTTGCATCCAAGAATGAATATGAGATTATTCATCTTGCCTGTCTGGATGATTCGATCTGTTGCCTCCTATCCAGGTAGGGTTCAGAATTTCTCTTAGAATCAAGAGTCCTACAACCATAGACTAGCACTAGAATGGAGGATTTAATTGAAAGCACAATGCAAATTATTCTAGAATGAGCATGAAAGATTAATCTAGAAATGAAACATGAATATTAATCTAAGAACTTTGAAAGAAAACTAGATTAAAAAATGAAGTGCATATTTAATCTAAACATGATATATCAATCTAGAAATGAATATTATGCTAAGAATGAAATCTTTGAATGCAAATGAATTTCGATGACAATGCGGCAACACTTCATTGCTTGAGAAATTGGATCCTTTGAATGAGGAATGATGGTTCTTTTATAGAGTCCTGGGTTCAATCGCCGGTCAAGATTGAATTAGACAAATGGTAATGATTGAATGAGAGTTTAGTTCAGAATAGAAAGTTTCCTACAAAGAGCCAGTCAACTTTTTGCTTTTTTCCTATGTGGAGCTTTAACTATTTTATTCCCCTTTTGGATTCCAATTAACTCAAAGTTTCCTTTTATGAACTACAAAGAAGATTTTGGAGAGAATATTTAATTTAAATAAATACAATATTGCCTCATAAGAAGATTTTCTCAATTATTTGAATAATTAAATTCATTTATTGAGATGAGGATATTTATTTAAAACTAAATATTTAATTTAATTCCTTTTTATGTATTTTAGCTAAAGAAGGTGGATTTAATTCAATTAAAGTGCTAGGACTTTCATAATTAAATTAATCAATCATTGGGTTTATTTAGCTAATTATAGTTGATGTTTAGGAATTAAATATAGTATGTGATTGATGCAAATTTAAGGTTTTCTGCATTTGACACTAATTCAAGTAGATTCAATTATAAGACAGAATTGCCTAGTACAATAGGACTTTGGTGATTCATAAATTGATAGAATAGGACTAAATGCAACAAAATTGGTAAGGATATCGAGGTGCCAATTTTGGGGTATTACACCTTGCACTTTAGAAAAATCTTTTGTCGACTATCCTTGATCATATTGACTATCTTTGAACTTCATCATTTGCCAATCAGCAACACAACATTCTCCTCATCAAACTGGGTCTGCATAGATGTATCCTTTTATATTGTCTGACCTAAGCAATCAAATTGGGTACATGACAATGTATCCTTCGCCATATTCAGACCTATCTCCCCCCATCAATAAACCATCAATCTGTCTCCTTGGAAAAGGATGTCTTTTGGAGTTATCATTTTGATCTCAGATTTTATCCTTTGGATCTTGTTATTCTTTTACGACTTCTCATTGTTCTTGTCCTCAAGGTCACCGTGATCCTTTATATCATGGTGTGCTGCGAATGAGGACAATTTGGGGAAAGGTCTTTTGATCTTTTTCTTCTGCTTGTGAGTCAGACATGTGTTTGTGGTGCATTGTTTCCACCATGCCTCCTCTGGGTTTCATGTGTGATTCTGGGGCAACCCTTTGCGTGCTTATTTTTTGTGTAAGTCCTATGAAATGTTGGTGACAAGGCCTTGAGTTCCCAGTAACCTTGGCATGTCTCTAGCATTTCTATATCAAACTAGGTCGTGCTCTCAAAAATAATCCAACATAAGGAGCTCCCCAAATCCCCCATCCTGCATCATATAGATTAATCTTCCATCTTGCATCTTGCATCCTTCATATAGCTCCATCCTGCATCTCACATCATATTGCATTCATTCATCTTTTCTCCTGGAAGGATGTTTGTTTATCCCCCCTTCTTTCTTCATTCCTGCTTGTGTCCTTTTCAAGAAAATTCCACAAAATTTCCTCTTTGCGTTATTTTCTCAAGGGGGTACAACCCCTTATCCTCTTCTATTCTAGCATGGGGCATATTATTTTCTTATGTTTGATGCCATGCCACTTGTGGCATCACATCAAACAGAGGAAAAATGTAGACACCTAAAATGCCTTTGCCAAAATAAAAATATTTTATTTTTGTAGAAATCCTTGATGACATCATCATTAATTAATTAATTAGTTAGTTTTTATTGTCATGATCTCCTCCCCTATTTTAATTAAAGACATTTAATTAAGATACCCCATCCCAAAAATATCTATATCTAATTTAAATATTTAATCCCTATTTATTAAATAAATATTTAATAAGTATTATCACCAACTTTAAATAAATTTAATATTTATTTAAATCCCTAAATCCTAGATATCTTCTAGAAAACCCTAGAACCTCTAGAATCTTCTATAAAACCCTAAACCCTTATCCTAACTTTGACCTTTGAGCCTAACTCAACCTTGGTCCATTCAACCCATGAAAGTCAATCCTTATCTCTTTGACTCAACCCCTAACCAAACCCCTAACTCTGACCCTCCTTCCTACCCCAAGCCATTGGCTTGAATCCTATAAATACTCTTGCTTCCAAGAGCAAAGTATTAACTTTGTTATTATCTTCATGTATTGTTATCATGCTCATTTCTATCTAGACTTAGCATAATAAATCCTAATTGTTAGATTTCATTTATCTTTCAAGCTTTCATAACAAATCTTAGCTTATCATAATGGATTAAACATAGTTTATTTCATTGTTTTTCATATCATTATCATCACATCACACTTCATTTGGTTTAAAATCAACCTTAGCATAAGCATTTTTAGCTTAATCTGCATTTTGGCTTCATTAGGCTCCTTGAGACTCTAGGGGAAAATCAGGTGTTCTATACCTGATTATGTGCCACTATAGGGTTCTCATGGTCCCTAATTCATCCCAATGCTTCCTAATATGCATTAGGGACATGCTCCAAGTGTTTTGAGAGCACACCCACATCCCTAAATCAAGAGAAAATCAAACAGTGACAAGGTGCTCCCGTTGAGCTCTATCTGAAATGTCTTTGCAAATTGCTTTCACTATATGCTAGGAATAGACTATTTGACCAATGTTTGAATGTCTACACCTATTCATAATAGGTTATGTTTTCTTTGATCATAGTAGGAAACCTGATTATTGAAGAAATAGACAAGATTACATCAGAGAAGAATCAACAACGAAGATCACATGTTACAAATGCAACAACCTTGGGCATATTGCAAGGTTTTGTAAACTACAGGTTCATCAGAAGAAAAGACCATCCACTTGTTACAAATGCAACAACTTAGGACATATAGCAATTTTTTTTAGGTACAATGGAATGGACAAAAGAAGAGGACCACCTCTTATGGTTATAAAGAATAATATTGGTGACAGTGGTAAAAGTCTTGGCGAATACATGGATGAATTCAAGAATCATTTTAAGAAACCAGAAGATGAAGATGATGAAAATATATTGAAGGTAAAAGATTTCAATAAGGCATTGGTTTAGGGAGAGACAATAGATGCTACTATTTCTTCACTTGATGTCAACATTGTTACATCAACCTAAAAGGCCGAGCATGACCTTAGGGGGAGCATTGGATGAAGACAAAAAATTATATCTAGCCGCTGTTTGTGTGGAATAAGATCATGTGAGATTAGATATGGTGTATATAGACACTATGGAGTCTATATCTATGATCTCAGTACTTGGAGATTCATATCCTATGAGCGCAAGATTTATGTTTGACTGGGCAATGTGCGAAGTTGAGCTAACTGTGATAAATGCTTTTACTCACCTAGCAATGGATAAAAGACCTTAAGGCATATAATTTCTTAACCATTTGATAAGTAGCGACTAAGGAGATCAAATTTAATAATCACATCAGCCACCTAGCAGTCACATTGTGTGATCGATTGAAGCAAAAGTTCTGGAATCTAGCATATTCAAGGTATTTGGACCATTTTCTTTCTCAAGAAGCTATGGATGCACCTATGATCTATGATGTTATTGATAGGCCAAGGTATAAGTTTAAAGTTAACTCTTTTAAGTCTTGTGAGGATGATCCTAAAGGAGCATTTTTGCAAACTCAATATGGTGTCCTTCACGTAGAAGACATTAGGGCTTACATTCATTGTAAGTATGAGACTATAGGGGATGTGGAAATATACAGGGAGATAGATTAAATGATAGAATTAGATTTAAAGATGAAAGATGAGTTCAAACACTTGAATGACCAATCAATCATAAATCTAACCCTCGTGAATGAATTTAGCGAGACTGAATGGTTTAAGATTATCCTAATTAGCAGAGTGCATGATCAGTTTATCTGGATAGGAGAGCAGCTTGATAAGATAGCACAAGAGGATGCACCTATGAGAACACCTAGGATATCTACAAGATAAAACACACGTAGTAGCCCAAAGAAGCAAAAATTTGAAGTAGAAGCAAAGAGAACAAAAGATAAGGCGACAGAAAAGAAACAAGAGAAAGTAGAACAAAAGAAAGCATAAAATCTATGGAAACTTGACATAAAGATATTACAGAAAAGAATAATTAAAGATGGTAACTTAAGGACCCTTAATAGATATTATGAGAGATATGATTCTACTAATCAATCAGTGATTGAAGATATAGTGATTGAGCACTTACTAGTTTACATAAAGAACTTATTGGAGATTGAAGGCGGTATTCCAAAAGATTTTTATAGGAAGCTAAAAATTAGAAAATAATTAGCACAATCAGAGGATGAAACAATAAGAAACAAATCCCTTGAAGATATGTTGCATGTAGTTTCTATATAGGAAAGGGAGAAAATAATTAAGGAACTCAAACCCCTACTAAGGACTAAGGCTAGACCTGTAAAAATAATGGTGAGGAAATATGATGAGGTAATTGAGGATACATAGAAGGCATTGGATCAAATACTGATGAGCAACATACCAGAGAAGATTTCACCTCCCAAAGATACCAAGCCTACACCACTAGGAATGGGAGAAAGCTCTAAGACAACTGAGGAGAGTATGAAAGGAAGTGAAGTTGACAAGAAACCATACTTCTTTGTTGCTGGTGTGTCTGTGACACTTGACACCACACTTGATGAAAAGGATCCTTTTCAAGAAAACTTGGATAATGCGGTGATAGAAGAAGAAGGAAAGAAAGAAGAAAATCAGAAAGAAGAAGACTAGAAAAAACAAGAACAAAAGGAAAAAGTATTGGAAAAGAAAGGACATCAAGAGGAAGAACCTAAAGAAGAGATAGGGATAGATAAAGGAGAAGAGATAAGAGTTGAAATCAAACAAGAACTTGATACTTCCTCCACCCTATTGTTGGAAAGTATGGCCAAGCCTGTGAGCACTATTGTGGAGAGTATGGATGAGGATGAATTAATGAGATTATCCATCATGGCATTTGCTAAGGAAAAAGAGAGGTCAAAATAAAAAGGTGATAAGAAGGTTAAGGTGATCACTAGGGTAGTAGATACTATGAATAAAATACTCCCTATACCTTTTATATTTAAATGAAAATATGATGTAGAGAACCTAAACATGGCACTAGACAACTTCGACAACCATTATGAGTCACTTGTGAAGATCACAGAGGAAAATGCAGAGAAGAGATACCTAGAGAAGAAGTTGAAGGAAGTTTGCCAGTCCATCTTATTGGACTTGGGCATTCTAAAGGAAACTACAAGAAAGGAAAAAATTTGTGTTGCACAAGGAAGAAAGTTATATAGTTATTGCATCAATCCTATTAGACACATCAAGAAGATTGAGGACATAATAGCTAAAGACAGGGCTACATTGGACACTATGATGAAAAGTTGTGAGACCTCCTCACAAAATGTATTAGAAATGGATAAGTAGACATCAAATATCTTGGATAAAGTAAATGTCTTGGATATAGAGAAAGGGAGAGTAGTGACAAGATTTGGTTTGCTAAAGATTTTAATCACTCTAAGCTATCAATTCTTGAATCTCATCTCATTGAGATGGAAAAGATTGGGGAGTCAATGAAAAATTTTGTACGCACTAAGCTAAAGGCATAAGAAACTACATCCTATGCACTAAATGGACTGATTCATGTTAGTGAACTATTGATTAAGTCTTGGAATGATGAAGTGAAGACCTTGGAAGAATCCTTCCAAGATATTCTAAATCTGGTGAGTAAGCACTAAGTCCTACATGTTTGAAATTTTGAATTTTTGTGAGTACCTTTTCCATTGATGTCAAAGGGGGAGAAGAAGAGAAAAATGAGAAGAAGAGAAAATGAAAAGAAGATAAGAAATGAAGAGAAGAAAAATAAGAAAAATAAAATTGTAAATAAAAAAAAGAAAGAATATGTATATGTATAAAGAAGAAGGAAGAGTACAGTTGGTATTTTGGACATTTAGTCATTTTTTTGCTAAGTGTTGCCATCAATGCCAAAGGGAGAGATTATTGTCAAGTGATGTTTTGAGAGAACTATGTATCACTTGATGGTTGTCATTTATGGTCACACATATGTTATAGTGATCGCATGTAGTAAGTATGAGTGTTGGAGACACAGTCATGAAAATGACTAAGTACAAAATCAGATTTACAAAGTACTACAATATTGTTTTAGTCAGTGAAGATAGTAAATGCTATAGAATGGCTTTCGAGCTTAGAGGAAGAAATTTTTGGATATGTATGATCTTCAGTTAAGGTCGCATGTGTTTTGGTATTGATATCAGCAAGTTACAGTGATATGAAGGCATGCTAAGATAGAGGAACAGTAAAACAGGGCATATGAATAGTCACAATGATTAAGGGAATGCTAGATAGAATGGTAACATGTTATGTCAGATAAAGATTGTATATTTCCAACACTTTGGTAATACGAGATCATCAACTCGGTAGTTATTATTTTCATGAGTAATTATTGTGTTTGAGAGCTGATCAGATGAAAGAATAGATATAAATAAAGAATGTTTCATGAAATCAATATACGGATAAGATATGTATGAGATATTGATGTGAATTTGGAATATCAGTAATGGTTGATAGTAGATGTGAGATCAAAGATTAACAGAGGTTATTGAGAACTTTAACTAGAACTATCAAGGCATAGCAGGTGCTTGTATTGTTCACTCTTGAGAACACTTTTGTAACTAAATTATTGATTATAAGAGCTGTAAGCTCACTATACCTTTAACAGGGTTTTGCATACCTTTAACAAGGTTGATATTCCTCTAACAGGGAAATGTACTATGTAATACTCAGCTCCTAATAGGGCTAGATGTCCTAATAGGGATATTAGATTTTAGTGCATAGTTGTCGATACCATCCCCACCAGGTTTTTCCCTTGGCTAGGGTTTCATCGAAAACAAATAGTGGTGTTATGAGTTATGTGTTATGTGTTTATGTTATTTTCTTTTCATCATTCATATGGTTTATTAAGAATTGGTTTAAGTTTAATTTAAAGTGTTTTAATACTGATTCACCCCCCCTCTTAGTATTACTCAATCCTAACATTCACTTACTGAACTGGAATCATATCACATACATTCATGTCATACTAAAGAATACCTTGTTTTGAAAATATATTGCCCCAAAAACCTTTTTTTTACCCCTTTCATACTCATCCAATGCACCCTGTACCCATTTTACTATATAAACCCCCACCCACCCCTCCCAAAAAAAACCCCTACCCCTATTTAGGTAATTTATTGCCCCCTTTTTGTCCATTTTAAACCCCCCAATATGGACTCATTTCAATAAGTGAACAATCTCTTAAGCCAAATGGCTTATCTACAAGCATAAGTAGCTACCATATACTCTTCTTCAGTAGTGGAAAAAGAAACCACAACTTATCGCTTCTTCATCCAACTGATTGCACCACCAAATTATGTAAACACATAACCATTGGTAGATCTTCTACTATCAATATCACCTACCTAATCAAAATCCACATAACCATGAATGTCAAACAACAACCCAAAAAACTACTCACATTTGAAAGAATGAGACATGGAACTTATATGATTGCTTGAAGGATGAAAACTTGTTGGTTGCAAATGGGGATTCAAGAAAAAAAATTAGTTCAGAAGGAAGCATTGAGAACTATAAAGAAAGTTTGATTGTGAAAGGCTACTCTCAGGTTGAAAGATCCCTTTCTAATGTTGTTCTAGTTTTTCTGAGTTTCAACTTGCTACTTGGAGGGTTTTTGTGAAATTTTTGATGGTTTTGATTTATTTTTGTTTTCCAAAGGTTATTTAGGGTTTATTCTTGTTTCAATGCCAATGAAAGAATGATTTTGAATGCAAAATGCAATGAAATATTTGACTGATAAATAGTTTTAGAACTCTAATTTATGTGATAGTAAAGCAATAATTTATGTGATAAATATTTCTCAGATTACCTTGGGTTCTAATGCAAGAGCATCCTAGGTGTAAGGGAAATCTTGCATCACCCAAAAATATTTTTGGTTTCTTTTCAATAAGGGATATCTTGTGTAGAGTTGCTATTTTCAGAAATTTACTATTTTTAGTAAGTTTTTCGTTTGAGCTCAGAATGCTCTGTTTTCTTCCTTGGAGGTTCACTTTGGTCATATCAACCTGCCAGTAAAGTTTCATTATGAGGAAAAGTTTAGTTTTGAAGATATTTGAAATTTTTGGTATTGGTAGCAGGGTACAAAAACTTTGAACTTAGTTTTGAAGGCTTTAGAGGCTTCGAAAGCTGTTAGAATTTCAGCTGACTTGCTAAAATTATACAATCTTCTTTGACAATGGAAATTTAACTATTTAAGGAATGCCTGAGTGTTTTCTAGGGCAGTTCTGGGTAGTTATTTGAGGCTTAGTCTTACAGAAAATTGTAAGAAATAATGCCCATGTGGCTTTGCATATTGTAATTTTGAAATTTGTAATTCCACAATTGTGGAGATAATAATAAGCCCATTTCTATTATTGCAAATTATTGTTGTGTGTCTATTCTATTATGTGTTTATGGTATTAAGGGGATCACCCTTGATCATTTATCTACTGGACCAAGCTTATTTATATTGAAAACTAGCCATTTTCATATTTCACGGTAGTTAGCCCAATAATCAGCGAGCCAACTACAGCGAGCCTTTGTAAAAATCACCTTTACCAGTGTTTCGTTTCATGAGAATTAGCTTCTTTGTGATTTTTCCCAATTTGGGTTTCCATGTAAATTTTGTATTTTTTGTGTTGGTGTTTCTATTCTTGCATGTTCATTTCTATTATAATTGCTTACCGGTAGAAGAGAAGTTAATGTTGATATAAGTGTTATTATCATTTGTACGATTAGTGAGTTTACTAACAAAGTTAAAGGTAGAAAGTGTTTCAAAATAATTGATTCGCCCCCTCTCCCTCTTAGTTATTCAACTTGTTCAACATTTACAAGATATGCATATTTCCAATAGAGTTTCCATGTAAATCTTATGCCTCTTAGTTGGAAAATCTTATGTGATTGGTTTTTCAAGGTTATTGAATTTTAAAATCTAGGTAAAAGTTTCTTACACTGATTCAGCCCTCTCTTAGTATAAGTATGTGCCCACATCATATAAATGATAATATAACTTTTGAAATGATCAAATATCAATGTTATACGTGTCAAAATAAATGTAAAGGAAATGTACACTTATCTCAAAAAAATTTCATATTGTCAAAATTGTCTAGAAAACTTTGCAATTATTTTAGTTTTAAAAATAAAAATAAAAAGAAATAATCCCTACTAAAATTGGAGTGACCCCTACTAAAACTAGAATAGATTTCAAAAATATTAAAATATCTAAAAAAATCATTGATTTGCATCTTGGAAAGAATGGAAAAAACCTAGTAAAAAAAGACCTATGTTTTTGTCATTTTTTGACCTAGAAAATAAAGATATAAAGAACAAAATCCTATTATAATTTGAATAAATTTATAGAAATGTAAAAAAATAATTTTTTTATTGATTTATGAATAAAAATTCAGATTTGTGAAAGTTAAAGCTTAACCAATCATTACTCATTCATTCTATTCAACACATTTGTAGAAGTAAATAACATTCAAGAACACTGAAATTTTTATGTGGAAAAATCACAGAGGGAAAGACCACATAGTGCAATCCAAATCAATATATGATTAATTGATTACAATATTGTTTTAGGATCATTGAAAAGGTATCCCACTACTCATGATTTGACTTGTAGGATAAGAAAAAATACCTCAGGGAAAGATGAAAGGGATTTGCAGAATGAAGATCACTTCTTCAGAGAAAGGTATAATGAAATATTATTACAATGAAGTATATTTGATGAGCTGCAGAACAAAAGACATACTCTAAAATGTTGATTACAATTCTCTATTTTCTACTTAGAAAGATTACTTTATCATTATTTTTCACAATATTTATTGATCATATGCTCTTGTACACCATTGTAATTATCCCATACACGATACACATATACTCATCATCCATACATCCTACACACACATCTTCCAAAATAACTAATTACACCAATTAGGTTGGCCAAAAAGGATGACATGTGTAGCACATAATTTTTTGACCAAAAAAACTATATTCTTGAACACCTTGTGAGAGGAAATCAAAATGTGTGAAGCATGAAACCATGTCAACACATCATCCAAGCACTCCCAAAAAAATTTATTAATCAGGCCACACGATCCAAAAAATACTTAGGTTAGCTTCAAAATATGAAACAAATGAAGCAATCCAACTCATCAACCTTTATACATCATGCAAACCACCAAAACACTTGAATTTCACAACATATTATCTTATGACATCAACAAAAACATATATGAGAGAAACTACTCAAAACTAGTAGTGGTACTATATGAATGCAAATCATTCCATCAAAAAACACTTTGTCTTTGTACAAATCAATACACAAAACATTACCATTTCATTTTCAAAATTTTCTAGTACTTGAAATGTGGAATTTACGTTGGATATCCACAAAAAACATACTGAAAATGTAGGCCAAGATGTTACAATGCAGAAAAAAAAACATTGATACATTGTATGTCTCTCTATCATTGAAATCATCATACTTAACCAAAAAAATTCTACAAAAACTTGGACATCACGTTATCATTTTGGTATAGACTTCAAACATCTTGGTACTATATATCTAACTAGGTTTGATATTAATGAAAACTCTATACTATTACAATGTGAAGTTGATGCCACTCATGTTGTTGTCATTGATGTCAACATTCCCTATGCATTCTTATTATTTACTTGTATCTGTTGATGTGTAATGATATCCTTGGTGTATTGAAAGAGGAATTCATTGAAGGACATACTTTAAATGTCTATCATTATTTGATGAAGGGTGCTCCCCTTAATACCACAAACACATAATAGAAATAGAGAAACAACAACAATATGCAAGAACAAAAAATTGGCTTCTTATTATCTCCACAAATGTGGAATTACAAACTTTCAGAATTACAATATGCAAAGCCACATGGGCATTCCCTTACAATATTCTATAGGACAAAGCCTTGAATCGATACCCAGATCTACTACCAAAACTGCCCTAGACAACACTACAGGCCTTCTTTATATAGGCATTTTCCACCGCCCGAGAAGGTTCTAGAAATTTAGCCCTTAGGGCCCACCAGACTTAGAATTATTTTATTTTTCAATTTATTACATCAAAGTCAGCTCAAAATAACTTTTGAAACCTGAACAAAAATTTTGAAGGAGAATTATTTTCCGCCATTTCAGGTGACCCGACTTCCGCAGACCATAAGTCATCACCAGTTGACCCGATTGACTATTATAACCCCATTTCAGAAATGCCACGAAGCATTCTAAAGGCTTAACTAGTGCAAGCACTTGTCACCCAAATTTTCAACCTCATCCGGGGCCTCTAAAGCCTTCAAAACTAAGTTCAAAGTTTCTATACCCTACTGCCAATAACAAAAATCTTCAATATCTTCAAAACTAGACCTGATCTAGCCATGAAGCTTTGCTGGCAGGCTGATATGACTGAGATGAACCTCCACATGTAAAATTAGAACATTTCGAGATCATATGACCAACTTACTAAAAATAGCAAGTTCCCATAAATAACATCTCCGCACAAGATAGCCCTTATTGAATTAAAAAAAAATAGAAATATTTTTGGGTGATGCAAGATTGCTCTTACACCCTAGATGCTCCTGCATCAGACACCCGGGGTAATTTGAGAAGTGACCCCATCATGTGTCAAGTGTGTAGAGGAAAACTAAGATAGTTAACCTTCTCCTTTGTTAGCCATAATGAATCCTCAACAGGTCATCCTTTCCACTTGACCAGATATTCTTCATATGTCCTGTTCTTTGTGCTTCTGCCAACACAACTATCCAGTATATCCTCAATCTCTTTGGTATCTGAACTAGTTGCTGGAATACTCCACTGTGCTATTGTGATCTCATCTTCAACACCTCCCTCATGATACTCTATCAGATCTAAAATGTTAAACACTGGTGAAATATTCAGCTAAGTAGGCAGTTCTACTTCATATGCATTTCCTAAATCATGCTTCTTCAGTATTTTACATGGCCCAAACTTCTTCATTTTCAACTTGTTATATGTACCAACTAGAAATTGCTCCTTCCGCAAATGAACCATGACTTCATCTCTAACCTAAAATTCCTTATGCCTCCTTTTCTCATCTGCCTTAGCCTTATACTGTGCATTCATCTTGGTAATATGCTTCCTCACCTCCTCATAGATATTCTTCAAATATTCTGCAAAATCCTCAGCTTCAGCACTACTTATTTCTCCTTTATCTATCTTTCTCAACTCAGATGCATTTTTGGGACTACTCCCATATACAATCTGAAATGGTGATTTACCAGTGCTCCTATTGACAGAATTATTATATGCAAATTCTGCCTGTGTTAAAATCAAATCCCATCCTATTGGCTTATCTCCAACCAAACATCTCAGCAAATTTTCCAAACTCCTATTCACCACCTCTGTCTGTCCATCAGTCTGTGGATGATGTGATGAACTGAACTTCAAATCTATCTTCAACTTCTTCCACAATGTACATCAGAAATATCCAACGAACTTAGTGTCCCTATCTGAAACTATACTCTTTGGAAAACCATGTAGTCTCACCACTTCTCTGAAAAATAATTTCGCTACATGAATAGCATCATTAGTCTTCTTGCAGGGAATAAAATGTGCCATCTTTGAAAATCTGTCAACTACCACAAAAATTGAATCATGCCCCCGCTGCGTCCTTGGTAAACCAAGAACAAAGTCCATACTGATATCCTCCCAAGGCTTCTCTGGTACAGGTAATGGCTAATACAACCCTTATTCTGCTTTGCTCCTTTCACCATCTGACATAATCTGCAACTCTGTACAAACTTCTTGACATCTTGCTACAACTGTGGCCAATAATAATTCTCACTAACCAAAGCAAGGGTTTTATCACGACCAAAATGTCCAGCCAATCCTCCGCTATGCTTCTCCTTAATGAGATTCTCCCTCATAGAACTTCTTGGAATGCACAACTAACTCCCTCTAAATAGGATATCATCCTGAATGATGAAATCCAACCACTTCATCCTGTCTAGAGTAACAGGTTCTTTACAAGCTTTCCAAGCTTTACCAAAATCGGGGTCCTCTGGATACAAATTATTGAGTTCCTTGAACCCAACCACCTCAATCTGCATCTCTGTCAGCAATAGTTGCCTTCTACTAAGAGCATCTGCAACCTTGTTAGACTTTCCACTCTTGTGTTTCAAAAAAAATGTATAACTCTGCAAAAACTCAACCCATTTCAAATGCCTTTGATTCAAATTTCCTTGACTATTCAACTATTGCAAAGCTTGATGATCAGTATCAAAAAAAACTCCTTAGGAAGCAAATAGTGCCTCCACTTCTTCAATGCCTGAACTATAGCATAAAATTCCTAATCATAAACAAAATATTTCCTCTTGGCATCATTTCACTTCTCACTGAAATAAGCAATAGGTTTACCTTCTTGGCTCATAATAGCTCCTATTGCAGTACCACTAGCATCATAGTCTACTTGAAACACCTTATTAAAATCAGGAAGTGCTAAAACAGGTTGTTCTGTAACCTTTTGTTTCAACAATTTAAAACTCTTATCTGCCCCATTAGTCCACTTGAACTCTTTTCTATCCCCTCTCATTGTTTCAGTCAAGGGTCCACAGATACTACTAAAATTTTTGATAAACTTTCTATAAAAACTAGCCAAACCATGAAAAGATCTTACCTCAGTAGCACTCCTTGGAGTAGGCCATTCAAGGATAGGTTGTACCTTCTCTGGGTCTATTTTTAGACCTTCTGTTGAAACTACAAATCCCAAATACACTAACTCTTTCTTCACAAAACTGCACTTCTTCAAATTAATCAACAATTTTTCATCTCTTAACTTCTCAAACACCATACGAATATGCATCATATTCTCTTCCAATGTCTTACTAAAGATCAAAATATCATCTAGGTACACAATGACAAACTTACCTAGAAAGTCTTTGAGACCTCGTTCATGAGCCGCATGAAAGTGCTCGGTGCATTGGTTAGCCCAAAAGGCATGACTAACCACTCATATAGTCCTTCCTTTATCTTGAAGGCAATCTTCCATTCATCTCCTTCTCTGATCTGAATTTGGTGATATCCACTCTTCAAATCTATCTTTGAAAAATACACAGCTCCACTCAAACAATCCATAATATCATCCATTCGTGGCAATGGAAACCTATACTTAATTGTGATCTTGTTTATTGCTCTAGAATCTATACACATCCTCCATTATCCCTTCTTCTTTGGTGCTATTACTTCTAGTACAACACCTGGACTCAGGCTCTCCCAAATCAATCCCTTCTGTAACAATTCATGTACTTGTCTGTTCAACTCTTCACTTTCTGCTGGTGTCATTCTATGTGCTGCCTTGTTTGGAAAACTAGCTCCTAGAATCAAATCCATTTGATGACTGATCTTCCTTACCAGTGGTAATCCATTAGGTACATTATCAGATACAATATCTTGAAACTCATTCAACAAATCTGCAACCTCTACAGGTACATCCTCTACTTCTTCTTTACTAGCTTTTGGAATTAAAGAAAAACACACATGCTCATGCCTCATACCATCTAAGAATTTTCTTCCATCAAAAAATGTTATTCTTGCATTACCACATACCTTTTTTTCGGTCTCGTTCAATGGCTTTAGCTTATGTCGCACTCCATCCTTTGTCAGGGAATAGGTATTCGCATGACCATTGTGTACAACACATCTATCAAACTACCACGGCCTACCCAACAACATGTGACATGCATCCATACGTATGATATTACATAGTACCTCATCATGGTACCCACCAATCTTGAACTTTATTAGGCACTGTTCACTTACCATGACCTTGTGGTCATCCTGCACCTAGGCAATCCGATATGGATGTGGGTGTTTCTGTCTCTTGAGCTTCAACTTTGTCACCATCTTTTCTGACACCAAATTGTCAGTGCTTCCACTATCAATAATCACATCACAACATTTACCCTCACACTTGCATCTAGTGCGAAACAGGCTCCTCCTTTGTTCAGGTTCATTCTCACCACTTAGTAGGACTCTTCTATTAATCAACATTTCTCCTCTTTCAACATCTTCTAAATTTGATGATCTGGCATCTTCATCTACATGTGCAACTCTGGCCTGGCCTTCGTTCCTCCTATCTATCCTTCCTTGGTTTTGAGGACATTCAAATGCCCTATGACCTTCTTCTGCACAGTGAAAACATGTTCCATAGAAGCCTCCTCTTCCTGAACCTTGTCCTCTTCCTCTTCCTCTCAGATCTCTATTATTCTGATCTTGGAAATGATTGGAATTGTTTCCTCTCTGATTTTGACTGCTACTAGCCTCATCCTTCTTTTTCGGATCTTCATTTCGGCCTCCATATGACCATCCACCAGATTGTCCACTGCGACCTCTTCCATTTTGTCTGCTCTCGAACTTCTTGTTCAACTTTTCCTCTACTTTTAGGGAAAATGGGTATGCCTCTTCAATACTGTTCACTTGAACCAGATTTAGCTCCTCTTAAATGCTTGGCCTCAACCCTTTAAGGTATCAAGCAACGTTCTCCTTATTAGCTTCCGCATGGCCTATTCTGATGAGGATTCGATAGAACTCCTCTGTATACTCTTGAACAGATCATCCCGCTTGCTTCAAACTTTGCATTTTCTTTAGTAGGTCAAGCTCATAATCAACAAGGATGAACTGTTGCTTCAATTTATCCACCATTTGATCCCATCTTGTGATTTTATCTTTCCCTCTTCTATTTCACTCTAATTGAATCTCTTACCACCAGATCTTCGCATGACCTTTCAATCTAGCCTTCGCAAATTTGACCCTATCAGGATCCTCAATATCTTCATACTCAAAATATTCTTCACATTCATTGATCCATTCGATCAGTTCTTCTGGGTTAAGATTTCCTGAAAATGCAGGAACCTCGATCTTAGGTCTTTTTTTGATCTTGGAAATGGCCCGAAAAAGCCTTTCTTCTTCTTGATTCAAAATTTTGCCTTCTTCTTCTTCTTGATCATCATTTCCTTCTTCGGCTTCATCCTCACTTTCATCTCTGACATTAAGATTCATTCCTCTGTGAATCTCTTCTTGCAATGCTCGCACTTGTCTCTGGAGTGCTCTAACCTCAGGTGTTACAACACCAGCTCTTCCGCCATGCTCCCTTCATGGAGGCATTTTCATAATGCACGCTGAAACCCTAACCACGGTCCTAGTGCAAACTACCAGATAGTCGACGATCTGTTTACACACTCAGGAACTCTTGCTCTGATACCACTTGATGAAGGGTGCTCCCCTTAATACCACAAACACATAACAGAAATAGAGAAACAACAACAATATGCAAGAACATAAAATTGGCTTCTCATTATCTCCACAAATGTGGAATTACAAACTTTTAGAATTACAATATGCAAAGCCACATGGGCATTCCCTTACAATATTCTATAGGAGAAAGCCTCGAATCAATACCCAGATCTACTACCAGAACTACCCTAGACAACACTACGAGCCTTCTTTATATAGGCATTTTCCACCGCCCGAGAAGGTTCATGAAATTTAGCCCTTAGGGCCGACCAAACTTAGAATTATTTTATTTTTCAATTTATTACATCAAAGTCAGCTCAAAATAACTTTTGAAACCCGAACAAAAATTTTGAAGGAGAATTATTTTCTGCCATTTCAGGTGACCCGACTTTCGCAGACCATAAGTCATCACCAGTTGACCCGATTGACTATTATAACCCCATTTCAGAAATGCCACGAAGCGTTCTACAGGCTTGATTGGTGCAAGTACCTGTCACCCAAATTTTTGACCTCATCCGAGGCCTCTAAAGCCTTCAAAACTGAGTTCAAAGTTTCTGTACCTTGCTACCAATATCAAAAATCTTCAATATCTTCAAAACTAGACCTGATCTAGCCATGAAACTTTTCTGGCAGGTTGATATGATTGAGATGAAGCTCCACATGTAAAATCAGAACATTCCAAGATCGTATGACCAACTTACTAAAAATAGCAAGTTCCCATAAATAGCAGCTCTGCACAAGATAGCCCTTATTGAATAAAAAAAAAATAGAAATATTTTTGGGTGATGCAAGATTGCTCTTACAACCTAGATGCTCCTGCATCATTATTCCTTTTCGGGGGTGGTCCTATTTTGTGTGTAACATGTAGTGGATCAATTATTTGGGTTCGATCCTATTTGGAGCGTGTTTGTTATGTTTCAATCCCAACAAATACCATGTAATGTGTTGATCATATCTGTTGGTACAAAAATTCTTAGATATGATGTAGCATGTTCTTATGCATGAGGCATGTTGAATTGAGCGAGGTGGTCCACATTTCATTCATTACCATCGTGAGAATATTTTTAGTGTGACCTATTTTAATTTTTTTTAGGCTGAATTGGCTGATGGCTTTAAGTAGTACTATAAGAAGAGTGATGATTTCATTTATTTGTGTGGCTTGTGTGATTCTTATATGCAAAATAAATGCCAATCTGACAAGAGAAGATCTGTGTGTGGAGGGAATTGGTAGCAGATTGATATATTCTCAGTTATGGATTCAATATCATTTCTTATACTTTGGAAGTGAGCCTATTTATCTTGACAGCTAGCCATTTTCATATTTCAGGGTAGTTAGCTTGACAAACAGTGACCTAGCTATAGTGAGAAAATTGACAATGAGCCTTTGTAGAAATCACCTTAACTAGTGTTTCATTTCATGAGAATTAGCTTTTTTGTGATTCTTCTCAGTTTCGGTTTCCATGCAAATTTTGGTATTTTTTGTTTTGGTGTTTTTGTGCTTGCATGTTCATTTATGTTATAATTGTTTACTAGTATAAGAGAAGTTAATGTTGTTATAACTATTATTATCATTTGTATGATTTGTGAGTTTACCGACAAAGTTAAAGTTTAAGAAAGTGTTTCCAAATAATTGATTCACCCCCTCTCCCTCTTAGTTTTTTACCCTGTTTAACATATACAACATATGCATATTGCCAACAGAGTTTCCATGTAAATCTTAAGTCTCTTAGTTGGCAAATCTTATATGATTTCTTTTTCAGGTTATTGAATTTTAAAATGGATAAAAGTTTCTTACACTGATTCATCCCTCTCTTAGTATAAGTACGTGTCCACATCATATAAATGATAATATAACTTTTGAAATGATGAAATGTCAATGTTACGACGTGTCAAGATAAATGTAAAGGAAAGATACACTTATCTCATTCTTTTCATATTGTCAAAATCATCTAGAAAACTTTGCAATATTTTTAATTTTAAAAATAAAAATAAAAAGAAATAATAAAAAATATGGGAGGTTTGAGTTTCCATCAAAGCTTATTGTGCCCCGTGGAACCCTTAACAACTTGTATATATCACAATTCTATGATACAAAATTAATGAGAACTTAAATGTCAAGGTGTGGTTATTTTTAAGAAAAAAATTGATTAATATTTTAATTGCTATGTTTGAAAGGAAAAATAAATTAGGCTAGTGTTATACATTGAGGATCTTATTGGTATTTAATGTGTCTACTAGTTTATTTGGCCTTTTTTCTCATAATTTGAGCATTATATTTAGTTATATTAGTAAGTTGTTTGTTTAATATATTTGATATTGAACTATAACTTCTCTATTCATTATTTTATAATGTATAAGAAATAAATTGAATTATCATTCAATTTAAGAGTGTCTAAGATAAAGTTTATTTTCTTAGGTACTACATGGACTTGATATTTCTTTAGAAGTTGCATCTAAATTGTCTACTTAGCATGTTTGCAAAACCTTGTTCTCTTCCAAGAACTTAATTACCATTGAAACAAGCAAATTATCTTTATTATCACTCGTCATAATCTACTTTTGAAAATTATTGTAATTAGAAATAGGTAAATAAGTAAACTTCTATGGTGCTAGTATACATCCACCAATAGAAGAACACACAACACTAACCATAGTGGATGATATGATGCAACCTAATCTATGGCAAACTATAAATAAACCCAATCAATGGTATTAAAGATCCTTGCACAAATTTTTCACATCTTCCTTATCACAACTTCACATCGTACTTTTAGATCCAAATATGTTTTTACAATACTTTATCCAACCAACAAGGTCATAACTAATAAGATTATAATACTTCTTTAATTAAACATTATGTAATTGTCAAATTTTTCTAAATCCTATATTATTAATTAAATTTTATCATTTAATTAGATCTAAATATATAATAATAGATGAATAAACTTATTTCCATACAATATGAGAAGAACATTCCAGGATTAATATGAAAGATCTTTTTAACTTCCACCATACATGAATTGAGTGCACATGCAACTTGAAAAGTAACTTAAATAATAAGTCAAGATGCTTGTAACTTATCCCTAGGATTTGCCAAATCACAATTTTTTTGATCCCTCATAGTTCATAGGGCTCTTTCCATCACCAACTTCAAGGCTAGTCTCCTCTACCATGTGGCCACTCATTTACATCCTCTCCATCGTCATTTTGGCTTAGATTGATTATGATTTTTTTCTTATTATACTCTTACTCATATAACTTTAATGACTTAGCAGTGTGACTATTTCTTGTCATTGTGTTTTCTTGAATGGGTAGGTCCTTCTCCCAACAAGGATCCCCACCTTTTACTTATATAACTCGAATGACTTAGCAATGTGACTTACTTTTTATTGTGTTTTTAATACATATCTTTAAAATATAATATCATTCCACCTACTTTTTATGTGATCTGCGTGCTATATTTTATTTCGTCAATGTGAAAAAAGTACCATTTTAAATTAAAAATAAATAAAAGGTTGAAATAATGACTTATCTATAAATGTAAACTTTTCAAAATATTGAAAATTGTGGAAAAAGATATAACTCAATTAACAAAAGTAACCATGTGAAAGATCTAGATAACTTTGCCAAAATGAATTCCTCAACATCCATAAAACTCAATTATACCCAATGAAAAAGCATTGAAGATTGAGGTACAGAACGGGGACAATGATGGAGTGATCCTCCGACACGTTTGGCTTTTGAAAATGGATGCCTCGACATAGATCTCTGCGCACATATAATAAAGATGCTCCACAAACATTTTACGTGGTGTTAATGGAGTTTGAGGCCCACAATTGAACATACATATCTTTGTTCAGTTTCTAAATGCAACGTAGTTTTCAGCCAGCAAAATGTCGTCCTTTCTCTCTCTGCATGTGGATTTTGACTGCCAATCCACCACGGTTCGATTCGAGTTACTAACATGAAAATGGAGGCATAACAATTATCTGTCCCACACCATGATTTTTCAATTGTCCGACCAGCTGTGTTTTGTCTCGTGGGCCTCAAATGTTCTATTCTAGACATGACTGCGGAAAACTAAAGTTAAGAAACATTTCACATCCCTCTGTCCGCCTTGTGTTTTTCTGAGGCCCACATCAATTGAAAATGGAATTCTTTCCTTACACCCAAGCTGTAAATTTCAATGGAATATCATTGGCAGATTACCATCCTTATTTTATTGCAGAAATTAATGATCCTGTGTAGTTTAGCCTTTATTTGCTGTTGGTAGTTGACTTTTCCCTGCTGAAATAGATTTGTATATTAATCAAAGGAAACAGATATAATCTATTTTTAAAAAGTTGATGGAATGGGTATGTTGTGAAGATCCATAAATGGATAGAGTTTGGAATCAAAGGATAAGTAGGGTTTTAAGAGAATAGTTACAAGAGGAAATACAATAACCATTGACAACATCATTTGATTACAATAGTTTGAATCATAAATAGAGAATGTCATTTTCAATTATTGATGTTCAAGTTCAAACTTATAAGCACATATTAGATATGTGAAGGAATAAGCTTGTGATTACAGTGGCTTAGTCTGATTCTTGGTAGTCACAACACCACCACCTAACTAACACACTATGAGATAAATTTGGTATTTAATGGGCTTAATCTAAAGATAGATTATAATTATTTTTATTTGTTGAAGTATGATAGATATAGAAAGTTGTTTACTCTTTTGTAGATGATTATAAGTAGGGGCACATTGAGTCAAAGTTTTTTTGTGTTTTGGTCATGAAGTATAGTTTTGGAGTTGAGGTTTAGCATATGAAATGAACTAGTGGGCAATCCCACAATAATGGGTTACACTTTCACCTACAGAGGAAAAATATGGATGGATAAAAACATTCAATAAGCATGTTTGAGAAAACCACTTGAAAGCCTTCACTCAAACATGTGACATCAAACGCCTTCGAGCAAAGGCATTAACTTATTAATATTTTAAGGGGTTCAGTCAAACATGACCTTCAAGTAAACCCCTAAATACAACTATTTTTTTAACAAAAAGGATATAAGCCTGAGGTGACAGTTAATCTCTCATTTTCACTTGGTGATCTGGGCTCTACACTATTTTAGAGAGAATCCCCTTGGCAACTTTCAGTTGGCAAGGCTTGTGATTGTGCTACATCACTAGACACTTTAGCTCTACTATGCTAGGTGCACCAAATTCTTCTTTTCCTTGTTCAAATTTACTTGTATGTTGTATATTTTTTTTGGTTTGTTTGTCGTTAGATTTTTAAAATTATTAGAAAACCTTAGAAAACCTTAGAAATATCTTATAAAACATTATAATTTTTTAGAAAACCCTAGATTTTTTTTTTGTAAATTAGATTAGAAAACTCTAGAATAAACTTAGAAAACCTTAAAATATATTCATTAAAAATCTAGGGAATGAAATAATGAAATAATTATAACTAATATTGAATAACTTAGAACAAGTATAGTTAATATAAATAAAGTTACATGATAGAAAAATAATGTACAAAATTAGGGATAATGGACCCATGTCCTATACTCATAGTAATAAATGATAATTAAGAAATCATAGGTTGATTATAAACAAGTTTGATATGATAACGTCAACAAATGTTAATTTAAGGACTATAAAACTTGAAATGGAAGGAAAAGGTTTGAAAAAAATCTATAAATGAAACACTAGAGATTAAAGTAAGGATGGGTAGGATGGATGCAAGAAAAGTGACAAAATGAATTTCAAATACTATAGGAATCATGAACAGAGAAAACATGGAAATCAATCGTAATTAGATATGAGATAAAGGAATAAGATCTACAAAATACATTATATTTGTAAATCTAAGGAAAGATTATAGGCAATATATACTTAAGTCAAATTCATAAAAGTTTAAAGAATAAATCTCTTTATATGTATATTATTTATGTTATTTAAATAAATTTAATCACATAAGAACATATTAACCTATATAACAGAGTTGGCCAACTATAACAATTTAAATAGTCAAATATTATATATTTGAGTCCAACTGATATCCTTATATATTTAGAATTGGAATGATGTAGAAACATTGCTAATGTTATGTTGATTATGCATGCCACTATCTAGAATCTAATGCACTCTTAAAGTATAAATGATGCATTAAAGTTAGTGCAGTCCTAGAATTTTATATGATTTAATCTCAAATGTAATATATTTGATCTCAATTGACAAAAAATAAGGTAAATCATCAACTTGATAGATAATCATGTTCTTCTAGAGGTGATAAATTAAATTAACTATAATAAGACATATAGGAATGACAAATTTTACAAAGATGCAAATAACATATATGTTTAAATGTATTTTTTTTATCTTTTATGAAAACTAATTACACAAGCAAATCCCTAAACAAGAAAAATGAGCACGTGTTAAACATAGTACCATAATTTTCTATCTAGATGGATAATATGATAAGTTTACCAATTTTATTTTATTTAAATTTATTATCAAATAGAAATTGTGTACATGCACAAGGTTAAAAATTGATTGTGTACTTAACCATGAAAAGTTAATTTTATGTAGTTTTTATTACATACATGTATGTATTTTTTTGTACATTAATTATTATTAAGAAAATATTTAACATTCAGTATTTATATTTTTTTAACTATTATATATGGGTAAGTAAACAAAGTTGGGTACCAATTCCGCGGAAGTTTGCGGGGCAAAAAGATTTTCCACTAGAAATGGGCACCCATTTAGCTTCGGTTGTCCGACCCATAAAAAAAGGGTGTCCGTTTATCATTAGGCAACTGAAGCAAAATGGGCACCCATTTTTTAGAAAACGAGCGCTCGTTTCTTAAAAATCGGGTTCCCATTTTGTAAATGTATTTATTTATTTTTACTCGAATTCCATGTCATTTTCACTGGTTATAAAATGGGCTAGCAATTTCTGGAGAGATGGTTGCTTAATTCTAGCTTCATTGCCTACCCCCTCATCCATTTTTTTCATCATTCCAGGTACATACCTTTTTTTTTAATATTTTCTTTCATTTTTTATTTTAATTTTCAAAAAAATATAGATTATTATTATTTTTAAATTGTTAAACAGTAAATTGTTGTTCCAAATATATTTTTCTTGTAGTGATTTTTTTTAATTTCATGTTTAAAATAATTTTTTTTTAGTTTTAATTTACTTCGTAAAATATTATAGAAAACATGAAAAAAAAGGTTAAAACCTAAAACCCAGGGTAGAAAAAAAAATAAAAAATGTACAAATCCTAGGTAGAAAATAAAAACAATAATGTAAACCCTAGGTAGAAAACAAAAACAAAAATGTAAATCCTAGGTAGAAAACAAAAACAAAAATGTAAACCCTGGGTACAAAAAAAATGTAAAGGTAGGTAGAAAAAAAATAAAAAAATATAAATCCTACGTAGAAAATAAAAATGTAAACTCTCTCTCTCTCTCTCTCTCTAAATATTGTTTAAATTTATATTTCTAAATGTTGTACAAATTTAATTATAAGTTTTTCTTTGTAAGGTAAAATGTAATGTAAATAGTAATTGTAAATTTTCATGTTTGTATAGGTAAAAGTACAAAGCTGTATCACATTTTAGGCTAACTTATTAGTACAACTAAATTTGAGTATTTATAACTAAAAGTTATTTTGTTTCAAACATATGGTCTAGCTAGATTCATTAGATAAGTGCTTCAACTTTTCTAATTTGGGTCCAATTACCAAAGAAATAAAATTATTTCAGAAAAGTGATGTTTTAATAACTCCTCTTTCTAATGATATTTTAAAAAATATATAAAAATACCCTATTGTAGAGCTCAAAGTCAATATTATTGTCATATTTAAGTTTTATAATATTTTGATTAGATCTAATATATTATAATTTGAAAATACTATAAGTAGGTATTTTAACAGTCGAGAAGGTGTTGCTTCAAATAAAGAAAAAAAATAGTAAATGATATAAAAAAAAATTAAAATTTATATTTAACACTAGAGGAGAGAGTCCTCTTCATTGATAATATGTAAAAAAAATTCTGAATGGTGTAGAGTTGATAGGGGAAATTTGAAGAGGGATGAAAACTATCAGTTTTGGATAAGTTTGACTTTGAGTAGTTATATCAGAGAAAATATACAATGAGTACCAATCTTTTTTCTTTTCTACACTAGCTATACATGTCATCTATAACATATTTTGAAATTAGAGGAAAAAAAGATTATTTGTATATACTTGTTTGGCGGGAACTAGACCCCAGATTTTTAGCATTTTTCAGCAACTAAAAAATGGACCTCAAAAATTAAAAAAATTTGTCAATTCTTATTAATTTTTTTTAAATTTTTTTTATAGGAATAAACTTTATCCAATTTTACACATTCACTACTACATTTGGGGCCAAATTTCGATAGAAACTTCCGATGGGTAATTTTTTTTTATGAATTTGGTATTTTTTTTGTAATAGGCCCTGATGGTGTCAGTATTCCGATGAGTGTTAAATTGACCATCAGAATTATGACAACTTCGTGGTATAAATGAAAAAAAAAAGTGAAATGACCTCATCATTTTTATTTTGATTGTATAGAGGAGTGGGAGAAAATGAGCGAAAGATGAGCGCGAGAGAAGGTATGTGATTTCTTCATCATTCGAGCCTCTGACATCATATTCGACTGCAAATTTCAAATGCATTGCATTTTATTTGACCATGAATCCTCTCTGAAATGACCACATTCTACTGGTGTCGTGCCCTACCCAGTGCTTTATCTCTATCATTTGATGTTATTGGTGCTTGTGCTCAAGGACATCGATTCACTAATTTCAAATGTTTGGATTCATGTTTGTTGATATTATTGCCACATTTAATGATGCCATTGTATATTGCTAAGATGCTCACTGAAATGACCACATTCTATTGGTGTCATTCCCTAGCCTGTGCTTTAACTTCATTATTTGATGTTATTGGTGCTTCTGCTCAAGGATATCCATTTTTTTGAAATGTTGACTGTGGTTATCAAATGGACAGCCCGTGAGCTTCTAGCTAGGTGCCATTTCTAGTGATAGCTTAGGGAAATAAATGTATTGTATCATTGATATTTGAGACTTTCTTAAAAGGAATAGGATAAAGAATGATTTTGATTTAGTTTCTCTATTTTGATCCCTAAGTGGCTTACAACCCTAGAGAAGTATATGCAGATTTATGGATGCAGTTGTAGGCTACATAGCAGCTGATAATCCACAAGAAATCTGTGCATCCTATTTGAATAGCAATTAATACAAAGAAATAGGGTCCTCCAATGGCCCAATCATCCGGACCTTGACTGTCCCCTCAACTAGTGACCCTTCAAAACTGGGTTATCATGCAATCAATGAGTGATCCTTCATTCTCCTAATTTGCCCTGCATCCAAACATATTGGAAATACACAATACAATGATAACAAGTCTTTCACTATCTCCCTTCCCTCAAGGAACACTATCAACCATCCCTTCCACATAGAATTTCACTATTGTATGAGTGGATTGTGTAGGAGCAGTTAACATTAAACAAGGAGAAAACTCCTCAACACATCTTGGAAACCATTGAATTCAATAATAAATGAAACCTAACACCAACACTATTCCTTCCATAGTTGCAGGATACATAAAAACTGATAATTCACAAGAAATCCATGCATCCAACTTGAATAGCAAATAATACAAAGAAATAGGGTCCTCCAATGGCCCAATCATCCGGACCTTGACTGTCCCCTCAAACAGCGACCCTTCAAAACTGGGTTATCATGCAATTAGTGAGTGATCCTTCATTCTCCTAGTCTACCCTGCATCTAAACATATTATAAATAAATAATACAATGATAAAAAGTCTTTCACAATCCCCCTTCCCTCAAGGAACACTATCAACCATCCCTTCCACATAGCATTTCATTGTTGTATGAATGGATTGTGCAGGAAAAGTTAACATTAAACAAGGAGAAAACTCATCAACACATCTTGGAAACCATTGAATTCAATAATAAATGAAACCTAACACCAACACTATTCCTTCCATAGTTGCAGGATACATAGCTATTGATAATTCACAAGAAATCCATGCATCCAATTTGAATAGCAATTAATACAAAGAAATAGGGTCCTCCAATGGCCCAATCATCTAGACCTTGACTATCCCCTCAACCAGCGACCCTTCAAAATTGGGTTATCATGCAATCAATGAGTGATCCTTCATTCTCTTGGTCTACCCTGCATCCAAACATATTGGAACTACATAATACAATGATAACAAGTCTTTCACAATCCCCTTTCCCTCAAGGAACACTATCAACGATCCCTTCCACATAGCATTTCAATGTTGTATGAGTGGATTGTGCAGGAATAGTTAACATTAAACAAGGAGAAAACTCCTCAACACATCTTGGAAACCATTGAATTCAATAATAAATGAAACCTAACATCAACACTATTCCTTCCATTCACTTCTACCAAGAATAAACCATTTAATCCATTCAACATTACATATAATCATTAGACAGATACATTTCCTGACTATGTACAGGAATAGTCATGACCAAAATGATCAAAAGTACTTTCACCCTTGCACAAGCTATTCCAAACTTCAAGTAAAATGAGCAATATGCTATATCAAATCATTCATATTCATAGTAACCATTCAAAGGATCAATTTTTCAATGAACCCTCTGACTGTACCCCTGCGGCAAAGACTGGCAATATACATGAAATTTACATTTTTTATTACTAAAAGTGGTTTACATAGTTCCATATGATCTTTGATCGATCATTAACCTTGTCTCCATTCCTCTAGCATACACCTCAACTAGGCTTTTCATCCTGATCCTAACATCAAGTATCATCTCATCATGTTGTCTATTCACCATGTTTCAACACCCCATTCACTCTGATATATTCAACTTACACCATTCTTCTTCTCCAGGACTCAAAGGCTTGAAACAGTATATCTGGTAAAAATTCATGAAATACTAAAGAAGACCTGCTATTTTTCAGACAAATATTCATTGTCCCCAACAAAAAACTAAGTAATAACTACTCTACCCTTAATTTGTTTAACAATGCACCATATTAGATAAAGTAGGTTCTATCACACATGGCCCAAAACCTCTTCAAACTCAAAATACGTTGCATGCGTAGTACAAAACTCATGAGATTCTAAAGAAGACCTCACTCTTAATCAGTTATAAACATGCCACTGTTTCAATTTTGCTTGCGAGTTATGATAATTTTTGTAAACATGCCATTGGTTCAGTTTAGTGTATTCATTTTTGTCAGAAAAATCTTCATTGTCTTCTGATTGTCTTCTTTATATACTAGCATGTATTAATTGGCTGACGAATAAAGAAGCGTTTAGACAATCAGAAGACAATGAAGATAATTTTAAATGCATCTAACACAATTTTTTTTTACAAAACTAAACCAATGGCATGTTTACAACAAAGAAATAGAGTGATAATAATATGCTTAAAATTGTATTATGTTTAATACACGCCAAAGGACCAGTCCCAACAATTCTTAAACATACTTTATCTGATATGATGAATTCTTAAATAATTAAAGTTGGAGTAGACATAGTTATCACACAATTTTTGTTGGAAACCGCAATTGAAACAATTATTGTATTGTCATTGATGTCAAACCTTAACTGGTAAGACTGTTGCTACTTAGGAAAGTACTATATCTATGGTGAGAAGGGAAAGAAAGGTTGGTAATAATAGCACCTAAGGAAAGGTTGAGTTATCTTGATACTACAAAGTGTACTTAATGATGTTGCACAATGATGAGACAATGTATTATTTATTTTAGTAAAGATTGAAGACTAAACTGGTAGGCTTAACCGAGCAAAAAAATGAAGAAATCATGTTTAAGCCGAGTTATGATAGAGTCGACTGAGTTAGTGGATGCCGAGAAAAAATCTAGTATCGACTGAGTATCAGTAAATTGCCAAGGAAGATAGTATTTGCTGAGGAAATAGTTTTAGTAGTGACCAAGCGTTTTACATGGAGACCGAGTGGATGATCACAGTATTGACCGAGTATCGACAATTTTATATTTGAAGAGAATTCAGATTTGGAGCTGACATTGTTGAATTCTTGGATTATGTAAAATGTGTTGACTTTATTTATTGATCATATGGAAGCATTTAATGCTTTGTAAAATGTTTTATGGTAAATCTTTATGAGATTTGAGATGATTCTAGAAGAGGAGATGAAGAACATGAAGTGGATAGATTCAATGTATTTGACCTAACCCTAAGATCTATGAAGGAGATTAAGTGGCAAAAGAAAAGTTAACCTAACAGAGGAAAGTATTAAGGAAACCGAAGCATTAGGTATGTAATGGCATGGGTGAAGTAGATGCTGGAAAAATAAAAAAATATTTATTGACTGTATAGGCAAAAAGGTTGAAGGAAAAGTGTGGTGATTGCTTGAAGGAAAGTTTCGAGCAGATCAGAAGTGGAGATGACAAAGTTTCAAAGTCAGTAAACCAGCATTTGTGTACGAAATTGGATCTGATATTTGCAAAGTAAGTTGTATGTTTTCAGATCAATACTACTACTACTTTATAACCATTGTAACAGTCAAAATCCTTTTGATAGAGGTTGACCTAACAGTCATATGTTAAATCCTTTGAACAAGGTTTCATTCTAATGGAATGTATGTAAGTCCTTTGACCAGACTCACTTTTAATAGGGTGATTGAAATCCTTTAATCGGGTCACACTTGACAATGTGTATTGTAACCTTTGATAGGGTTGGCTTTTAACTGAGCTCACTTCAGAAGAGTGAAAATAATAGTAGCATGTTACAAAGTGGTTTTTCCCATATTAGGTTTCCACTATAAATCCTGGTGTCAATACTTGTGTGAATGTTTTGGGTTTGAACATTTCTATGTTTTACAAGTTAGATACAGCAAGGTAAGTGGACTGCTATGTTATATGTTTCTATTATTGAATCAGTGATGATCGAGTTTGTTTTGGTTGCTTGATCTGATTTAAAGAAATTTTTTTGAAGTTATTTTATACATCAGGACCTGAGAACAACTGATTCACCCCCCCTCTCTGTTGTTCTAAATCATATTAACAGTTTTTTGTGTGGTATAAGGAAGATTTGGCTGATTAAGAGTGAGGCCTTCTTTAGAATCTCATGAGTTTTGTACTACACATGCAAAATATTGTGAGTTTGAAGAGAGTCTGTGCTATGTGTGATTATTAAGTAATGGGAAAGTTATGATGATTTAATTGTAGAAGTACTGGTCCCTTGAAACGTTCAAAAAAAAATCTCAAAAGATGCACTCTCATGGAATACAATGACTTCAGGTTATGCACAAAATGGATCTATCTTCTATCACTATGCTTTTATCCTATGTCAAAATGGGATATTTATGACACGGTATAGATATCCATCAAGGCATAAATAAAATTCAACTTTTCTCAAATGTTGTAGTTGCAAGTAATGAATTTTAAATTTTATTTTCTTATTCATAGAAGCTTGCAGTATAGTTGCTTTTAATGTAGACAATTTAGACAGTGTATTTTCCTATAGTGTTCCTTAGTCTTGATTGAGGATGACAGGCACATGGTCGCTAAACTAGACTTGCATAGTGCAGTTAGATTAAAGGGGTGATTATTTTGGTAGTGAAGATGAGAAGAAAAACACAATTCATTAGTTAAATGTTTTTTATATAAATTGGGTACTACTTTTGTAGGTAGTTTTAGCTCATTGTTTTGTAATGTAATTTTTCAATTTCATGTATTTTATCTCCTATTTATTAGGTGCATGAGATGAAGGTTGAATGTAAGAGTCTTATAATGTTGATTTACCTTTGGATGTCAAGTTTCTAATACTCCTATGATGATCTTTCTCAACAAGTATTTTATTCTATTGTTGTTTTTTGAATAACATATTGGGGAAATACAAAACTATGTACTTCTATAGGATAGTGAACACAAAATTGAAGCATCAAACAAGACTTGATCAAGTTGCAGGTGGAACGTGCACTCAAATAGTAAGTAATGTAGAATAAAAAAATAAGTAATCTGTCGTGTCTACATTTTGTTATTTTCTGAGATTACATCCATGTTCTATATTCACAAAATGGTTCAAAATTGAAATTTACAATTCGATAAAAGTAGTGATAGGTGTTGTTCCCTGCACCCTAAAAAAGTGTTAGATAGGCATATTTGTCATTTTAAGATCAAAGATAAAGGCCCCCTTTTTTATGCGTGCAGACATACACAACATATACAACATATACAACATATACAACCTTCATCATGTAGATTTGCCAAAGCACTATTGGGACCTTATACCCTGCAACAAATGTATTATTGTGAAAATCATCACAAGTCCATTTGTTGCTGGGTCTAGCTCCCAGTAGTGCTTAGTCAAATTTTATGCACTGTAGGGATAATATTTGTGTATAATATATATGATATTTTATTTTGATTTACACACTACTATATTATTTGAATATCTTTCTTTCTTTCCACAATAGGAAAGAGTTTGAGGTGGAAGACTACAATAACATAAATGTTTCAATTTGGTATACTATACTACAACATCATTTCATAGCTAACTTTTCAAATTTTATATATAATTAGGTTATAGATAATCTAAGTGAAGAAGGATCATGTCAGACAATCTAAGTGAAGAAGGTAATGGGGATACAATCAATAGATTGTGGTCTAACTTGAAAAGAAAAGGCAATGGAAAATGTTATTGTCCCTGCAATATTTGTAAGGGCTTAAACACTAGAAGATTGCTAATCAAAATAGCTAAGAGACATTGTAGGGATAATGGTCACATTGAAGGAGGGTTTGATTATCATGAATTGGTAAGTTTTTCATTATATTTATTTAACAATTAATATATATATATATATATGAAATACACTTGAAGATGAGATCATTATCATGGTTTATTTGTGTTCATCATTTTTATATAGGTTGACCTCCCCAGGAGAGTACGTGATATGGACCATGGAGCTGTGAATATGGATAATATGGCTTTGGAAGTGGAGGATCATGGAGGTACGAATATTGAAGCTGAAGATTATGATCCCATGGAAGAATTTGATGCGCTAGATGATGGTACTAATACATTGATCCATGACACATTTGGTATTGGTGCAACTAATGATGATGATTAGGATGATGTTGATGTCATCCATGATATACCTCTACTTGAGAAGGCAGCCACGACCCTTTACGAAGGCTCCCAAATAACTCTTCTCTTTGTTGTATTGTTGTTGTTGAACTTGAAGGTTATGAATGGTTTATCAACCACAACAATGTCACGTATGCTAAGGTATGTCATAGATGTCATTATAGTAATTAAAGGGTGAAACATGTACCATAAATATTGTTAATATTAACAACTTATATTTTTTTTTATAGATTGATAGGTGAGTTTTTGTTACCACCATTGAATATTCTCCCTCGCTCATATTGAGAATTACGTGCCACTATGAAAGATATTAGAATAGAGTATCAAGAAATAGATGCTTGTCCCAATGATCATATTGTTTATCATAAAGAACATGAATTTACAATAGAATGCCCTGAATGTCATACGAGTAGATATCAAAAAGATCAAATAACAAAAAAGGTGGCTCACAAGGTTCTTCGTTGCATCCCCATTATACCATGTTTGCAAAGATTATTTAGGTGTTGTAGCTTGACACAATTTATGGATTACCATGCACACAATAGGAGTCAAGATGACATTATTTGAATGCCTACGGATGGTTCTATATTTAAGGACATAGAGGAAAAGTGGCCACACTTTATTAAAGAACCTCAAAATCTCAAGCTTTCAGTGGTAGCGGACGGTGTCAATCCATTTGGAGAGCTAAGATCTATTTACTCTGTTTGGCCTATTTTTTTCATCAAAAATAACATTCCTCCATGGATGTCAATAAAGAGGGAGCACATTATGTTGGCAATGATTTTTCTAGGTATTTGATCATTTAATAGTTATCTACTTGTAATTATAAATCTTGCAGTAAAATGGTCACAATAATTATGTAATGTTGTTGTTCATTCAACTAGGTAAATACCAAGTTAAAGATATGAATGTATATATTGAGACTCTTATCGATGAGTTGGTGGAGTTATGGAATGGTGTCACTATGTATGACTTCTATAGACCAATAGGAGAGATAATTTCAATTCCATGCAATGCTTGTATGGACAATACATGATGCCTGAGGGCTAACACATTTTTTTGGTATGTTATGGTGAATTCAAATTGCACATGATAATTCTAAATATAAAAATTAACATATTTAATTCAACTGTATCATTATCTTGTAGGTCTTCAAACAAAACAAAAATTTGCATGTCTAGTTTGTGGTCCAAAGATGAAATCCCATCATTCAAAAAGTTTAGGAAAGAAGGTGTTTGATGAGCATAGACACTTTCTCCAAAAAAATCATAACTATCAAATTACCGAAAAACGTATTTTCAATGGGAAAGAAGAGACTACATCTAAGCCACGGAGAATGACACCTTGCCTATGAAAGTTGGAATATAATAGAATTAATCGTCAAGGTACTACCATTATACCTAGTGGTTTATGTTTATAATTTGTATATTTATATTGTGTTTTGTTTGCTGATTATGTGATTGATGATTGTGAATGTCGTCAAGACAATACTATTGAGCACCTTCCAAAGGGACTAAAAAGTTATCCCAGACAATTTAGTAGGTTTCCCTACTACGAGCAGCTACAAATTGTGCATTTGTTTGATACTATGCATATTAGAAAGAATGTAACAGAGACATTGTGGAAGATATTGGATGGAAAGCGTGACAAAGAAAAAATTGTCAAAATTTGTAGCGAAATTCATGAATCCAATCCTACAATGAAAAATTTCATTGAATCAAATAGAAATGGAGAACGAATTAATATAAGTTCCCTTCCTTGGTTATTAACAGAGCAGAAAAGTGATGCCATAAAAGAAGTCATATGAAAAATTTGATTTCCCACAGGATTTACTGCAAACATAAACAGTACCATATCAAAGAAAAGTGAATTTGGGCCAGGGTTGAAAACGCATGATTGGCATACCTTCATCAAGATAAGTCATGTTCTTTTGTATTTACAATATATTTGTAAACTGCATGTACTTCTCATTGTATTATATGAGAAAAGAATGACATGATTATTTTTATAATTGTTGCAGTATGTGCTACCCCTATCTCTCCTAGAGAACTTCGATAATAACATCAAACAAGTGATATATGATCTTGGAAAATATATGAGGTAAGCAATGATATCTCTTCAATTTGTTGTATATATTGTAAAGTATCATATTTATATATTTTTGTGTCTTTAATGTCTTGTAGGTGGCTGTCATCTAAAGAAATCCATAAAGAAGATATAAAATACTAGAAGAGAAGAATTCCTCATCTAATGTGTGAAATACAAAAGTGTCTACCTTCAACCATTTTCAATGCACAAGAACACTATCTCATACACCAAATTGAGGAGATTGAAATGTGTGGACCCATACACACTTGGTCAATGTTGATGGTTGAGAGGCACTTGAAATTTTTGAAGGCTTTGGTTTGGCAAAGAGCATGTCCCAAGGGTTCTATGGTGGAGGGATATATGGTATACCAGACTATGGTGTACGTTACTGAATATCTTCCTAAGCTTGCAGCAAAGATCCATATAGATCGCATTTGGGATCTCGACACCATTAGAAAATTTGAAGGGGAGTACTTGGTGGGGAAAGGTAGAATGAGGAAAGTGAGAGGTAATAAATTATAAGATGTTATTGTAGCTATTAATTAATTATTAATCTTCAAAATTAATCGGTTGTAAGTCATCTATTTATTTTTTGTACAGCTGCTCTAGAGTGGGATGCAATACATTTGTATATTGCAAACAATCAAGATTGGATGATGATATGGATTGAATGATGTCATCATTTAGGTCACACATTAACATGGGAAGTTGTGTCTTCATTGGTTAATGAAGCTCATTGTAACAGAGATCCAAATGTTACACAAAGGGAAATAGATTTAGCACATGGTTTAAGATATTTCTAGGTACGTATAAATTTCTTAATCACTCATACATTTATGAACTATCGATGCATTAATTTATACATCTTTGACCTATTTTTGCAGGTCAAACACCACAAGGCTATGTTTTGCAATGGTCATAAATTTCACATCAAAAAGTTGCATGACACAAAGAAAACTTGTGATTCTGGGATAAGTGCAGTCTTTCAGGTGACTAATATTTCATCTACAAATGACTTACATCCTCGAGAGTCTGAAAATTGATACTATGACATTTTGGATGATATACTTGAGTGTGACTTTAATTCCTTCAGATTAGTTCTCCTCTTCGTTAGATGGTATAGGCTATGACTTAATCAAAATGATCCTAATACAACTATTATTGAACATGACAATGGATTTCCAATGATTAATATAAGGTGGTTTGAGCTAGTTGGGGATGAGCCCTATGTTCTTCCAAGTCAATGTGAGAAGTTATTTTACTTAGAGGTTCCACATAAATTAGGTTGTTTGTTTGTTGTTAGAAATGATCCAAGAGGAAGGCCGATGAGGTATAATGCGATGGAAGAAGAAGATTGTGAATAACTAGAAGATGATGTAGATGATGATCACGAACAACAGTTAGTCGATGATGTTCCTGACGCAACTTTTCTTGAAGAAGAAGAAGAAGAAGATGATGATGATGATGATAATGATGGTGGTGGTGATGATGTCAATGACAACGATGATCATGGTGATGAGTTGCATGAAGAAGAAGATGAATGACATGAATGAAATATATAGTTACGCGATCACTGCTTAATCTATTTAATATTGATTTCTTGATAGAAATGTGCAGTTATGTAGTCAATGCTTAATCTAATTAATTCATGATGTACCTTTTAATGTTTTTAATTCATATGGGATGCTTATGGTTTTTAATGTACTTACTATGTGGTTTTGAGTATATGTATCATAAATTTTTTAGCTAACATTAGATAATTGAATTACATATGTAGGTACGCGGACCCCTTTCATGAGCATCCCATAGAGTCTCATGGATTGACAAGTATAAGTCAATACACCCTATAGAGATTAATGTATTTCACAATTTGCAAAATATCTCACGTTACTTGCTATCTCTCTCATTTGATGGAGTGCAAGTAGTAGCAAATAGGTATTTGTAAGATGTGTCTTCCTCGAGCGAAGAAAGTGAGTCATGTAGTATGTCTAAATTAGGAAGATCAACTAGACGTCAAAAGACTAGAAGGAAATTCAATAAATGCATAAAATGTTTCCTTGCTCAAGGGGGTCATGTTCTTATGATGATGAGAGAAAAGGAAACATCGAGGTGCCCTCTAGGTACCAAAATCTATAGAAACAAAGGGTCCCCAAGGAACTTCCTCCAATAAACACTGATTTTAGTGTTAAAGGCAAGATATATCATATTGCACCATCGTCAATACATGGTTCGAGCCTATTTTCCATGGATGGAATAAAGGTCTCTTACAACAAAGTTGTTGAATTGATGGAGTATGTTGGACCTTGTTATGATTACAAAATTTGGATACGAATTGTTCAATATAAAAAAAGTATGCGTAGGTATGCACTCTCGGAAAATTATATTCAACTAAAAGACACTAAAAAAAGTAAAAGAGTGGCTATATACATTGATGGAAGGCCAAAAGCATTAGGGAATATTGTAGGTTTTATAAATAGCACGTGACCTCCATCAACTATTAAGCAACCCAATTGCATATTTAAGGCATGCGAGGGAAATCGTGTATTTGTATGTGCAATAAAATCAATAAGTGTAGGGGAAGAGCTGCTTATTGATTACAATTTGAATCACATATATACAAATGATGTCACTATCATTGGGGTGCAGGTACATACTATGTACCATTAAATAATTGAGTTTTTTTGCTAGCCACATTTAGAGAGTCTCCTCACCATCCACCTCATCTCCATCATCATCTTCTAATGAAATTTATTAATGTAGTCCTTTCTAATTATTGGTTAACTTTAAATAATAACACAGGGCCACAATATGGAGCAACCACGTAGAGGGGACAATGATGATCATGCATGCACTTCCTCCCAATAGGTAAACCTCTTTGTTATTGTACTACAAATTAGATAGAAGCAAAATGTTAAATAAAGTTTTTTTATTATATTCTTTTCATCACTATTTCAGATTAATTCTAATAGTGTTAGTAATATTGTTGTCACAGATAGGTGGTTAGTAGAGAAAGGGAAAGTAACCCACAGTACCTGAAGAGGAGTCCTTTGATGAGGACCTAGCTATTGATTTTGCCACTTGTGATGAACCGACCTCTGCAATTAAAAAATAACTCCACAAAATTGGAAAAAGAGTGGCTGAATTGGCATCTATATTCCCTTCGACTCCTGAGTCACAAAAGAGGGCAACTAAACTGATGCACCTATCTCAAAATTATAGAGTAATTATTAATGCAATTTTTAATTATAACAAAAGTTCAATAATAGTTTCTATGTTATACTAGTCTTTTATGTCATTAAAAAATAAGCGGATGTGTTTCTTTTACAACTTTTTTTGCATAATTTTGATCCTCATGGCCATGATGAGGGTACTGCAGCTGGTTCAGGTAGATCACATGTTGGGCTATATTTTGTTTTTACTCTCTAACAATATTTTCCATGCTAATCACTACTTTTATTATGCTCTAACAATATTATTCTTCATCGCGTGTCAATGATCATTTACTATCGCTGCCTCATACGATGGCAAGCTCAAATGTACTACGTCTTGCAATGTTGGCAACACGTAGCATGGCCACAAACACCATGGCACCACCTACTTGTACAAAGATTTTATTTTCTTTGTCATTATATATATGTTTATTTCCCTTGAAGTGTTCTTTCTTAGGGCCATTTCGTAATGGATTCAATTTATGCAATAGGGGATGCATCACTTGATGGTGATTTTCCTAGATGTACTAGTATTCCTAGTATAGGAATAGTGAAGGATTGCATATTTCTTGTGAGTGAAGGAGTTCCCTTGAAAATAGAAAAACTTCCAAGTACTTTAAAGATTGGACCTTTCTTTTACTATACAATCGTATGTTAATTACACCTTGCATTCAATATGAGAAGCTTACATCTATTGTATTCTTATTTTATACTATTATATCCTTCGACTAATGATCCCATGATTATTTTACAGGGAATGATGTTTTTTATGGTAAACTTAGTGACGAGTGTTTGCGGATATTCGGGCCCACCATCTGTACAGGGTGGAACATCATATCCGAACTAAAACCCCAATCCACTATTTTGATTTCATATCATTGCTAGGATAGTTATCATTACATCCATTTCTTAAACTATATTAAAGGTAATTTCACTTCATTTTTGAATCTAACACTATTTTTTTTCTTAAAAGGTGGAAAACCCAAAATCAAAAGTTAAAGGATGCTCTCGTAAAGAGTATGACAAACTTTTTTGGACCTCGTGCATTTGAGAAGGGTAAGCTCCTTCAGAAAGCTGGGTTATGTTTAAGGTATATTAGGGACCAGTATAGGTGTACATTAACCAAAAACTTAAATTACCAATGCCCCCCTTGCATTCTTGATTTAGAGTGGAAATCTCTTATTCTGGATGCGAATGAGAAAACTGAAATAAAAAAAGGAAATACACCACTAGAGAATAGAAGAAGGTATGTGATAATGTTAAGAATGTAATTGTGTACTAAATACTCTTCATATTTATATGAACTAACATATTTTAATCTCTTCATAGATTGCCTGACACATCAAAGGCAACAAAGGAAAGACTACAAAAGCATGGGCAACATAAGCTAGGCTCTAGCAGTTATTCCAAACTTGCTGCACTAGTTGTAGGTGTCAATATTGTTAGAATTAAATGAGGAAAAATATAATCTATAGATGGATTTTAACACTGAAAATAATACTTTGATCTTGATAATATTTATTTATAATTTGAAATCTTTTTTGTTTTGATGAAACAATAAAATAAAATTTGACGATACCAAGCAAAAATGCAGGGTGTGGAGTTCAATATAAGTCTCACAGAAGAGGACAAGAAAATTAGCTTCCAACAAGGCTATAAAGCCATGGCAGAAAGAATAAGAAGTGCACAACGTTCTATTGATGGATCTGTCATGGTAAGTAAGCTAAATAGATGATATTTCAACTTTAATTATTTACCAATTAGTTTATTTGATGTTAAGTTCCAACATAAAGTGAGTAAATTTGTTTTAAGTAAGAAAACAATGATAACATGAATGCATATGAAATTGAAATACAGCCTAATGATTCTGGCCCTACACAACCTATGCGTGTTGATGACAATGAGGATGTGCATCAGAGTAATACAAGTAAACATCGTAAATTGATTGGTGTAGTAATACAAATTTAATTGCAATTGGTGTTTGGATTAATGTAACAATTTGTATTGCAGCTGTAGAGAGTGTAGAGGTCGTTATTAATGAGTAGGTTGAGGTTAAGGCTGAGGCCATACAAACTGACCTCGATGTTGATAATGTGACTAGATCAGGTAAAGAGCTATACGATTATGGCCTTTAAAGTACTGAAATACTTTAAAATGTTTTTAATGTTTTTAATTATAATAAAATGTTTTTAATTTAACCCTTTTATATGTTATTGCAGATGACCCCCCCTTGCATCAACAGATAACTAGGCGTGCATTGAGATCTTATGAGAGGGGAGATGATCATGATGATATTGATGCTCCTCTTAGCGATTACTTCTTAAAAACTAGAAATCAAAATAAAAAAAAGAAATGATTGTCATCTATGCACCTTAATTGATAATGACTGATTTTTATATGCCAATGAATTTAATTATGGGGTATTGAATGTTCATAAATTTTATAATGTGTTAATGAATGTTATCATGTGATAATTAATGAATGTTACATTTTATTAATGTGTTAATGAATGTTAATGAATGTTATCATGTGATAATTAATGAATGTTACATTTTATTAATTGATGAAATAATGAATGAATGTTAGATGTTAATGGGGAATTTAGAGTGATGTTAGGGGGGGTGGGGCCAAATGAGCTTCCACCTTCACATGGTTAGCCCTATTTAGTACAGAATATAAAACTATTCTCGAAACAAAGTGAAGCTCAATAAGATTGTTTCTTATATAGGGTCTCAAGTGTAGCCTTTATCCTACTCTCAACATTGCAAGGCTTCAAGTGGTATTCTGAGATTGGTTTCTCCATCTCCCACTGACATCTTGTCTTTCTCCTAAGAATTCTTACTGAGCTCTGATACATGGATGAGTAGAAGATGTCCCTTACAGACTACACATATATAATATGGTAGATCTAGGGAACAAATATACTACAACATAGAATGAGTCAACTTGAATCTATAGTTTGTTCATTCACAATGAAAATTCAAATTACAAGCCATATTTTACATTTAATATTCATATTCATCTTCATCATGATCATAGCCATCATGGTCAGCATTTGGTTCAACTTCATTTGAACCACACTCCATGTTGGGTACCATTAGGCATGGAGTGTGGTCATACCCATGTTACCATAATAATGAGTTAGCCTATAAAATTATGAATTAAATACCTCTTATATCATATTTATAATACTATAGGTGCACTTGGGATTGGTCCAGGCACCCAAGTTCCTACCAAAGGAACCCAAGTCGAACCTAGATGAGAACAAAAGTAGAACTGAAACCCAACTCCAAACAAAGAACTAGATAACTTGGCCTTTTTCTAATTCAAGTTTATTTCTTAATTCTTCTCCAATTCCAACTTGATTATTCCATATTTTGTTTTCCAATTTTCCTTCTTCCTCACTCCAAATTATGTTATGTTGTTATTTTCTTTTACTAATTGTGCTATTTCAAGGATCACCACCCATGACTTGGTTAAGATGATGAATTTTTTCAATGCCTTTATTACAAGGAATCACCACCCGTCATTAATGAATATTAATTATCATTATTTCCTAAGGGTAATAGTTGTTTGTGTATGTTGATCACCCAAGTCTTTGGCTATGATTTGCATGCTATGAGGTTTGTCAGAAGTGGGGGTATGACATGTTGGTTGGATTATAACATATTGACACTTACACCATGAAGAACACAAATGATTAAATAGAAAGAGAGGACCAACTGCACCATCTCATGGTCAGTCTATATCATATTGAGAAACAACGTCAAGACCCAAGAATCAAAACAAGAAAATAATGAATGTGAAGCTTACATAGGTAAACAAAAAATTAACTCCAGAAATTATTCAATCTAGCCAATTCACCTATATTAGAACTCAATGAATTCAAGATACATCAAATAGAAGAAAAGTTTCTTCAAGACCATGAATGATCAACAACATTCCATGATTATAATGAAAATATTTTACATCAAAAAACAAAACACTAATCTATATTATCATTAAGCCATAAAATATGTCTTTAAAGTTTAGAAGCATCACAAAAAATTTCAAGAAACATAGAACTATCCAAAATGAATACCCTCCAAATGATTATGATTATGTTGATGTTGATGTCTATAATTTATTTCACTTACTGATGCTTGCCGAGATTGAATTTTGAATTTTCAGGTTGGAGAAGGCTTTCAAAGTTTAGGGTCTGTTCTACATGATACTCTTAGTTACAACTCAAATGCAACTCAACATATTTTTGATGTTGGGAAACCCACTACAAAAACTCATCCAAAGGTGAAATTTAATGTTGTGAATCTTGGCATTGTTAATGTTATTACTTTTCCTCATGTTTCATATTTGTGAAAAATTTTCTTGGCACTATCTTCTTTTTCAATTCCTATATTTGCATCTTTTTAGATCATTAACATAAGCATTACATGTCTTTGTTCAAATTTTATTCTAACACTATATTATATCTTATTCTTATTACAATGTTCTTTGTTGTGGGACATGAGGTCAATCTTCATTGTCTTCATTGTGGGGGACAGTGAAGATTTCTTTGACAAATAGTAGGTCTTCTTTAGTATCTTATAATAACATGCTAAACTGATAAAGGTGTTATGTGCATTTAATCTTCCAATTGCTAATAGATTAAGCATATTATTACTATGCTTATTGTTCCATTTAAATGTATTTAACACAAAAAACAAATTTACAAAACTGAACCAATGACATGTTTACAACAAAGGTCTCCAAACTAATTTCTTGCCATTTCGATGGTTTCCAAGATGTGTTGAGGAGTTTGCTCCTTGTTTAATGTTAATTGTTCCTGCACAATCCACTCATACAACAATGAAATGCTATGTTGATAGTGTTCATTGAGGGAAGGGGGATTGTGAAAGAATTTTTATCATTGTATTGTGTATTTCCAATATGTTTGGATGCAGGGAAAACTAGGAGAATGAAGGATCACTCACTAATTGCATGATAGCCCAGTTTTGAAGGGTCACTAGTTGAGGGGACAGTCAAGGTCCAGATGACTGGACCATTGGAGGACCCTATTTCTTTATATTAATTGCTATTCAAATTGGATGCATGGATTTCTTGTGAATTATCGGTTGCTATGTATCCTGCAACTAGGGTTGTAAGCCACTTAGGGATCAAAATAGAGAAAATAAACCAAAATCATTCTTTGTCCTATTTCCTTTTAACAAAATCTCAACTATCAATGATATAATACATTTGATGCCCTAAGCTATCAATACAAATGACACCCAGCTAAAAGCTCATGGGCTGTCCATTTGATAACCACAGTCAACATTTCAAAAAAATGGATATCCTTCAGCACAAGCACCAATAACATCAAATAATGGAGTTAAAGAATGGGCTAGGGAATGATACCAGTAGTATGTGGTCATTTCAATGAGCATCTCATAAATATATAATGGTTTCATTAAATGTGCCAGTAATATCAACAAATGTGAATCCAAGCATTTGAAAATTAATGACATGTTTACAACAAAGGTCTAATAGAACTCCCAACAATTCTTAAACATACTTTATCTAATATGACAAATTCCTAACTAATTAAGGTTGGAGTAGACATAGTTATCACACATTTTTTTTTGTGGTACAAGGAAGATTTGGCTAGGTCAAATCTTCCTTTGTGCTAGCAGTCTACAGAATTAGACCTTTATTAACAATTCATCATATCAGATAACTAGCATGTTTAAGAATTGTTGGGACTGGTCCTTTGGCGTGTATTAAACAGAATAAAATTTTTAGCATATTATTATCATTCTATTTCTATGTTGTAAACATCACATTGGTTCAATTTTGTAACTTCACTGTTGTATGAGAGGATTGTGTAGGAATAGTTAACATTAAACAAGGAGCAACTCCTCAACACATCTTGCAAACCATTGAATTCAATAATAAATGAAACCTAACACCAACACTATTACTTCCATTCACTTCGACCAAGAATAAATTATTTAATCCATTCAACATTACATATAATCATTAGACAGTTACATTTCCTGACTGTGTACAGGAACAGTCACGACCAAAAGTACTTTCACCCTTGCACAAGTTATTCCAAACTTTAAGTAAAATGAGCAATATGCTATATCAAATCATTCATCTTCATAGTAACCATTCAAAGGATAATTCTTTCAATGAACCCTCTGACTGTACCCCTATGATAGAGAAAGGAAACCTCAAAATAGAGAAAGGAAACTTAGTAAAACCAGTCTATGCCATTTTTTGTGAGGGTATAGTCATGATAAGTGCCTCTCAAACCTCTCCAAATATGTAAGATTGTCTTTAAATACTTTATTGATCTCTTCTAAACATTAACCAAATCAAACTTACATTTGAATCCACACACAATAACCCCAAAATGAAGGGTTTTGTATCCTTTAATGAATCTTAGTCACTGGTAACTCACAGACAGTCAAACTAGTAGTCTCCAAAGCATTCAATAAGTGAATATGGATGTTTGGAAACTTTCCTCTCAACTTTCCCAACCACTCATAATCGGTTAGAGGGATTAGTTGAGTGTTTAGACACTAAAACTTCTCATGCAACTCCCAAAATTTCTCATACAAAATAATATTAAATCCATTTATGAATTAAATCCACTATACCAAAGGACTAGTCCCAACAATTCTTAAACATACTTTTTCTAATATGATGAATTGTTAATAAAGGTCTAATATACAATGGCCATGCCCGTAATATCAACAAACATGAATCCAAACATTTCAAAACCAATGACATGTTTACAACAAAGGTCTAATAGAACTCCCAACAATTCTTAAACATACTTTATCTGATATGATGAATTCTTAAACAATTAAGGTTGGAGTAGACATAGTTATTACATAGTTTTTTGTGTGGTACAAGGAAGATTTGGCTAGGTCAAATCTTCCTTCGTGCTAGTAGTCTACATAATTAGACCTTTATTAAAAATTCATCATATTAGATAAAGTATGTTTAAGAATTGTTGGGATTGGTCCTTTGGAGTGTATTAAACAGAATAGAATTTTCAGCATATTATTATTAAAATTTACAAAACTGAACCAATGGCATGTTTCCAACAAAGAAATAGAATGATAATAATATGCTGAAAATTCTATTCTATTTAATACATGCCAAAGGACTAGTTGTATGAGTGGATTGTGCAGAAACAATTAACATTAAACAAGAAACAAACTACTCAACACATCTTGGAAATCATTGATTTCAATAATAAATGAAACCTAACACCAACACTATTCCTTCCATTCACTTCTACCAAGAATAAAGTATTTAATCCATTCAACATTACATATAATCATTAGATAGTTACATTTCCTAACTGTATAGAGGAACAGTCACGACCAAAATGATCCAAACATTTCAAAATAGTGAATTGATATCCTTGAGAACAAGCACCAATAACATCAAATAATGGAGATAAAGCACGGGCTAGGGCACGACTCCAGTAGAATGCGGTCATTTCAATGAACATTCATGATCAAATCAAATGCAATGCATTTGAAATTTTCAGTCGAATATGATGCCAATGGCTCAAAAGATGTTGCCTATCAAAGATACCAATCAAAGATGAAGAAATCACATACCTTCTCTCGTGCTCAGCTTTCACGAAGGAAGATTTGATATCCAAATCTTCCTTGTACCACATGAATAACATGTCATTGGTTTAGTTTTGTAAATTTATTTTTTTTGTAATTAGTAATTGGCAAATTAAATGAAGATAACACCTTTATTAGTTTAATTAGGATGTTATTATCATATCAGATAAAGTATGTTTAAGAATTTTTGGGACCGGTCCTTTGGTGTGTATTAAACAGAATAGAATTTTCAGAATATTATTATCATTCTATTTCTTTGTTCTAAACATGCCATTGGTTCAGTTTTGTAAAATTTTTTTTTCTCTTAAATGCATTTTTCGTGAGGAGGGGTCTTTTTCTAAGGAGATTGATGAAGATTGTGCACCTCAAAAGCCAATTCATAAGGTACAAATCATGTTTTCTATTCGTTTATATTTTTGGATTGGTAAATCTCCTTATAAGTTTCATGTCCTTTCTTTTGATTAGTATGGATGAGATATATATATTACATTTAACATTCAACTTCTTTACATTTTAGAACATGTAGTGTGTTTTTTGAGGATTTTACCAAATCCACTTTTAACATAAACCAAAAACACCAAATTGATATCTTGACCTTTCAACTTGACAAAATATTTGCATTTGACCAATAATTGCAAGCAACTGAATGATAAATCCACATACCTGTATCTTTGTAAAATACTTGGAACATCAAAAAGATGGCTAAGTGGTTGCCGCCATGATTTTTATCTACTGAATATGGGAAAAAAAAGAACCAAAAAGAATCAAATAGAAAACATGATTGGACATTTCAGAGATCATTCATGATCAAATAAAATGCAATGCCTTCTCTCCTCTCGCACTCGATCAGCTTTCACCCACTCCTTTTCTCTACTATCGAAATAAAAATGATTTGGCCGTTTCAAAAAAGTGAATTGATATCCTTGAGAAAAAGCACCAATAACATCAACTATTTTGATCTGTGGGTACCCTAATGTTGGAAAGAGTTCTTTTATTAATAATATTACTTTGTAATCTTGAAGAAGTGGTATATTTTGGCAAATGAAGAGTGGAAAGATGATGATATTCTTGAGATCATGGATGGACACAATGTTACAGACTTTATTGATCCAGATATCTTGTAGAGGCTTGAAGAACTAGAGAGGGAAGAAGGGCTTAGGATGGTAGCTGAGGGTGATGAGGATGATGAGATGGGGGAAGTGGAGTTGAATCCTGATGAAAAGGAAGTTCTTGCTACAATTAGGAAGAAGAATAAGATGCTTATCATCGAACACAGATTGAATAAGAGTACTGAAGAGAGCAGGCCTACCGTACCAAGGAAGTTTGACAAGATCAAGGAATATGGCTTAAACAAAATGGGAAGACATCTTTCTAGCCTAGGCCTAGATCCTTCAACAATTGGGGTAGGATCCAGACCTAGGCTAGAAAGATGTCTTCTTTTCTATTGTGGATAGGCTCTGCTACTGCAACAACTACAGACTACAATGTAGATATCACAACATATGAGAAACATAAATGTAGGCATCATGGTCACATTTGTTTGGAGACACAACATAGTTGAGTGGTATACCCAGACAATGCAAAGCAACCACTACTCCTCTGGTTCCAAGTTGACACTGTAGAATCCAAAAACCATAGATAAGGAATAAATTTAGAGAGCGGAGGAGGGCCATAATGACCAAAATAATACAGGGTCCTGTATTATTTTGGTCATTATGACTCTATAGTATTTTGGTCATTATGGCCCTCCTCGGCTCTCTAAATTTATTCCTTATCTATGGTTTTTGGATCCCGCAGTGTCAACTTGGAACCGAAGGAGTAGTGGTTACTTTTCATCATCTATGAATACCGTGCTCAATTATGTTGTCTCCAAAAAATTGTGACCATGATGCCTACATTTATGTTTCTCAACTGTTGTGTCCCAAGACCCCTTATGACCCTTTGTGACCCTTTATGATCCCTAAGAATACATCTTAGAGGTCTTAAAATGTCATAAAGGGTCATAAGAGGCTCCTAGGAGGAGCCAAATGAGCTTCCACCTTCACGTGGTTGGCCCTATTAAGTAGAGAATGTTAAACTATTCTTGAAACAAAGAGAAGCTCTATAATTTAAGGTCTCAGTCCATGCAGACTCTGAAAAAATGATGAGAATCAATGATGGAGAGTTTTTAGATTCTGAGAAGACGTATATGGAGTGGAGGGTAGATTGAGTACCAGTGTAGAGATGATGATTTAGTAACGTACCTCTATAAAACCTTCACAAATATCCCTTCTTTGGCCTCCACTCATACCTCTTCTCATAATCTAGAAAATTTGGATACTGTTTCTCATCCATGCATGAAATGTGCTAGTGATCGTATAAAATTACTTCAAGCCTCCAGTATTGATGAGCTGCACAAGTGTAAAATGTTTTTGCGAGATTGGGATCAATTATATTGGATACTGTGCAGTGTACATAAATGCAAGGCAGTGATTATTCTCGATGATCGACAGATATAAGTCTTCCAGGCCTTACCCAGTATCTAGAATTAAAGATAACACAGCTCAAGAGACCATCATAGTTGGTCTATTTCTTTGGTCTATATTATTGAAAAAATATTTTACCTTTCATTAGCTCATCAAATTCAGGGATTTGAAAGAATTTAATAGAATATTTTCATGTATAACATACATTATTTTAGTTTGATGCTAAACAAATTTATATACTTCGTGCACTTGTATACTATGAGGATGGCCATAAAGAAGCACCCCCTCTCGTGGCTTGAGTAATGTAGGCCATGGGAGGAAATGCTTCTTTATCACCGTCCTCATAATCTACAAGTGCACAAAGTAGATAAATTCATGCAATGTCAACTTAAATAATATACGTTATCATGAAAATATTCAATTAAATTCTTTCAAATCCCCAGATTTGATGAGCTAATGAAAGGTAAAACATTTTGTCAATAATATAGACCGAAGAAAGAGACAACCTATGATGGTCTCTTGATCTTTCTTATTTTTTATGTGCATATCCGTCACTTTTTTGACACTAAAGAAAATTCTTTCGATGGTGGTGCTATACATCTAACAAAGTTTCCCGTCGGATTGTACTAAAACCCGTCGCTTGGCCGAAATATATAATGTCAAAGATAATTTCTTTTTGATAGATAATTGCAACATGAATGCTATATATCCGATGGGTATACTTGTCAGAGATATACTGCCATACCATCTCTCTTCTGATCAATCCAATGTCGAAGATAACTCCTTTTCGACCGATACGTGCGATAGGAATGCTATAGCACCGACTGGTCTATTTTTCAGACGGTGGCTACAGATCTATCACTATTCCAATAGTTATAATGTCAGAAAGTACTTGTTTTCCATAGGTAATTGTGACAACCATGTTATATCTCTGATGGGTCTTCCTGTCGGAGAATTATTGCCCACTCGTCGCTATTGCGATAGATATGTCTGACGGGATACCTACATGGGTTGTCGAATTTCCAATAGGTCAACCGTAAGAAATGTCATAACAAAGCTGGTATTCATGTGCAAGTTTTCAACAAAATATGGTGTCAGAAAATTGATGGTTATCCCTTTCATTGCAATTTGCAACGGAAAAATGCCGATAGACACATATGTCAAAATGTCAACAAATAGGCATTGCAAATTTGACAAATGGCCATCAGAATTTGGCTTCAAATGTACTAGTGTATTTCATCAATTTACACAATCTTTAAATTCTAAACACAAATGTCACATTTATGTTGTTAAAGTTGAACAGTTTGTGTGTTGTTGACCTTTTCCTTTATAAAAGTGTGACACAGGTTTGTACTTTTACCCGTATATATATGCAGATTATATTCATGTGTGATTTTAGCATAGATGAGCTCTTAGGTTAGCAGACACCTCCACCCCCACCCCCTCCATGTCCACCCGCAACTCTACGACCACCTACACCTCCACCTCCACCTACTCTAGAGGAGTTGAAAGAAAATATGAGGAGAAATGTTGCTTCCATTATACAATACATTGGTACCATTAGACATGATCCTCATCCCCCTCGCTAGCTACTACATCTTGTAGATACCATGCAAGGCATTCTAGATTTTGTACAGACATTAGATAGTGAGATGAATAATTTGCACACATGGAGGGAGTCCATGCGTGCATATTATGTTGATGACCTCTCTTATAAAGAGGTTCATGATTTAAAAATTACAAAATTTGATTTTAAATGTTATTTTGTGAACCCTAAAATGGGTGAGATAATAAATGAGAAGAAACCACACATATCTATTAGATGGTGTCGATACCCATAGATATATGATCATTTTCGGGAGTGGTGGTGGATTGTATTTGATCATCCACCATGCACTAATCAAATATGGGCTGAATTTGAATTGGGTAAAAAACCCAATTACTTTGACATGAGAGCTTTCTAGGGGGTCGACAAAGATATGCCACAAGACAAGCCAAAGGCCAAATTGAGTGATAGAGTTAGAAATCATGTGCACAATGATCCCCTTGTTCCTCTTCCTTCTCTAGTTGTTCCTACACCTATCCCTCATCGGGAAGTGAACGCTTCTCTTGTTTCTTTGAATGCCCTTTTAGGCAATTTGTGCGAGTAGTTTACCTAGGTGAGAACTGTTCCTAGCACAAAAGATGTTTGCATGAGTTGTAGGGATATTTGTAGGGGTCCCCAGAATGATCTTGTTGGTTTTGATGCTTCCCATGGTGGATATGATGACGATGATGATGGTGGAAATGTTGATGACATCTCATCTGTCATGCCCCTATCTACTTTTGGCTTGGTTTTCTTTTATTCCACATCTTTATTTAGTACTACTAGGATGGATTTATGTCTTGGTTCAGATTTGATATGTTCAGACTCTTTTGGTTAGAAGTAGATTATAACTTTGTCCTAACTTCATTTTATATCTCAAACAGATTAGGGATATTTAGTTTGGCTATTAATTGTTAATTTTGGTTAGACTATGACATTGGATTTAATTTAATATCTGCAGACACTATCTTTTCTAAATTATCCATTTCTCTGTTGACTTTGGTACTTGGGAAATTGTGTTACTTGGAAGAAGGATAAGGAATTCTTATTCTGCAATTAAGTTTTCATTTATGAGGATTTCGATGTTATACTGGTCTGTTATTGTGAAAGAAAATATGGTTAATTTTATGTTTAATGCTAGTGTATAAATGATTTTATTATGTTAGTGTTGATTATTAAATGAATATTGAAATTTAAATGAAAAAAAAAGAGTCTTTTATGATAGAATGAGTTAGTGGGAAGATATGTGTTAAAATGGAAGGGGGATTAATAATATCCTAACATTCTTGTATTATGGTTAGCAAAGTTAAATTAGTGAATTGTTAACATTGGTTATAGTTTGGGATTCTCCCTATGGTGTCATGAACTTGGATTAATTTGATTGTGTTATAATATGTTCACTATGCCAAGTTATATGTTTTTGCTATGTTCAAATGTTAGTGGGAATTGGTTGTTATTTGCACATGTGAATTACTTCAAGCATGGGTAAGTGGGAGTTCTCAGTAAGTATGTGTACTGCTGGATAGCTGTCACTGTGTTTAGTGAAGGTGGTAGTGAAAGAAAAGTTTAGTCTTTAATGCAGCTATGGCATGTTTATGGGAGTTGAATGACTTCAATTTGCTGTCGGTCATTTGCTTTGGCAAGTTTTTGTTTCTCTGTTGAGGTAGTGGGTTTGATGCCTGGAAAGGTTGTAGAAATGGAGTCAATTTGTTCAGTTTGGAGAGGAATATGGTTGTTTACTTGTGCATTATTAATGGGGATTCTCCATTTTTCATTTCATGGTTCTATTTCTAGTTTTTGAGCTATCTTTTGGAAACACTATTCGGTTTTGGTGCTTATGAAACGAGCTCTGTCACGGGGTGCTCAGTTTCATTGCTTGGTCCTTGGTCTTTTTCAGTGGGTTTAGCTTGCTAAGCAAGGAGTTGGTTTTTGGTGTAGCTCGCCAGTTGGGAGCGAGATCTTTGGCTTCAACTTTGAGTTCAGAAAACCCCACTTTGTTGTTAAGGCAGGGGCATTCTCTAACTATACTCTTGCTATCCTTATGAATTTGGTTATAAAATTCATTTAAATGGTTATATATTCTGCTTATGCAATGTGCTTTAAATGTTATTGTGTACTGTAGAAATATCTTTCAATATGTGAGTGGTTTTGTACATTGCAATGTAAAGCTCACTATGTGATAAATTGGTATTTCGGTGTTTGTTTTGGTTCAGTTGTTTAGAAAATGGTTTTTTGAGTTGTCAAAATGGTGAAACCGGGGGTTTGTGTGTTTCCCTATTTCATGTCTCTTGTCATTATCTTAGTAGTGGGAATGACTATGGTTTGTGTAAGGAAGTGGCAATAGAGAGTGAAGACTGTGAATTTGTCGTCTCCCTACCACCAGTTTTGTTTACCGAGCTTTGGAAATGTTATTTTGAATGAGATTAGTTTGTTCTGGTGTTGTTATTGGTCTTGTCGCCAGGTATTTGGATTTGAGTATTCTGGTTATATGGCATTCTCTGAATGGTATAGTTGTCGGGTTCAGAGGTACCTAGGTTAGAATGAGTGTGTAACCATGGTGAGAAGCTTTCTTGGCAATGTTGGAATATTGAGTGAATTCATAGTTTGTACCCGTATTCATATTGTTTGGTTGATAGTTATTTTGTTTAGTAACCCAGCTAATGTTCATTGTGATACCACTGTTGGAATGTTGTATTTCTTGTCTTGTTGAGCATTGGTATAAGGAAGTTTTGTTAAGTTGTGGTTAAAGATTCTATAGAATTCTTCTCTCAGTCTAAATAGCTTGTAGTATTGGGCTCGAGAATTGGAGATTCGGTTACCACGAGGTTTTGTAGAGGACAGTCATCGTATGGGTATGTATCGGTCACTGGTGTTAGTGATACATATGAATGATCTCAATTTTGTGTTCTAGATGGAGGTAATTAGGGTTCAGTTACTATTACTGCAGCTATTGTTTATAAGGACTGCTAGGTCTATTGGTAAGTTCTATTAGGTATCAAGTTCTTTTGGATGTTCATGCTGTAGTAGGAAAAAGAACATGGTATTGTTTCTTGGTGCTGTGGTATACTCGGTTGATGTGGGTTTATTATGGAAATCTCTGTTGTCACATTACTCTTTCATAGATTTAGTTATGATTGGGTCTGAAGGCTATTTGATGGCTACTATTACAGTATATTTGCTGTCAGTAGAATTTTTGAAGTTGTACCAGTAACTGATAATTCATTTTTAGACTGGAATTTTTAGATTTCAAGTTTTATGATTTTATTACAACTTTGATGTAGTGCTCTGAACTTTGTTTTATTACCAGGGCACATAAATATATATATATATATATATATATATATATATATATATATATATATATATATATATATATATATATATATATATATATATATATATATATATATATATATATATATAGGAACGTATATGTATATATGTATATACACGTACTGTGAGTGTATATACATATGTATATATATGTGTGTGAGCCTATAAGTATGTGCAATCATATATTTATATATATTTGTAGAAATGTATATGTATATATGTATATACACGTAACGAAGTGTAAATACATATGTACATATATTTGTTATGCCTACAAGTATGTACAAAGGTGATTTGGTAACAGAGATAATAGAATTGATCAAGTGTATTTTTATACGGGTGGTAATTATGTAGTTAATGTGTAATTCTACATTTTCTCTAGTATAAAGTTGTTTGTTAACTTTCTATAGATTCACAAATAACTCTGTTAGTTAGGATGTGACAGAAGAATGGATTTGAATCTTTGGTATTATTGTTGACAATAAAATTGGATGTTTCCACTTTTCTGTTATTAAAATTGCAATTAGATATTAGGAATTGGATATTAATATTGTTTAAGTTTCTAGAAATAGCATTGGAGTTTTGCTTAAGTTATTCTTTGAGTGATGAAAAGAAGATGCTTGCTGTGGCTATTTTTGGAAAGTGGTTTCATGGATGTATGTGGAAATTTTAAATGGTTGTTTTCAGTATTATGGATTCAGTTGTTAAGTATACATTAATAGTTGATTTGGTAATTTAGATTTTTACTATGGTTAGCTATTTTTGGTAGTATGAAGTGTTTTAAGATAATGCAAGTGTGATCCTTAGTATGGGAAGCTGACTTTTGTCTTGAGCCTGATGGCGAAAGAATATTTGTCAGTTAATTACTAAGTGACAATTTAATAATTCATGGGCTATGGGTTTCATTTAAAAAGATAAGTATGTTGCCCTGATTACTTGCACATGTTGGTGAAGTAAGGGAATGGTTTTACCTTATTGCTTGGAAAGAATAAGGCTAGCATAATGAATTCTTCGAGTTTCCTATTGGTTACTGATCATTGATTCTTATGTATATACCCAAAGCTAGTGGATCATCACCTTGTCATTTTCTTTGTGAGTTTATTTCTGTTGATTAGAAATGAAATGTTTCTTGTAATGATGAAATATGTTTGTTATTATATGCATGGTTCAGATTATTTTGTTAAGGTTTTAACCTGTATGATGCAGATGTTTTTGGAGGAATTCCATTATCTTAGACTATTTGACTAAGCCCTGTTTGTTGTGGTTGTTTTATATTCTGGTGTTTTCAGGTTTCTAGATGAGGAAAACTATGTTTTTGGGGGAATGGTTGACTGCTGTAAAGATTTATGGGAAACAGATTATTACCTAGTTACTTGTTATCAGAACAGTGCTTAGGATATCTAGGATCAATTAGATGTATTCTGGAACTTTTAGTATGTTTGTATTAAATGTTAAGTATAATGATATACTCTCATGTAATAGATTGCATTGGATATTTAAATAACTAATTATGTCAATTGATTTGTAATTCAGTTCTATGTCGTACCCTGTTAAAAAAAAATTGTTGTGTTGTTCAAGTTAATTTCATTGGATCTCCTGTGGTTGTTTATTTTCATTTGGTTAGTGGTATATGGGGTGTTACATCATCATATATGTTGATCTTCTCTGTGCAGACGATGATCATCATGCAGAGGTAAATTTTATAATTTATAGTGTAATATTAAATTCCACATATATACTCATATGAACCATAACATGTGGATTTTTTGTTGAACATATGAGTGGTGACACTATGCCTTCCAGGGACTATCACCATCTTACCTCAACACCTCAAGATGTTGGCACCTATTTCACGGTATGCACTTTGATCTAGATACATTAAAATACATTTAAAATGTTTACTATTAAACTTGAATTTAATAACGTGTTTGATATATTTTTTACAATTTTGTAGGGTGTTTCATGTAATATTGAGGTTGGGAGTTCTTCGCACCCTAGCCCATCGGTCATTGAGGCTCAGCCTCATATACTCCTAGTACATTTTTCATTCGTTAATTTTAATTGTTTATATGCTTACTAATTTATTTACATATAACCTTGATTCATGCCTATTTTTTGCAATTGTAGGATTTTGGATTATCTAATGATGCATCAGGTCTATGTCCTGAACCATCAGTGACTTTAGCTACACGTCAGACACCATATGTATTCCTTTTTTCCATAAATTTGTAGTCTTTATATACTTTATAATTTATGTATATACAAGTTTGATTCATGCTTTATATATGTTGTTCAGGTTGACACCACCATGAGTCCTGGTATGGCTACTAGATTGAGCTAAATGTAGCCATCAACATCATCCTTTGAGGTCATGATTCAAAAATTAATTTTGCAATGTCTATTGTGTAACTATCTTTTATAGGGATTATCAAAATTTGGTAATTTTTGTTTGTACAGGACTTGATTGCAATCAATTTTTTTGTTCATGAGAGTGCACCTCCTCATCCCACTGAGGGTATTACTAAGCACAATCACATGGTAAAATCTTAAATGTTCATTATTTAATTTCTTTGTAAGTGAATAATGCAAGTCATTTGAATTAAACACACAATATTCTCATGTTATATTTTAATAATATATGTAAGAGGGAGGAGGCACTGAAATTGTAGACACATGAGATAGTTCATCTCAAGAGAAGACCCAACATGATGATGCATCTCAATCATCTTGGCATGGAGTGAAGAGGACTACAGATCAGTTGCATGAGAGCTCTTAGATTATTTATGTCACATGTTATATCATGAGTTTTTGTCACATGTTTATATATGTACATACACATGTTAGAACTTGTTATGTTATTATATTATGGACTTTGTATGATGACACTTGTTATGTTTTTAGGACTTTTTATCATGTTATTTGGACTTGTGTTATTAGACTAGGACTTGTTATGTGATTATATATCATAAGTTAATATGATGGACTTACATGATGGACTTTTTATCATACATTTATGTTACATTATTCTAGGACTTCTTATGTTAGTTACGTTATTCATGGACCTTTTATCCCATTTCATGCTTTTCTAAAATAGTGATTTGAATCTATATATTCGAGTTTATGTGAACTAGATAGACTAGGACATCAATTATATATTTAATTCACATAAAAAAAAATATTTAATGAACATAGGAACAATGTACATAGTTTATTTAAAACAAAATTAGATAAATAAAACTATGCATTGAACTTATATTTAAAACAAAATTGGATGAATAAAAGTGAACTCATATTGTTTATGAAACCAAAATTGGATGAATACACTTGTGTGTTGTTGCATAAATAGTGCATGTGTGTATGATCTTCTAGGGGTCCTACATCATAACAATGAATTTTCAAATGTTAGTAAAAATAACAAAATAAATTACAACTTTGACCAAAAACTAAAATAAAAGAATTTGCACTCACCTAGTATGACAACTTTGATTAGCAAAAAGTTGTAAAATACACAATTTGTAGATGTCATCCATGTCATCGACCAAAATTCACCAAAATTTAATTTTACCTATGTATAAAACCAATATATATGTTAAAGGGACTAAAACTAAAATTTATCAAAATCAAATCAAATTCTAAGACCAAAAACTTAAATAAAAGAATTGCACTCACCTATTATTACAACTTTGATTAGCGAAAAGTTTTTAAATGCACAAGTCTTAGATGCCATCCATGTCATTGAGCAATACAAAATTTTAGTTTTACCTATGTATATAACAACAATATATATATATGTTAAGGGACTAAGACAAAAATTTATCAAAATCAAATTGAATTCTAGGACCAAAAACTTAACTAAAAGAATTGCACTCACCTAGTAAATTAGAACTTTGATTAGCCAAAATTTGAGTGTCATCTATGTTGTCAAGTTGTACTTGACACCCAAACACAAAATTAATTAGCTACATATTTAAGAAGAAAGAAGACACACAGATATATATATATATATATATATATATATATATATATATATATATATATATATATATATATATATATATATATATATATATAGAACTACATATAAAAAGAACACAATTAACAAAAACTTACATGTGTATAAATTTGATTCAACCTAATGTACCATTTGCATCATTTCTCTTATGTAATGCATCTATGATTGCTTCATGCTCTTCCATTGAAAGTGTCTGAAATATTTTATTGGCGGGTTTCCCTTTGTATCTTTCTAATTTGATATTGGCTGTCACCACCAAATGAGAATACTCTATAATCTTCTTTATTGATTGGTAATCTTCAAAAGCTAATAAACTATTCCCACCAAATGAGAATAGTCTATAATCTTCTTTATCGATTAGTAATCTTCAAAAGCTAATAAACTATTCCTTCTTGATGGGTATTTACGTAGTCATGTACCAACTACCACAACAAACCCAATTGGATATTAAAAACCATCATCATCTACTTGATGACATATCAACCTTTTCTTACGTTCCACACATCTAGCTAGCCAATACTTAGTCTGGTCATCATTATCCTCATGTGCAACAATAACATACACATGTCCTGCAAAATAAAATTAAGTACATGTACAAGTAAAACTTGTTAGAATTTTTAATTCAAATACAATTATAAATTATATGACATACATAAATAGTATAATTAAAAGTTTTATTAAAAATTTTCAAGTTGTATGAGGTCTAAAACACGATCATAATCTTCTGATGCAAATGCATCATCTGGGTCTTCATTTCTTGTATCATCTTGAACTTGTGTCTCACTGGGTGTTAAGGATTTATGTTGCCATTCTTCAACCAATTCCATATTCTCTCATTCTTCTTGTTCACCATCAACACAAAATTGACAAAAACATGTACAAGCTCCCTAGTCCATATAGTCCAAGTGTTAGAATCAGAACTCCTAAATGAATGCCATTTAGCTAACCCATTGATTGTATCACAGTCATATATTGAAATGATATTCTTCTCTTCAACTACCTAGAAGAAACATCTAATTATAGAGTTATGACTCAATCTTGTAGATAAGGTTGTACTACACCATTCTACAATTGCACATGCATTTTTAAATTTAGCTTTTTCATCAAATTTGAGTTTCTCTCTACAAAGGGCTCTCTTAACACATGCACTGACACCATCATGTTCTCCTTTGTTGTGTCTAGCCTCAAAAAAAACTCAACATATATTGGATACTAGTTTTCTTATGTGTCCCAATCAACCAATGAAACATTATAGCATTCTTGAATTGCCTTGTGCAATTATCTAACCATATTAGATGTTGTGTCACCTAAATTTCTTTCTCCCTTAAATTCTCATAAAAGGTCTTGAAGCAATACTGGAAAAACTCTAATGAGTGTAGTATATTATCTCTCATATATAAATGGTACTCTCAAAAAAATTTGATTTTCTTATGTACTATCACGTACATGCCTATAGACAATATGAACAAAAATTGCTACTTGCACTGAATTATAATATTGGGCTTGGACCTAATCTTGTGGTGCAAGAGTGTAGTTCTCTACAAAGTCAATGAATAAAAGTATTCTACCAACTGGAAATGTATTCTTGCATATGTGAAACTTTCCATCAATCCATCTAGCATTTTGAGAGTGTTTCACATATTTAGGTACGATCTTACTCTTAAATTCATTCATAAATGCATGAACGCTAGCTTTTTTAGTAGTTAGATCGCACCATCTTCCAACCTTTCCATCCTTTAATGGATATTCAACAATTTTAAATCATTTTACATCAAATATTTGTCGTCCAAAATCAATTGAAGGATTTTCATGCAAACATTCATCTAACAATGCAAGATTTTGACATATATGACATACACCAGAAACACAAGCATTGAAAAAAGAATATTGCTCATTAGGTGGGTTACAAAACAAACCTGATATAAACTCCTTTATAATTTGAGGTGGTATATTTATACCAGATTCTTGAGATATTTCATTAGTATGCATGGTAGCACATATACATCGAAATACATCAAAATGGTAACAAAATTGAACATCAATTTTGCAACATGTGACTCTTTCCTTGTTAACCCTTACATACCAAGGTTTACACTTTTCAAAAGATCTTTGACTAATGCTAATAGTTAAAACCTTATCATCCAATTTTTTTTGTACAATTCAAGTTGAGTCATGTCCAAAAGGTTTATTGGATGTGGGTCACAAATTTTTGAGCCAACTCTTATTTTAAGAACATTTTTGGCATTAGATGATACTCTTTTATTATCTTGCCAAAAAAATTCAATCAAAATTTTGACTTCACTAGTAAGTTTCATATCAAACCTCAAGAGTCTTCCATTATAAGTCCACAAATTGTTTGCCGAATCACTTTCAAAGTTAACTCTTCTCTTTATAGCTCTTTCCAAAGTTTTACAATGAATATTAAGATATCCACTTATGTTACTCATCATTCTTTTATCATAAGTTGTTTTGTTTACTAAAGCTATTGTTATTTCTCATCATGCCACATTCCTATCTTTAGAATGACTTTTATTTCTAATTGTATCAAAGGCACTAGAAAAATTGGATACAACTTGTTTTAAAGACTCGCCCTTCTTCTTTCGTTTGACATAAATGCCTAACATCTTCATCACTTTTTGTATTTTAGTCATTTTAATTAGTTGTAACATTAATTGACATTGAAACCCAAATTTATTATTATAAAAAATTATCAAAACAATCTACTAGCATGTGTCCTAATTTGTCTCCCTGAAACCAAGCCGCGAAGATTGTCTAACACACCACTCTTAATTTGAAAATGTTGATGCATTTCATTATCATTCAAACAGGTTTCTTTCCCAATTGGTGTTTCCATGTCTACATCCACATTGTTGATTTCAATTGTTATTTTATTTTCAATTTTAGTTGGGGTTTGAATTTTCATTTCAATTGGTCTTTGACTTTCATTTGGGATTTGATGTGCAAAATTTGTTACTCTATTTTCATGAAGAAAATCTAAATCATTTAAAGAATAACCTTCTTCTACAAAATCACCAACTTCATCATGGGAATAAACATGGGGTTGTGAAGACATACCTATATCCAATATTGGATTAGAAGATGCACCTAAATTTTCTTGTATTGTGTTTCCTTCTTCAACCTCTACATCCATTATGGTGTCCTGAATGTTCTCCTCTTCTGAAACAATTGTTGAACTTGAAGCTCCAACATTGTTCAGTTTTCTAATTCTTTCTCTTCTTTTTCATTGAGGTTTTTCCCCCTTATCCCTATTTCCTGCAACCTCCTCAACTATCAAAACCTTCCTTGACATCTTTCTTCATTGCTTTGATCCCATGTTTGCACCAAAATTTGAATTCAAATGTTTCTCAACATGTCAAATCCATTACAAGACAAGAAAAGGGAATTTTTTAGAACATTTCATTTGCTGATCAGGATAGTCAAATAATGATAGTGTGTAAGAGAAATTGTACCTTCATAGGGTTAGTATTGTCAATAAATAAAATAGAAACTAAATAGCCACAATATAGAAAATCTATTTAGCAAATAAAGAACAATGAAGCACTCTATGGCTCTCTAACTAGGGATGTTAATGTTGAAGCTGTCAGCAAGCCTCAATTAATGACAGTCCTAGAATGAGAAATGATATGATAAATAAGCTAAATTGTTCAATTCGAAATGAAATATAGCTAATTAGCCGTAATTTTCCTTTCTAGCTATAAAATGCAAGAGGTTTGATGCTATTCTCAGATTTGTAGATTGAATTATGATTGATTTTAGACATGCTTTTATAGATTTAGGCAAGGGTAGGGGGTGTAGTTGATTTGATCATGATTAAGCTTGAGTTGAGTCTTTGGTTCCACCCTTTGAAGATAATTTAAATATTGTGTCCTCAAGCTTGGGACAAGAAGACAAGATGACTGGACAAGATGCTCTTTCAAATTGAGTGATTGAGATTCATTTTGGCTTGATCCATGTGAGCTCTTTTCCTTAAATCCTATTGGTTGAGGCTTTTTCCTCCCATTTGGTGTTGAGAGAAAATAGGATTTAATTAATTAAATTTAATTAATTTTCTTATCCATGTGCACCCCTTGAATGGGTTAATTTGATTGAAATTGAATTATACAATTAATTGGATTAATTGCACATTGATTTGATTTATCATGATTTAATCAATTTAACTTGAATTTATGGCTTTGAATTTTAATTAAATTGAATTAAAGCTTGATTTTAATTTTGATTGGCTAAATGCTTTTGTCGATTCAATTGCCTTGATTTTGCCTTAGTTTTTCCTTGACTTGCCTTGATTTCTCAATAAATTGATCTTGTCCATTTTTCGGTGATTACAAATGCCCCTCTTTGAGTCGATGTGCGAAGCGTGTTGATTCAAAGAATGTCTTGATTTTACTGATGAAAGGTCCTGATTCAACTAATAAAGGTCCTGATTCTATCGATGGTTGGTTTGATGTTTGATAGAAGATACAATTTTGATGATGGGATCGATTGATTTGTCATCCTGATGGTCGATCTGATGTTAGATTGGTGATATGATACATAATTTGATATGGTTCGATGAGTGAAAAAAAATTTGATAAAATATTACGCTTTGATTTGATGGTCATTCCCCTGATTTGATGATACTAATGATTTTGTGTACGAGAATTTGTACCTTCATAGGGTTAGTATTGTCAATAAATCAAATAGAAACTAAATAACCACAATATAGAAAATCTATTTAGCAAATAAAGAACAATGAAGCACTCTATGGCTCTCTAGCTAGGGATGTTAATGTTGAAGCTCTCAGCAAGCATCCATTAATGACAGTCCTAGAATGAGAAGTAATATGATAAACAAGCTAAATTGTTTAATTCCAAATGAAATACAACTAATTAGCCTTGATTCTTCTTTCTAGCTCTAAAATGCAAGAGGTTTGATGCTATTCTCAGATTTGTGGATGAATTATGATTGATTTTAGCCTTCCTTTTATATATTTAGGCAAGGGTAGGGGGTGTAGTGGAGTTGATCATGATTAAGCTTGAGTTGATTCTTTGGCTCCACCCTTTGAAGACAATTTAAATATTGTGTCCTCAAATCTTGGGACAAGAAAACAAGATGAGTGGACAAGATGCTCTTTCAAATTGAGTGATTGAGATTCATTTTGGCTTGATCCATGTGAGCTCTTTTCCTTAAATCCTATTGGTTGAGGCTTTTTCCTCCCATTTGGTGTTGAGAGAAAATAGGATTTAATTAATTTCTTTAGCCATGTGCACCCCTTAAATGGGTTAATTTGATTTAAATTGACCTATACACTTAATTGGATTAATTGCACATTGATTTAATTTATCATGATTTGATCAATTTAACTTGAATTTATGGCTTTGATTTTTAATTAAATTGAATTAGAGCTTGATTTTACTTTTGATTGGCTAAATGCTTGTTTCGATTCAATTGCCTTTATTTTCCTTAGTTTTGCCTTTATTTACATTGATTTATCAATAAATTGATCTTGTCCATTTTTTGGTGATTACAAATGCACCTCTTTGAGTCAACATGTGAAGCGCGTCAATTCAAAGAATGTCTTGATTTTACTGATGAAAGTCCTGATTGAACTGATAAAGGTCCCGATTCTATTGATGGTTGGTTTGATGTTCGATAGAAGATGCAGTTTTGATGATGGGATCGATTGATTTTTCATCCTGATGGTCAATCTAATATTAGATTGTTGATGTGATACTTGATTTGATATGGTTCGATGAGCAAAAAAAAATTTGATAAAAGATTGTGCTTTGATTTGATGATACTGATGATTTTGTGTATGAGAATTTGTACCTTCATAGGGTTAGTATTGTCAATAAATCAAATAGAAACTAAATAACCACAATATAGAAAATCTATTTAGCAAATAAAGAACAATAAAGCACTCTATGGCTCTCTAACTAGGGATGTTAATGTTGAAGCTCTCAACAAGCCTCCATTAATGAAAGTCCTAGAATGAGAAATGATATGATAAACAAGCTAAATTGTTCAATTCCAAATGAAATACAATTAATTAGCCTTAATTTTCCTTTCTAGCTCTAAAATACAAGAGGTTTGATGCTATTCTCAGATTTGTGGATGAATTATGATTGATTTTAGCCTTCCTTGTATAGATTTAGGCAAGGGTAGGGGGTGTAGTGGAGTTGATCATAATTAAGCTTGAGTTGAGTCTTTGGTTCCACTCTTTGAAGACAATTTAAATATTGTGTCCTCAAAGCTTGGGACAAGAAGACAAGATGAGTGGACAAGATGTTCTTTCAAATTAAGTGATTAAGATTCATTTTGGCTTGATCCATGTGAGCTCTTTTCCTTAAAGCCTATTGGTTGAGGCTTTTTCCTCCCATTTGGTGTTGAGAGAAAATAGGATTTAATTAATTGAATTTAATTAATTTCCTTAGCCATGTGCACCCCTTGAATGGGTTAATTTGATTTAAATTGAACTATACAATTAATTGGATTAATTGCACATTGATTTGATTTATCACGATTTGATCAATTGAACTTGAATTTATGGCTTTGATTTTTAATTAAATTGAATTAAAGCTTGATTTTAATTTTGATTGGCTAAATGCTTGTTTCAATTCAATTGCTTTGATTTTGCCTTAGTTTTTCCTTGATTTGCCTTGATTTATTAATAAATTGATCTTTTCCATTTTTTGATGATTACAAATGCCCCTCTTTGAGTCGGCGTGTGAAGCATGTCGATTCAAATAATGTCTTGATTTTACTGATGAAAGGTCCAGACTCAAGTGATAAAGGTCCTGATTCTGTCGATGGTCATTTTGATGTTATATATGAGATGTAGCTTTGATGATAGGATTGATTAATTTTGACACTCTGATGGTCGATCTGATGTTAGATTGCTGATGTGATACCTGATTTGATGTGAGTTGATGTTTGATGCCCTTTCAATTGATAAGCGAAGATTTTTCTGATAAAAGATTATGCTTTGATTTGATGGCCATTCCCTTGATTTGTTGATGCTGATGATGATCTGATTATCTGAGTGTATGCCCCCTCAGGAAATAAATCGATATGATTTTAGATGATTTGGTTGAGAATGGGAAATTTCAATTTGTTTCCCGATATAGAAATTTGATAATGCCCTGATCATGAGAGAATTTGATGAGAAAATATTTGATTGATAAGATGTTGATTCTCCTGATAAGTTGATGATGGTTTGGTATCGATTGATGTCAGTTAGAATGACTTGGTTGATGTTGATGTCAATCTGATAGGATAAGTTGATGGGTTGATATTTCACTCTCAAGATCTAGAGAGACAAAATAATGATTTTCATTCCTCACGATATAGAGTTAGGAGATTTGATGTGCTCAAGATGAGCAAATGGATGATAGGATAACTTGATTGACATTAGATGATCAACTGAATGATTTGACTAATTGATATTTGATACGATATGATTAGATGTTTTGATGATATGGAGTTGATTAGATATTCTCATGATGCAAAATTAGAGATTGTTAGAAGAGAAGATAATGAACACAATTAGGTTGCCCCTATTTGATTAGTATGATTGATTATTGATTATGTCCTTGATGTAGCATGAATCATTTGATGGATCATGATTTACATGTACTTGTATCTTGATGACATTGATGTACCTTTGATGATCAAATTGAACATGATTTTTGATGATGTATACTTCAAGCATTAATGATGTTGATCAAGACTTTGATTATATGGATGGACAATTGATGATGTAGATCTCAAGAAATTTGATGATGTACCATTTCTGATATCATTGATCATTTTATGAATCTTGATTTGGTTTTTTGATGATGATAACTCTACCCCCTTTAGATTTCCTTACTTATATTGAGAAAAAGGATCAACCCATGCAAATTAACATGCAATTAATCTATATGGATGTAGCTAACTGTCACTATTCAAAATTAGGAAGCTTATTTTCATCATCGAGCTTTTGGAACATAAAATTGGTACAATCATCACTGGTTCAACCATGATGATATGAATACTTCTTTCCTCATATTTTAACAATTGCAAGTAAACAAACAAAGAATTGATCCATTTCATATACAAATGTCCTCGATGATTCTTTGATGATCATGTTAGTAGATAGAATCACATACTTCTATGAATCAACCTGACAAGCACTCAAGAAGAAATCAAGAAAATATCACGTCTTCATCATTGCTCATCTAGTCAACCATCATCGATTTGCTAAAAGACATGATTTCACTAATCAAATAATGACTTTGAACATTTTTGCTTTGTTTGTAGATCCATATTTCAAAATCTTCATCCACTTTGATCCTTAGTTATGTTTAAGCTTTTTAGATTTTGATCTGATTTGTTTTTTGCAGATTTTTTTTTATTTGATTAAGCTTTTTATATTTTGATTTGATTTTTCAAATGTTTTTGTTTATCTCAAGTATTTGGATGGTTGAAACATGATATTGATCAATAAGTTCAAGCGTAGGAATTTTTCAATTTTGATGCAATGATTTGAGCCAACTGATGTCTATTTTGATAAGCTCATTGAATTTGGATTGGTGCCCCTGGTTTGATTTAGCAAAGATCATGCTTTGTTGGGCGATGTAACTTTTGAGTGTTTACTTAAGATTTGCAATTTTTAGATTTCTTTTTTTGTTTTGGCTTTTTAAAAGATTTTGATGTTTTCATATTTTTAGAGATTTTTTATGTTTTTGGATTTTAGATTTTTTTTAAAAAAAAATTATTTCAGGAACATTTTTACTTTTTTAAAGATTTTTTAGAGATTACTAGTTCTCAAGCAAGATCACATTGAATTTCCCCCAATGTATAGCAAGGTATAGGACATGAAAGATGGATTTGCAAACTGATGGATGCTGGATGAATAGGCCATGATGGATGAAGCAGGTGTGTTACCCATAGGACCATCTCCTCAAGATTATCCAAGCTAGGGAAAAATAATATCTCGATATAGGCCAATGATGTGGTGTTGGATAGAATATGGAATAATGACCTGGTGTCATGACAATCATCCAAAGGAGTGGACATATCAAGAGACTTTCTCTAACATTTTTTTTTTCATTTCTTTTATTCTTCATTTGGATCAAGATCAAGGGATCAATGTGGATAGGATCACACAATCATGATAAAGGGATGGTGAAGGCTATGAGTGAATAGTTTGGGATTATGGGATGGCTTCTTAGGAATAATGAAGGTGGCTTTAGGATAAGAAAGATCATGATAAGGTAGCATGAATGCAACTAGTGAGTAGGCTAATGGATAGGATAATGCATGTCATGGAACTTAATCCTCACGGATATGTTCAACCTTGTCAAGATCAAAGCTGAAAGTTGGAATATGGATGCAAGTGAGATCAATGGTAGAAAGAGGGAGGATATGATGGATGAAACTTGCCCCCAAGTGTAGAGTGCAAGAGAGAGGAATTATGCATGATGCCTGTTTTCTAGGTTTTCATCATGGTACTTGTCAAAGATGCCACAAGAAGTGGTTTTCACCATAGGATGGATTTATGTTCTTTTCTTTTCTTTTTCTTCTTCTTTTTTTGAATTTTCTTTTTTTTTCAATTTTCTCTTTTTGGATGGACTCAAGCCTCATGCTCTTTGTATACTTCTTGATAGGGTATGATATGATGGGCCAAAACTGTTGAAAAGCATGCTCAAAGATGTTGATAAGGTGATGAAAATGTGATATGGTGGATAAGGTAGAGGGTGGCTAAAGCTTTATGAAATGGATTGGATAATGGAAATGGAAGGATAATGAATGAGAGGATAATAATTTTTTCTATGAGTGGGCATGAAAAAGGGAATGGAAGGATAATGACTAGGAGGATAAGAAGTATTATCAAGATCAACATTAATACACACCTTGAAGGGTAGTGAAATAATGGAGGAAAAATGGATGAGATAGCTTGAGACTTTGATGTAGGAGAGGATACGGATCTTGGGACACAAGGACCCAAAATATATGGATAAGATGGAATGTGTTTGGGAGAATGTGGAGTGGAATCCTTTGGAAGCTTGAATGTCAACTTTGATTTCTCTTTCGTGTGTAAGTCCTTCAAAAGTGACTTGGGAATCCACACTTTCTTTGATTTTTATTTCCTTTTGGATTCTTTAGAATGCATTTCTTCAATGAGGGATTTAGGAATCCACATTTTATTTTATTTTTCTTTTTTCTTGATGGACCTTTGTAGTCTCTTGAATATTTCTTTTTTTCTTGCATTCACATGTCGATTATATGGGACATGGTGCTCTTCATACATAAGTGGATTCTTGGTTTTTTAATTTTTATGTTGCACATTCAAATTTCTTCCAAAGGACTTTGGATTGGTGGATGAATAAGGTTGATATGGATGGTTCATATGGATGGTCTGATATGGAGGATTAACATGGATGGGTGCTTGGTTTCTCAAGCATTTATGTCTTTCTTGATCTTGATAGGGTATAGGATAAGTGGATTGTGGGATACGGATGGTAGGAAACGTTGATGGAGGAATATAGGGACCCAATATGGATGGAAGATATGAAGGTTTCAACTTAGGGATATAGGGACCAAGGATGGATTTGGAAGATGTAGAAGGATGATGCTTATGTGAAAATGGAGATAAATGATATGTGGGAAGGATATCAACATCTTTATTGTGAGATGCATGGCCAAGGCTTTCATCTTTTAGATTTATCTTTGTACCAATAGGCTTATATGTAGCTTTGATAGGAGTGACTTTGATAGGAGCAGTTGAAGCTTGAGGAGATTTAATCTTATGTAGAGAATTAGGAATAATGGGAGAATTTTGAGGTAGAAATGGAGGCTTATGAAAAGTGGATGTTGGGGTACTTTGATCTTGACAAGGATCTTTTGATACCCTAGGAAGAATACTTTTCTTTTCATTTTCAATAAGTTCATTAGAGATGGAAAGTATATCTTGATCTTGTTTAGGATATGGGTATGATATAAGAGGTGAAGGAATATGGGGTGTTTGAGATGGAAGGGTATCTTCTTGAAAGAAATGGAATGGTATGAAGGGATCATCATGTGACTCTTGGGATATGGGACTTTGGTCAAATATAGGATAAGGAGGGATAATATCTTGATCTTGATCCTTAATAAGACTTGTTTCTTTGCACTTGTGATTAGTCTCTTGACATGGAGCTACTTCTAAGGACAATGTAGGAGTTTGGATCCGCATGAGGGAATCTTGAAGGGATGATGGATGTTCATTTTAAATAGGTACAATAGGCATTGTAGCACATGAAGGCTTGGAGTCTATAACCTTTGAAGCATGAAATAAATTTGTAGCAAGATGTAGGTTAGCTTGGATCTCTTTTAGAGGTATCCCTTGAGGGTATACATAGTCATTATGAAAACTATTTAGATCTTTATTTGATGGAGGAATATTGGATAGCTTTGCTTCTATATGAAATGGAGTAATGGTGGAATAGGTGAAAGCTATAAGAGGACCACTACTAGACATGTGTTCATAAGTTTGATCTTTCTTGAGAGTAGTATCTTCATTAGATGAGTCATTAGGATCTTCAATCTCAATTAAGTCATCATCAATAAGATTTTGGATTTTATGTTTCAACTCCATGCAATCTGAAGTTTCATGCTCATTATGTATATGATATGCATAATAGTTACTCAAAAAGATAAAACCACATGAAGTGATTTGAGGCAACGTGATGAGATCATTTTCAAGGAGTTTTTCCAAAGCTGTTTTGTACAAAATTCCCAAAGGAGTAAGTGATCTATCCTAAGGATATTTGGATGTATTTGTGTTTCTCAAAGAATTATCATATGATGAATATTGTTGAGATGAGACTAATTCCTCTTGATTTCCTTGATCAAATATGAGATTCTCTTGATATTTTGAAATAGGTTCTTCATCAAATATTGGTTTATCATTAGGATATTCTTGATCAAGTATAGGGTTTTCATGATATTCTTTTTGATCAAATTTTGAATTATCAAAGATATGGTGTTCATGATATTTTTCTTGATCGTAGAGGTAAGGAAACAATGTTCTTAATGAGAATTGGTTGGATGATGTTTCCATTTCTTGAATTATTGTGAATAGAATATTCTTTTCAATATTTGTTGTTAATTGATTTTTGGATCTTAATAGATGTTTTCTTTTTTTAATCATAGACCTTCAATCACAACACAATGATTTTATCAATTATCACAAGAATTCTTCCAAGAAATCTACCTAAGGTCAAATTTGGCTTTTAAATGGCTCTAATGAGGTAGGCTTGCTAATTTATCAAGGTATTTAATCAATATTCTATTCAAAAGGGATATTAAACTTTCATCCTCCAAGTATATTAGGAGGCTTCCCACCACTGGTATGTCAAAATTTTGCGCAATCCCAAAGGAATACTCGAGGAAGTTTAAAAATTTAACACTCATTTGTCACACACCCCATTAAGGATGCATGCATTTCATTTTATAGTGGGTTGGATGATCATGGTAAAGGCGATTGTATCCCACTTTGGGCTCTCCCTCTCACTGGCCTTATTAAGGAAAATCTTGGGGGGCAAGCCCAACTATGAATCTAGCATGTTAATTTGAAAGCAAGAAAGTGGAATGAAGAAATAGGTTGTGGGAGTTTGATTCACCAAAAAGGTGAAGAGCATATCCCTATATATTTCTCAATCCCCAAACACAATTAAAAATGTTCAATTTCCAACCCAGTAACTAGTGAGAATCAAGTATTGCTACTCTTTTCTACAAACAAGGGGTTTATTTGATTATGTGCGTGGTTTCCTTAACCTTTCTTTTAATCAAGAAATTTTGACACTTTTGGCATTTTGACCACTAAAAGAAATGAAGAGCATTGGCCTAATGTTAAATTTCCTCAAACAAAGATAGGCTATTTTTAATTACTAGATTTTGAAAACAACAAAGTCACAATTTAAGTTAAAAAAAATGACTAAGTTTAGGCTTACCTCGTTTTGATGCTAGCAAAGGCTAGGGGCATTTTTTTATGATTTTTGCAATTTTATGCTCACCTAGAGGCAATCGTTCCTTTCCAATGTGCTTTTCCTCCAACAAGTTAGTCAACACAAATATCCAAAGTGAAGAAAGAAAGATAGAATTGAAAATAAGGCCTTATTTGTCAAATTTAAGTAAAACTTGATTAAGGTGAATAGATCCAATTCAATGATACAAACTTTTCCTTATATGACTCTACAACTTTTAGATAATGTTCGTATACCTTAGTCTCTTGCTATGAATCTTCCTAAACAAGTTTAATATGAGCAATGTTCTCCTATTTGATTTTCCTTGTTAAAGCTTTTCCTTCTTAATTGAATTTGCTCTCTCATTTTTTTACTTTTATGTGATCAGTCATCCTGCAGAGACATGAAAATCATTTTTTGACAGTCAGATTATGAAAATTTATAGTTTACTCAAAAGTGCTACAGAAATGATTAAAAGCGCTATTTAAATTTTCAAAAGCACTGAAACAGAGAGTAAAAGCACTAAACAATTAAGCAAAGGCATCTAAAAATGAGAAAAAGAGATGGAGAAATAGGCAAATGTGCTTGGTAGTCAGGGAATAAGCGCTGACAGAAATTTAGAAAGAAGCCAGAAAGAATCGAAAGCACTATTTCTGTGTGCAAAGGAACACAAATTTATCATGGAAGTGTTGAAACAGTGCTCAGAAGCATTGTTTAACTGCTCAAAAGCGTTGTTTGAAGTCTCAGAAGCATTGTTTCACTACAAAATTGAGAGGTTAACATGCAAAAATTTGAACAAATATGAAGATTACAAGATTTTTAGAAAGTGAAGCCTTGGGCCCCACGGTGGACGTCATTTTGTGTACGAGAATTGTACCTTCATAGGGTTGGGTTAGTATTGCCAATAAATCAAATAGAAACTAAATAACCACAATATAGAAAATCTATTTAGCAAATAAAGAACAATGAAGCACTCTATGGCTCTCTAACTAGGAATGTTAATGTTGAAGCTCTTAGTAAGCCTCCATTAATGATAGTCCTAGAATGAGAAATGATATGATAAACAAGCTAAATTATTCAATTCCAAATGAAATACAACTAATTTTCCTTAATTTTCCTTTCTAGCTCTAAAATGCAAGAGGTTTGATGCTATTCTCATATTTTTGAATGAATTATGATTGATTTTAGCCTTCCTTTTATAGATTTAGGCAAGGGTAGGGGGTGTAGTGGAGTTGATCATGATTAAGCTTGAGTTGAGTCTTTGGTTCCACCCTTTGAAGAAAATTTAAATATTGTGTCCTCAAAGCTTGGGACAAGAAGAAAAGATGAGTGGACAAGATGCTCTTTCAAATTGAGTGATTGAGATTCATTTTGGCTTGATCCATGTGAGCTCTTTCCTTAAATCCTATTGGTTGAGGCTTTTTCCTCCCATTTGGTGTTGAGAGAAAATATGATTTAATTAATTGAATTTAATTAATTTTCATATCCATGTGCACCCCTTAAATGGGTTGATTTGATTTAAATTGAACTATACAATTAATTAGATTAATTGCACATTGATTTGATTTATCACGATTTGATCAATTTAACTTGAATTTATGGCTTTGATTTTTAATTAAATTGAATTAAAGCTTGATTTTAATTTTGATTGGCTAAATGCTTGTTTCAATTCAATTGCCTTGATTTTGCCTTGATTTTTGAATAAATTGATCTTGTCCATTTTTCGGTGATTATAGATAGAATAATCATTCAATCATTAAACTTTTTCCTTGTGGGACTATTTTTTGTCCCAATGGATCTTTTAGAAATGGTTGTCCATTATTTAAATAAAATAGGTGCGCATTTCTAAATCAGGTGCTTGTTTTTAAAAAATGGGTGCATGTTTCCTACACAATGGTCCAAATGAGAACGAGCACCCATTTTTTAAATTTTAAATAACTGGCAACCGTTTCTTAAGACATGAACAGGAAACATACCTCTACCTCAAATTTTAGTTTTGGGATAGGCTTGGTGGAACCAAGCCTATGCCTTGACCTCCAAAATTTGGCTAAGGTATTGGAATGCCACATTTCTGCCTTGCATTAATTTTTTGAGGTTCTTCCTGAACGTATTTTTTGACAAAATGAAAACCCATTAGAGTTCTCATTGTCTTGATTTCATAAATGTAAGTTTCATAGTGATATGATTATTTTTACTATTATTTCATTATTTTTAATTGAATTAGTACCTAAACGTAAAATAGTGAGGTTCACTAAAACTTTAATAACTTTTTTTCTTTTAGGTTTTTTCAAAAATAAATTATATGACATTAATTTACATACAATTATCTTGAATATTTTTATAAAAAAAAATAATTTTGAAAAAATGTGAATTTTTCATCAATTTATGGTGGTCATACACCAGAGGTTTCAAAATTGTACTTTATAGTGAATTAAAAATTAATTTAAAAAATATTGAATAAAAAAATAAGAAAAAATATGATCATCACTATTTGGTGTCTTAGGTATCTTTCCCCAGAAGGATTGGCAAAAATTCATTTATTTAGGTCAAAATATGGTGGTTGTACACAGTTGTAGTATGGTCTTGAAACATGCATTTTGAAAAAGTTATTTTTAAACATGCCTACTAAAAAGAAATTTATACCATGCGAGTATTGAAATAAATTACATATTTAAAAAGTAGACTCTGAGCACTACATTTTATATTACCAAAGTTTTTTGAGATTCAATCTCTAGGTGCGTCAAATATTGACATCAATTGATAGGAAATTTGAAAAATAGGGAAAACACTTCCACTTTTTGCCTAAAAGTGGGGCACAACTTCTTGCAGCCACCCATATATGTGTAAATAAGTATATATGTATGTTTAGATTAATATCTAATTTTTAAAAAGGTTATACTATAAATTGCATGCTTTTCACCATTGTTTATATGTATACTTGCAGAGTTTATAACTTTATGACATCGCTAGATGGTTGAGGATGCACATGCAATAGTGCTTGAATTTGGTTTCATTTTTAATTATATTGACACTAAGATCCATAGATTGATATCTACTATAGACAACTCTCAAACTGATGGTGTGTATAAGGACACATGCTAGAATATTTTGATCAGCCTAGAATGCATTAGAGAGTGCCTAGGTAACCACACTTCCTATAACCATGAGATTATAGATTATATTTTTTGGAATTTGAGTGAGGAGATCTTAGGTGATGTGTCCTTCAATGAGGTCCAACATAGCATCACAAAGGAAATTCATCAAATAATTTTTTTTCCTTACTATGAGGCGAAGTAAAAGTTGAGAGCATACTAGGTGATGTGATGCACCAATGCACTAGTAGCTTGCCTCATATACCATGGGTTCCTTGCTACCCATGATCATTATCCTAATAATTACTAGATTCTACTTTAGTTTTCTCAAAATTTGTATGCTAAGGACCATTTTGGCCTCAACGTCAACTACCTCGGCCTACCCAGCTATTTAGGTTAGTGGTGTGGTAGAGTCATAGATTGTGATTAGTATTGTATAGCATAGAAAAAAGTGTGAGTAAAAATATTTGGTTAGTTACATGTTTCTTTCCATATAGGCATCCCTTTCCTCGACAATAGATCAAGTGGTCATTTCTTCATAGAGGGAAGAAATTGATAACATCAGAGATAATGCAACCATTGCTAGTACCAATCAACTAGACAAATATAATGAGTTTAACATAGCTAAGATCATCCACATATGCATCATCTAGCATGACTAATGATCATTATTTTATTTCTAAAATCTTAATACCATCGGAGTTAAGAGGCATCTCAGGAGGTTATTGCAAGCTTTAGATGCCTTATTATTTAGTAGATGACCTCTTGCATGCATACTATTTAATCGCATCCCACCTTCATATACCATTATATTTATGCAAGGTGTGCACCCTTGGTCTCCTTGTGCTATGTAGCACAATGATGGTTTGCAACATGGATTGACCACCTCCCATGTCTTCTATAATTCTCGTGGTTGTATTGAGAATTAACAGATTGGTCTTTTGGTGCAACAACAACCAAAAATTGGTATCAAAACTGAGATCATGAGTTTAAACCATGTTCTCGCACTAGGGGGATTATTGCAAGGTGTGTACCATTAGTCTCCCTGTGTTGTGAAATGAAACATAGTTTAAATACCTCCCATATCTTCTATAACTCCATTGATTGTATTAAGAATTAATAGGTCCATATTTTGGTGCAATGACAACCAACATAGATGAGATTGGGAAGGAGGTACTTAGAGAGTTGTGACCTATGACATCGAGTTAGACATTGGGACATTCACATCATCCTCATTACTCTACTTAGAATGATTTGTCTATAGACCACTCTTCTATTGTAGAGGGGGAGATACAGGTAGAACATGTTTATATCACATCAAAGGGTCTAGATTCATTCAAGAAGAAACTACAAGGATTGATCCAAACAAGTTTTTTGAGATGCCATTGCAATAAAACTCCAAATCGATTTTGTCTCACATACATAGCCCTCTACAATCGTCATTACTATAGAGGGTCACGGACATAGATGAAAATGCAGTTTATATAGCATATATGATGGTAGTAGATGATCCTCTAACACCTGATACCTAGTTATATGTATAACTTTATTTAAAAGCATTCACTTATTTAAGTATTAGTTTTTCTAGAATTATTTTTAGTCCTAACATATGTAACATTACAAATTGATATGTATTCGCAGGTAAAATTCATTCATGTTATTGGTAACTTGGGGTTAGAGCGTGTGTGTATGCAAGATTCAATTAATGTGATAGGTGAGTTTTAAATCCTTATGTTCATATGCACACATGTATATGTACATGTTCTTTCTATAAGTACAATTTTATGCATTGTGTGCACATTTATTGATATTTAACCATGTCCTTCTATTTGCAAGGATTAGTTACACATCCATCAAAGCAAGACACTCACTGAGAGGGTCGCTCCATTTGTAGCTAACATGATGATCATGCTACCACTTAGAGTGTCCATTTAGACATGTTGCCTTTATATATACTTTCCTAGACATGTTTACATTTGTCCATCTAATATGTATTTAAGGGACTTGATTAAATGTTTGATGATACACTTGTATTTGATTATTTATGTATTTATTGAGATTTAATTCTTGATTGTACACATGTTTGACGATACATTTATTTGACATGATTAATTTAGTACTTGATTACATGTTTGATGTATTTATATATTTGATGATGTTTATATCTAGATTAGACATGTTTATATATAATTTTTATGTGATGATTTTTATATATTTATATCTAGATTAGATTTAATGTCAATTTAATCACTTTAACATCAATTAATCAATTTAATATCAATTTAATCTAATCAATATCGATTAATCAATTTAACTTCTAAATTCTCAAATTTTCTATTCTCTTAACATTTAAAAAAAGTAATTCAATGTATTGATAATTAATTCAGCTAATAATGACATTAAAGATATCTACTTCTACTTCATTTCATATGCCACACCTCAACTCCAAAACTATACTTAATGATGAAAATACTGTGTCTTGTACATATAATCAATTAATAAATGTGTGCATAATCTTCCATATCTACTTCACAACCTCATTAAAAAAAATGGAACAACTCAATACCCTAATAATTAAGATAATTAACATTGAAAATAAATATATCTACTATTAGTATATTTAAATTATTATTATATTATCAGCTTGGTTGCAAATTGTAAACTAAGAAAAGTAAATGTGTTATAGAATGAATTTTGTTATAATAAAATGCATTTGGAAACATGATAGATCATTTGAAAAAATACTATATTTAGTTAAATACTACTTGATTCACAAAATACTATATTTCATAATGATATGTGATTGTGCCCTTTCTTTTTTATAAGAATTTGTAATTCATATGGTATCTTCAAAACATCAACTATTTTTAATGTTTCATTAATAGAAGATGAATGGTGTTTTTACATGGAATTAGTTTTTCACAATCCATTAAATTGAATGTCATTTCTCAAAGAGAAATTGAATTGCATATAAGTTCTTATAATGGAGAGAGGAAAGAGAAATTTAAAAAAAATAAAAATTTATAAGATTACTTGAAGGAAGAAAGAAAATGCATGAACACAAAATTAAAATTAAAATCCTTAGAATAAAAAAGATTATACAAACCAATAGTAAAATAAAAACAATGCCTAATAATAAAATTACGTCAGAAACATTAATTAATTTAAGATTAGAAAATAAAATAAAATAATACTAGAGCTTAAAAAGTGAAATGTTAAGTATAGTCCAAGATAGTAAAAATAATAAGAAATGGTAAAAACTAAACCAAAAAGAACAATGGATAAAAGTAAAATAACCATATATAATAAAATAAAATAAAATATGAAAAGAATGTCTAGAAGTAAAAAAATAATGAAATAAATTAAAATAAAAGAATAATATAAAAAAAGAATGATGTAAAAATAAATCAAAATAAACATAAAATAGAAAAGATGAAATAAATGAGAACAAAGAAAGTAATAAAAATAAGGAATCATAAAGAATACAAAAGGAAGAAAGCAAGCCCACAAAGAGTAACTGAAAGTAAATTGGATAAAAAGAAAGTAAAATAATGACCTAGCAAAAAGGTAAAAGCCTAGAGAAAATGTGATCTACCTCTTAAATCCTTCTAATGCTTTTGTTGAAGTAGTTTTCAATGGTGAATGTTGTTCTTGTATTTCTCTTCAAGCTTCATATGCTTGAGCCATAATTGATGTAAATATTCTTTATATTTCTCCAACATCTTATGAATGACATCAATTTTCATCTTAATCCTACACAAAATAACATATCTACGATGTTATATATACTTCTTGGATGAATTATCTCATTGCAATAAAATATAACTTTTTCTTTTAAAATATTAATCTAATTTGATAGTTGTTTAATATCTAAATCTAGAAAAGTGAGGTTATTTGATACTCCTAAGAGTTATTTTGTTGGCATAAGCTATGAGGAAGTCATAATAATTGTCAAACTCATTCGGTAAAGAAGGAAAGTCTAGTCGGTAAAGCACATAAGCTATTGGGTAAAAGGAAATAAGGGAACAATTAATTTTGGTATAGGTAATGAAATTTTAGACACCGAGCAAGGAAGAACCAAGCACCAAGCACTGAGTTATACCAAGTGAAAACATCAAGAGAACGAAGAGATAAGACAGTTACCGAGAAAGAGGAAAATGTGTTACCAAGAAAGATAGAGCAACACAAGGAGAATCTTTAGATACATTGAATCTAGACACTGAATAGAAAATAGTTTATAAATCTCGAGGAGATTTTTATGACAGAGCATTGGAGATTTAAACATGATGATTATGCATGATTACAAGGTGAGATCTATGAATGAAAATTAAGTATGTTATATGCATCAGAGGAGTAATCAATGCTAGCACCTCTTGAAGAGATGATTCTAGAACATCTAACACTGCTTCTAGAATTGTATATAAATGAATCTAAGTATGAAGATCAATATGCATGTGAGAAGGAGATTGCATGTGCGAAGAAGAGATTGCAGATAGAAGGTGATGAGTAGAGAAGCTACCAAGTACATAGACGTAAAGAAAAGAGAATAATTTTGATTCAAAATTGTATCTACCGAGTACTAAATTGTTATTGTGAGAGGTACACAGTATGAGGTAATAAGTTAGTGAGCATAAAGAGTCTGATATGGATATGATTGATGCAATTTTAACAAACAAGTTTGCGTTAGTGATTAAAGAGTAATCAGAATTTTAAAGTCTCTTAACCGAGCAGATCCTAACAGATCTTATATTGTAAATCTTTTAACCATGTACAGTTCTTAGATCATAATTATAAAATCCTTTAGAAAGGTAGACTTAATAGGTCTTAATACTCTTAACAGAGTTAATATTCTTAACAAGGTAAGCTATTAGAAATAGCTAACAATGTAGCTCTAACCGAGAAAAATTTTTACTGCAGTAGTGAAGTTTTGTACGTGTCATCCCCACTGCAGTTTTTATCCTCTAGCAAGGATTTATGCGATATCAAAATGAATGTGTTATGAGTTATGTGTTATGTTTTATATATTTTATGTTTTGCATGCAAAAGTTATGGAATCAGTAAATGGTTAAGAAAGAAAGTTAAAATAGTTTAAAAGTATTTTACAACACTGATTCACCTCTCCCCTCTTAGTACTCACCTTTCCATACCTAATCCAACAATTGGTATTAGAGTTATGTCTCATATTAAGAAGTCTAACCACTTGAGAGGAAAGATATAGAGGAGCTATAGGTATGAAAGGGTGATTGATAACATGGAAATAGAACTAAAAATGGCCAATGAGAAGATTGATGAATTAAGAAAAAAAATTGATGCATTCAATTAACAAGAGAAATGAGTTAGCATATCAATTGAAGGACACTCAAGATTAGGTTGAAGAACTTGAAGAAAAATTAGAGGGAAGCATGTCTAATGAATCTGATGCTATAATATTAGAACTAACTGGAATGAACAAAAACTTAGCTGGTCAGGTGAAATCATTGAAAAGAGAACAAGAAGCCCAATTGGTAAGGATGTGTGAAGTCCTATAACAAAAAGGAAAAGTAGAAGATGAAAAAAGAAAGGTGTAAAATGAAAGAATAAAATTGAATACAAGGATAAATGAGAAAGATGGGGAAATACCGAGGTTGACACAAATTCGCTACAACTTGACAAAGCAACTAGTAAGTGAAAATTAGGATGTTGCGAGGAAAGTTGGAGAGATTGCTGAACTGAGATCTAAGAATGAAATTTTGAAAAATGATTTGAAATATAAAAGAGATTCTAATGAAGTCTTGAAAAGAAATGAAGAAGCATTGAGAATATTGGATGAACAGTTAAGAGGTCAGAGACAACCGAAAGACACTACTCGACTTGGATACAATGCAAACAACACTACTGAGAAGGGTGAGTCCTCCAATCAAGTAGCCAATTGAGATAATGTTGCTACTCCACTGAAAACAAAGAAGCCTACATGCTATCATTGTGGGAAACCAAGACATATAACAAATTTATGCAAGATCAAAAGAGGTAATCCATCGAGTACACCTAAGTTTAACGGTCATTGTTACAACTATAATACATATAGTCACAAGGCATTTGAATGTATATCAAGGGTTGCTAAAAATCCAAGGAAGCCAATCTTCAAGGCTATTGTAATAATTACAATAGATATGGTCACAAATCTGAAGAATGCAAGTCACAAAGAAGGAATGAGAAATGGGTCCCTAACTGACAAAATACTGCAAAAAACTGACAAGGACCAACTATACCATGAGACTATAATACAAGAATCACTTGTATTGCATGTGGAAGATTTGGTCACATTGCTGAAAATTACTTTAGGATGCATGGTATGAACAATAGAAGATCATGGAGAAACTTTGGAATGGCTTTCTTTCATTGTCACAAGGTTGGTCACCTAGCCAAGGACTGTAGGTACTGAGGCAAACCCCCAACTGAGAAACAACCAAGTGAGACTACTCAAGTTAACATTAATGAGATAAGAGATCAGATGAACATGATATGGAGAAGGAAGTCACAAGAAAATAGAATGGAATTTGGAACAACTGAAGGCACCACATTCTCTAGATCGGGTGCACCTATCTTTACTTAATCGGTCAAAGGTATGTAGGAGCTGATAACCTAAATTCTATCTTAAATCAATTCCTAGAATAAGTGTAAAGATCCATATTAGCATACTAAGATGCATTTGGATATAATTTTTAGAGTTGAGATTTCATATGTTGATCAGTAAAGTGTATGAGTTATTTTGTTCCATTTGGTGAAAGAAATTGTATTTTGATTATCAGTGAAATTGATTTGGTAAGGAGAATTTAATGCAAATAATATAGTTGCTAGAATCCCTAACCCAGGAAAAAGTATAAATTGAGGTCATTCTATTTCATTTTTACGTTACAGTTTTGTGAGCATTTGAAGCATTTGATAGAGAAGAGATCAGTGAGAAAATTCAAGTGATCTTTTGAGCATTCCAAATAGTATTAAGCGCATTCAAGGTATTTCTAGTGTTTACCGAGCTATGTTTACAAATTCTAATTTCTATTTAAGTGGAACCCTACTTTTTTGAAGAATATTTCTGAGATCAAAATGGCACCAAAATTTCAAAAACCAGTCATTGGTGAGAAGATTGACCCTTTCAATCCTAAATACAAGTTGCCTCTCATCGTTGCTGTGAAAATAGATAAGTCTGGAGCCCTTTCATCAATCTCATCGAAGGATATACTCATTGAAGACATTCACGCCTTCATTCATTTTAAAATTGAAGACATATGCCAAGCTGAAATCGATACATCACATAGGAATCTGTGTTAATTGAAAATTGAAAGATGATCACATGCATTTGGAGACTAAGGGTTTGGTCCATGATATGCATCCTTAATAGTTTTAAAGCATGAATGGAAAAGGATGGTACTTAGCCGATTACATGATCAGTTCATGTGGCTTGTTGCGCCAATTAAGATCACCAAGGATGTATTGCACATAGTCATAGGATTTCCTATCGGTATTAGATTGAGGGAATATAAGAAAACTGACAAGAATAAGCTATGTGAGCTTACACAAGAAAAATGAGATGGTCAAGGTTTGACGTTGTCCACTATTGATGACCCTGAGTTAAGATTCACATGCAGTATAATAACTGGCCAAATCTTTCAGTCATCTCAGGTAGATAGTGTACCCTGTGGAGCAATTGATATTGCATATAAGATTGTTAAGAAGGATATGAAGATAGACTTATGTGAGGTATTGCTGAAGAAACTAGACGACAATATAAATACTATTAGGAAATAAAAGTCCAATACTTTGAAGTTTAGAGCACTATTGGTATGTATTTTCTTCTATTTTTAAAACTTCTTTCATACAATTTGTGAAGTGGTCTGGAAAGAAGACAAACTGATTATCCATCATATTAATGAATAAATTCAAAGCATAAGAGATAATTTTGATGTGGTCATGAATGACTATTTTGGTAAGTTTCAAAGTAAGATGCATAAGAGATTTAGAATTCCACCCCAGTTAGTAGAATAGTATAAAGATGATTTATGTTTTGAAGTTGACACCCACACATGTATAATAAGAGTTGTGGACCCAAGAACCATGTGGCTACCACCCATGGGATATTATCTAGATATTGATGTTGCATCAATACAGATAAAAGGAATTTTAGAGAAACTAGTTGATAGAAGTGAAACTCGGTATGGTACTTTTAAAGAAGTTGAAGAGAAAATTAGAATAGGTATCTTGATACCTAAGGCTATTAGAAAAACTAGTAGAATGATTAATACTTTGTCTGTGAATCTAGGTATTGTTGTTGATGAAGAAGTTGATGAACCATCGGAGGTTAAGGGGAAGAAAATAAGAATGAAGAAATAGACCCCTAGTCCAATCAGTGTTAGACTATCAACAAGGTCTTCCTCCACACCAAGAGAAAAGAAGAAAGTAGAGATAGAACCAACAAAGACTAAAACTTACATTAGAGAGAAAAAGGCTATTGGAAGGCCTAGAAGGAAATTGAAGCTACAACAAGAGAGTGACATTGAGTCTGAGGACATTTCACAATTAAAGGTTGTAAAAATTCCTTAGAAAAAGTGAAAAATCTTGATGAATTACTCAAGGAACTTGAGAAATATGGAGGTTATTCAATATTGAAATAACTAAAATATGAGAAGAGAAGTGATGAAGATAAAGATAAAATTGAAGAGGCTGTCATATCCACTTTGCACAAATTTAGAACAACACCAGTCGAAGTGGCACCAAACATTGAAGATAAGATATATCAGAAAATTGATGCTAGATGGAAGTATGCTCTAGCAGCCGAAAAGCAAATGAGGGAGAGGTCCCTAGCTATTACAGTCTCAGACCTAACCAAGAGAGGAATTAAAGACACATTTCTAGGATACTCAAAAAGATTCTGAGTAAAAAGTAAAACACTAAGTATCATGGTCTATTAGAGGTGGTACAAAATGATACTGATGATATTTGGAGAAAGATCTTCTCTATTGATCAACCAACTACTAAAGAGGTCAAAGAACAATTAGGTAAGTCAGTTATAATTGACTTGAAAAAAAATAAAGAAGTTATAATTGAGGATATAACAGATCAAGACCCTGATGAGACAATAAAAATTAATGAACATCATGGCAACCGAGACCAAAGAAATAGAGGAAATGAAGATTGATGATTATGATAAGGCAAGATTGATGGCAGAAGATCCTACAATTGAACAACTATTGAATTTTCATACTATTTAATTGTCATGATATTGAAGAAGTAATCTTAGAAGTAACAAGAAATGTACCAAATGATGTTGATGCCCCCAACAAGCCAATATAGGAGACTACAATAAAGGATACCGAGGTAACCACAATGTCTAAGATTGTACAATGTTAGAATCAAGAGTCGGTAACTCCTACCGAGACCACAGAATAAGAGAAGGGATGGGAAAAAGAAAAAGAAAAGTACAAATAACCAGTGAAGGAAATAGAGAATGAAAAAGTAGAAGAGAAAAAGAATGAAAAAGAAGAGAAAAAAGATGACACCACCACTGCACAATCTGATGCAAAGAAGGCATGTACTATGAAGGGAAAATCCAAAAAGAGAAAGCATGAAAAAGAGGTTGATGTAAGACAACCTATTGTTATTACCAAGGTTGATATTTCAACCATGAGTCCAAAGGAACTCTCAGAGTTTGGAGATCTATTGATGAGAAAATCTACACATGACAAGCTAATTACAAAGAAGGTGAAGGCTGATGTTTTAGACAATATTAAAGATATATTACATCACATTGTACCAGAGGATGATGTAAATGAAAAAGGGGATATATACAACCATCTGCAAGAACTGGTGAATCAAATTAACCAACCTGGTACCGAGACATTAGAGTATATGGTGCATGCGCATAAGAAGAAAATGGAGCCTAAAGTGATTGAAGAAATCCTTCAATCAATTTCACTGGATAAGGTAACTTTTTCTAAGTTAGTTAAGGAATTGGAGAATGAAATACAAAATATTCTTTTATTATTTCAATAAATTTTTTTAATTTCACATTTTACCAAGGATATCAAAGAGAAGGATGATAATGTGTAAAAAGGTCTCATTGAGAAATTATCAAAAGTTTACATCGAGCCTAATTCTTACAAAGAATAATATGAAAGGCTAAAGCACTTAATGGGAGTGAAATATGACCTAAGAAAAGAGGAGAATCAAATCATAATGGATCTATTGGAACTCCAAACCTTTTTGATTCCACATATTGAATGATGGCAAAAATAGGTACATAAGGACAAAGACTTGGTCAACACACCGGATGTTAGTGCTATGGATAGCATGGTGAGTTTGACTACTGACTTAAGTGAGAAAATCATAGTGTTACAAACACTAAAGGATACATCGAAGGAATCACTAAAGGATTCTCATGATAGGTATAGAACTATTTTTGAAAAGATACCTCCATCAAATAAGAAGTAAGTTACTATTTTGACATTTTTGTTAAAAAGGGGGAAATATGTCAATATATATAAAATGTAAAAAGGGGAAATATAGTATATAAATAAAGAGGAGGAAATACTGTATAAGGATAGATATGATTCGGGAAGTAATATTTCAAGGGGAGTAATAAGTTACCAAGGAATATGGATATATGGACAAGGATGATTTTTCAATTTTTTGATGACTTTGAAGGTTTTTAACAAAGATACCAAACTAATCCCAAATGGGGAGATTGATACTCCTAAGAGTTATTTTATTGTCATTAGTTATGAGGAAGTCATAATAATTGTTAAAGTCATTCGGTAAAGAAGGAAAGTATAGTCGATAAAGTACATAAGCTATTTTGTAAAAGGAGATAAAGGAACATGTAATTTCAATAAAGGAAAAGCAAGTTTAGACAGTGAGAAAGGTAAAAATGAGCACTGAGCACTGAGTTATACCAAGCTACAACATCAAAAAGACTGAGAGATAAGATAGTTAAAGAGAAAGAGGAAAAAATGTTACCGAGCAAGACAAGTTGACACAAGGACAATATTTAGACACATTGAATCTGGACACCAAATAGAAAATAATTTACAAATCTCAAGGAGATTGTATGATAGAGCATTGGAGATTTAAACATGATGATTATTCATGATTAAAAGGTGAGATCTATGAATGATAATTAAGTATGTTATATGCATTGGAGGGGTAACCAATGCTAGCACTGCTTGAAGGTGATTCTAGTGTTGGAATAATGGAAAGATGTATATTGAGAGGGGAGGGGTGAATCAATATCCTTAAAAATTTTCAAAGTAATCCTTGTGAATATCAACTTCAATAACTGACTGTATAAATTTGCATTCAACATACATTTAATAGTATAACTGAAATGTAAATGCATGAAATTAAATCAATAAAACATTCATGAAAATTCAATACACATTGACACATGTATTTGGTATTGCAAAAGCCCTTGTTAGAAGGTAAAAACTACAGTGGGGATGAAACCCACAAAGCTTCACTTCTACAGAAATAATTTTTTTGGTTAAGGCTTACAAGAATGATCACTTATGGCGATCTTACCCTGTTAGGAGTAACAAAAAGATCAGCTATATCTACCCTATTAAAGGATTTTAGCAACACAATATATGTGTGCACTTGGTTAAGAGATTTAACTAAGAATAGTTAAGTTCACTATGTTAGGAGATTTTGAATCTGCTACAATTGTTAGAGAGTAACAGTGATATATGAATTGTATGTAATACAACTCAAATTGCTGATATCAGATCCTTTAAATACAATAAAGATATCACCTTGCTATGATGAGTATATCCTTCTGAACTGCTCGATATCCTTATAGTTGTTCTGTTAAACTAAATACTTCCTTTGAAATTCTTTTGTCAAAACCTTGTCTAAACTTCAGATGTCCTTGAGTGTGGCTACTCCATGAAGATACTTGTCAAAATGACATCCTTACAAATTATATATCAAGTTGATCTTGACCTAATTAGGGTTTTACAATATCTTAGAAAACCTAACATCAACGGTTCACAAAAATAATGTAGATCATCATTACATAGGAATCATCATTCATTAAATGATTACATCCGCAATAAATATTCACCTCGGTCTTGGTAAACCATTTTATTACTCAGAAAAAAGTTGTTAACCTTAAAGAATGTTCCAAAATTTTATGTGAACTCTAGATTACTTGGTAAATACTGTCTCTCGGTCTCAGTTATTAATGGTGCTCGATAATCTTGTGTACTCGTTAACTGTTATACTCGGTGATCTTTATTCTCGATGACTACTATGTATTGATAACTGATTGAACTACCTTCTTGTGTTTACCGACTGTACAATTGAATACTAATGACAATATTTAGTCCATTTAGGAGTAACATTCTCCCCCTTTGGCATTAGTATCAAAAACTTATATGTATGCCAATTATAAAAATTTGAAGTCTCAAGAATTTCATAAAACCAAAAAATTGTGTATACATAATGACTCCCCCTATGAACATGCTCTTGGTAGACATACATATATTTCACCCTTTTTTAAAAATAATGACAAAGAGTATACTTAAAATTTTTCAAAAAGATTAGGATGGGATTTATTAAGATTATCTATAAGCTTCTCCCTTTATTCCTTGAGATATTCTATATCCAACTACTCTAAGTTCACTTGAGAATGCATATCAAAAATGTTCTTAGTGACAAAAAATACAGGGGTGGAAACCAATTTCTTTGCTTGTGTCACATGCTTTTGCATCACTTCTAGATGAGGTAGTAACTCATCCTATAGCTCGGTTACCTCTTCTCTAATTTGGTCCACTTCCTTTCTCAACTCAAGTCTTAACCAATGTATATATTTCACTTTGGAATAATGCAATTGAAATGCATGATGCTTGGTTGTAAGACGAGTAGCACTATCTTTAAGATATTCATCGAGCTTTCTTATCTTTTCACTAACCTCGGTAGTGAAGTGATCTAAAGTGCATAATTGTAAGAACTTTATCAATGGTACTTTCTAAATCAGTTACAACTTCTGAAAGCTTTACCTTGTTTATTACCACTTCTTGGCTAATCTTTTCAGTCAACTTATATTGAATCTTTTGTTTGGCTCTCTCTTCAATCATCTTCTTGGCATCTGTAGTAGGGCCATTTATTATTTTTGTGAGCAAAACAAGTTGATAAAAAATGAGGGTGGATTCATCAATAGTTACATCAGTAGAAACTTGCATTAGGATCTCCTTGACATCCTCTAGCACCTTTGTGTTTTTAGTTTTTTTTCTCGGCCTTTCTTGTGCTGCCTTTTGGGTGCATAGCTCTCCATATTTCTTGAGAGCTTCAGGATCAAGTGTCATCAGGTCAAATGTTGGAATTTTAATTATTTCATCAAGTGTAACCGGACCTTTAGTTCCTCGCTTCCTCTTCTTCTTCTCTTGCACACTAGATTGAGGTGATGGTTTAATAGAAAGTGGAGCCTTGTGCTCAAGATCTACCTTTGGTAAATCAATGGGTTTGATTTCCTTGTTATTATGCCTAGTAATTGATTCTGAAGTCTGGGGTGCATGGGCTTGTGTCCTTGTGTCAATAATAGAAGTGTCTACCATTGACTCTATTTGTGCTTGTTCATTTTCTACCTTTTTAGTGGTCTCCTTACCTACTTCCTCACCCTTATCTTCAATTGTATTTGTTACCTACTTAGGTGGTGTGTTATCATTTTGTGCTTCAGTAGCTATATCAATAGCTTGTATCAATATGGGAATATTACCTAGTACCACTGCTCAGGCTACCTCAATTGCTTCTTCATCACCAAGGTTCTCGATAACTCCAGTAATCATTTCATCTTCTTTAGCCTCGTCATCAAGGTCACCATCTTTTATGTATTCTATGAGTATTTTTTCATCCCCTAGAGTAGTCAACATTTCTAGAATTCCTTCCATTACAATGTCAACAACAGCTATGGATTCTTCTTCATTGGTTTCTTCCTTGGGCTACTCAGTATCTGAGATATGAATAGGCTCATCATCAACATTAATAGGCTCTCTAACTTGTATACTCAGTTGATGATCCTTGGTATTGACTTGCTCAGTTGGACTGAGAAGTTTAGTCCAAATGTTCATACTTGCATTTGTTGGAAATATTCAAGAATTAACCGAGTTACTGAGAGGGGAGGGGTGAATCAGTAACTCCAAATTTTCTTACAATTACAGATGTATTAACATATAGTTCACTTTTTCCTTATGCATATAGAAAGCATGAAACTTAAAAGCATTCACAACAATGACACATAGATTTGGTTACCCAGAAACCTTCCAAAAAGAAAGTAAAACTGGGGTGGGGATGAAACCCACAAAGCTTTAGTACTGTAGAATAAAGTTGGCCGGTTAAGGCTTACAATTTGATCACTTCTGATGATCTGCCCTACTAGGAGCAATAAGGATTGCTAAATCCACCCTGTTAAAGGATTTACAAACATACAATGAAGTATGCACTCGGTAAAGAGATTTTACAAAAGACTGTTAAGTCTACCCGGTTAAAGGATTTTAGTACTGATTCACCTGTTAGGATGAAACAGTAGATCTCTTGCTTTGCAACTGGATTGCTGATTGAGATTCGCTGATGTACTGATCACCTTCTGTGATGAATTTGTCTTTGTTGTTCCCTATACTGCTATAGCCCTTTGTAATTCGCTTATCTCTACCTTTCTTTCTTTTTCACATTCATACTCATTTTATTACATCTTGACATTTTTACAACATTGTTTATATACAAGTCTAAACAATTAATTACAATTACAATTACAAAGTCGGCTTGACAAATAAACATAAGTGCCACTAAGTCAGCCCAAGTATGGTTACACAGTTCCTGCAAACTAACTCGGTGACTTTCTAATACTCGGCGTCCACTGCATTACTCAGCATCATCATGCACTCGGTAGAAGTGAAGGCACGGTTCATACTAACCACTCGGTAGGTTTTGAACTCGGTAAATACTGGTGACTCGGTAGACATAATGTTACTCAGTTTACACTATCCTGCTCGGTTTGCACTATCTTGTTCGGTTTGCACTGTCTTGCTCGGTTTGCACTGTTCTGCTCGGTTTGCACTGTTCTACTCGGTTTGCACTGTTCTGCTCAGTTTGCACTGTTCTACTCGGTTTGCACTGTTCTGCTTGATTTGCACTATTCTGCTCGGTTTGCACTGTTCTGCTCAATTTGCACTATTCTGCTCAGTTTGCACTATTCTGCTCGGTTTGCACTCAGAATGCAAATAAGTGTTGTCACTAGTGGCAATTCTGCTTAATGCCAACAATCTCCCCCTTTGGCATTAGTGACAAAAACACTTATTGCCCAAAACTTATATACATGAATCATGCTGAGATTTATTTTTGATTTTTCAAAATTTGTCTTTGTCATAGGGCTTTATACATTATCTCCCCCTTTCAATGTGCTAACTTTTCTTCTATACATGTCTTCTTCTATGCATATCTTCTTCTATACATATCTCCTTCTATACATATCTCCCCCTTTTTGACAATAATGCCAAAGGTGTATATACAAGTGATTTATAGAGAAAATCCAAAATTTGATAGAAACACAGAATGTACCTTCATTATTAGTGCCAGGGTTCTGTCCCAATTTTCTTGCAGAATCTTGCATGTTTGGATTGCAATTTGGACTTCTGCAGAGAGTTCAATCATGTGATCTGCTATAGAGAACTGATTGTCATGAATCAATGTTTTGGAATGTTCAATGTGCTTATAAATTATATTCATGATGGGAAGGATCATGTTCTGGATGTCTAGCAGTGTGGACCGGATCCTTGTGTCTTCTTTCAGTAGATCTAACTGCATATTTGATAGGTATGAGATTTTCATGTGATGAGCAGAGCTTGAACTTGGTTCAAGTTGCAGCTTCTGTATGCTAATCTTCAAATCCTCATCAATTTTATTCATTTTATCCTTGACATCCTTTGTGAACTTGACAATATTGCACAGTCTGGCCAAAAGAGAGGTGACATTCGAATAGGTAGATTCAATGTTTGACAAAACTGAAGACAATTCCACTTGATTAATAGCTATGTGTTGAGCAATGTGCTCAAGCACTTTTATTGTTGAATCTCTTCTCGGCTCTTTCAACTAACTTTTCTATCCTAGATGAATCCTCATTGTATTTATTTACTGCTTCTGCTAATTGTAGCAAAACATGTTGAGAGGAATCTACTTTAATACCTAATGCATCAGACAAAATGTCCTTAGCATCCTTAATGATTTGATATTCCTTGTCTCTCTCCTCTTTAAGCTTCTTTTGCTTTGCTTTGCTTTGGAGGATTTCACCTATATTTTGCATTTGGTCCGCTGATAGATTTGCAAAATCTAATGTTGGAATCTCTATTTCTTCATCTAGGTCTATATCCTCTACTATATTTTTACCCAAAAATTTTATACTCGGTTGAGCCTTAGGCTTATCTGTACTTAATGCTTTAGTAGTAGTGATAGTAGACATAGTAGGACTGGCTATAGAGACTGGCATACTGTCTACTAGAGAACTTAAAGTATTTACACTTGTAGAATCAAAAACTGGAATACTTACTGCTGGAAAACTTGATGAAGTGGGAGACTGCAACTCGGTAGAAGAAATGGTGGTTGCTTCTGCTGTTGCTATAGGTGATTGGACAAATGTTGAAGTTATCACAACCATGCTTGAAGGTGTCTCCAGGCTAGATGTAGAAACTTTTACTGGAGAGGTAGGAAGTGATGCAATGACTTCTGCTGCTATCCTCACAGTATCATCTACCTTAGTGGCTTCTTCTTGTTCATCACTGTCATCTTCAATGTCTTTTATTATTACTGTTTCAATACTTGGTTGGTGAAGATGGTATATGTTCTTCCATGTGGCATTTGCAGCCTTCACAACCGATTCAATATTGTTGATCAGAATCAAACAAGTATTGAACTTTAGTGTCATCTTATTTTCATTTTCCTTCAATGCCTTCTTTATTTCATCATTTTTCAAGCTCAGCATTAACTGTCTCAGGGTTTGATCAAATATGTCTATTACAGTTTGCTTTGCATTGCTCCATCTCATTTTTATTGGATCTAATAAGACTACTGGAACCTGTGGGGCTATTTCATCAGGAGAGTATTTCCACTGTCCCATCTTTTCAACAACAGCATCTTCTATTTCCTTCTGTTCTGTTTCTGATCTGGTTTCATATTTAAAAGATTTTATGTTACTTACTCCAGATCCTGATCCTTCTCTAAAGAGTTTGATCCTCTCTTGAAAGTTTAGAGGAGGCCTTTTTAATACTATATCTTTGTCTACCTTGTCTGCCTTGTCTGCCTTACCTCTTGCACTTCTCCTTGTAAATACAGTAGTGGGAGGCTTAGGTGCTTTAGTGATAAATACCTTTCATTTCTTCTTTGCAAGTTCTGGTTCCTCTATTTTCTCATCCTTTTCCTCTTCTTCTTCATCGTCTTCTCCTTTGTCCTCGGTTAGCATTTACATTTTGGCTATCCTTTTCTTTCCTTTGTTTACCGCCTGTGAAAGCTTTATGCTTAATTCAATTCTTACTTTTGCTTCATCATATGTTCCAAAATATGGAGCTTTGGGATTAACAGGCTAATTAAGAAGGGCTTCAATGATATTCTTGGTTTCATCAATATTTACCTCATAAGGAAGAGGTTTTGCATGTATAATCCTCGGTTTAGCTGCTTGAATATATACATTGTCACAGTCCACCATGAAACAAATGTCATCCTTATAATCTTCAACCAACTTCTGTGGAATCCAGAATCTGTCATTCATTTTCTCTTTGAAAGACTCAAAATAACTATCCATGATGCTTTCGAAATTTTCACCCATTTCTAAAATGTATTCATTTATCTCATAAAGGACTGGCACATCTTTTCTCCATACAACTTTTCCTTTGGAAGGGAAGAATTTCTGAACATAGAAGAATAAACAGACTAGTAAAGATCCAAACTTACGTGGATTGTTTTTGGAAGTTTGAATGCTTTCCATGTTTTTGTTAAACTATTTTAACAATAAATCTGCAAGGTCAAATGATAAGTTATTCTTGACCACTTTGTATGCTAGGTCAATAGCTTCACAGGAGACACTATTCTGTCAACTTGAACTGTATATTTTATGGGCAATTATGTGTGTACCAAACTTCAGTTCAGCATTGGTAATGCTGCTAACTTTCATGCCTCTACCATCCCACTCAGCTAGGGTTTTCTTCTCCAGTTCCTGCCAACCTAGGGTTTTGGTAGTTTTTGCTTTGTTCAACATGGGAAGACCGGTGATTTGATGAATCATCTTCTTGGTGATCTCTATGGGTTGCTCAAGCCAAATCTTGCCATCATGTACACAGCTGAGAATGTATCTAACCCATTTCTCTTGAAAGTTTCGAGGTAAATGTGCAATGTGAACTAATCCCTTATCTTCCAGATGTTTGTGCTCGGGTTTTAGAATACCATCCACACACAGTTCCTCACGCACAATATCTAGCTCTAGGTTTCCCATTTCTTGAATTGCATAGTTGAAATGATTGTGAATATCGTTAATAAGTAGTACCTTAGGAGGAATTTGAGATTGAGCTCCGTTCGGATCTAGGGCTGTTGCAATTGCGGGCACAATCTTGAAATCTGGTGTTCTCCATTCCCCTTGGACTAAGATTTCTGATCCTTTCTTCGTTGAAGTGCTGGATGATGCCATGGTAGCTCACAGAAAATTCTTTTCGCAAAAGTTTTTGAATCGCTGGATTGCTCTTGAAATTTTCTTCTCTCAAAGTGCTAAAAGTTCACGGTGAAGAATGAGTTCGATTTCTTGCCTTTTGTTTACAACTCTGTCATTAATGCTCAGTACAAATTAGGGTATGAATTCTGATAGACTGACACCCACTAAGAATTAATTGCTCGGTAAAGACTTCGTAACTCGGTGAACTCAAGAATTCATATTGCTCCGACCTCGCTCAGTAAAGACTGGTACCGACCTTGCTCGGTAAAGACTGATACCGACCTTCCTGTGATCTTACTGCATCTTGTATGCTGATTTAGATCTTTCTTTTAATTCAGTTCTGGAACTGCTTGAGATTGGTCTATGAGAATACAGTTCCAGTGCTTTCTTGGAAATTTAGTTTGAGTCGGTAGAGCCACCCATTCCATTACTTGGACTGGTTTGCTCGGTAGATTTAGGAATCCACTTTTGTCTCACCTGTTTCCTGACCTTAGTTGCTTCATTCTTCTTTCCATCTTCAACTTCACTAGCATTCATGCAGTTTCTGGCTATGTGACCGAGTTTAGTGCATTTGAAGCATCTTACGGTAGTATCTCTTTTCCTTAGATGATGTTTTATGCAGTTCATGCCAATGTGTCCATATTCTCCACAGTAATGACATCTACACCAGGTGTTGTAGTCCCATCCAAACATTGCTTTCATAATTTGTTCTGCTGGATTGAATGTTTTGGATCTACATTCAGATGCCTCGTGACCTTGTTTGTTGCATTTGTGACAATTACCTCTGAATCTTGGTTTTTCCCTGCATTCATTTGCTTTGTGACCATGTTGATTGCAGTTGTAGCATTTTCCATTGAATTCTACTTTTTCATTTCTCCAACATTTATTTGAAGTATGTCCTATTTTACCACAATGATTACAAGTAGGTTTCTGATTTCTTTGAGTACCTTGCTTAGAAGATTCACCTTCTCCTTTATATCCAAGTCCTGTTTTTCCTTTCTGCCTATGAAGATTTCTCTCATACAGCTGATTCAAGTCTTCTTGGCTTTTCAGCATTCCTTCATTGATTTGTTTTTTGGTGTTTAGGTCATCCACCAATCTTAGATTGATTTCTTTTTCAGATCTTAGTTCTTCTCTTGTACTTTCTATTTCTGATCTTAGATTCAGAATTTCCTCATTTGTATGGGAGATCTGATCAATTAGGTTTTCTAGTTGAAGGGTTTTATTTTGGACTTCATTGTTCCTTCCATCTAATTCATCTTTCAACTTGTTTTTTTGTTCTAAGATCTCACAAAATCTTGTTGAGTGTAGCTCTTGTTCTCTTTTTAATTTTCTCACTTCTTCCTGCAGAGACCCATTCTTTTCTAGGAGTTCTTTGACAGCATTGTTTGCTTCATCTGAGCTATTTGAGGGAAAAAGATCTTCAATCTTTTCTTCAATGTAATTCTGATCATTCATCTGATTTGCAAGTTCCTTCCTTCTTCTTAAGGATTGGGAAAGATGTTCTTTTGCTTCTTTAAGTTTAGCTATGGCCATTTCCAGATCTAGCTTTTCATTTTCAATCACCTTGTTTAGTTTGAATACCTCCATTGTCCTGGATCTTTGCTCAAGCTAGTTAAGCTTAATCTTGAGAACCAACTCTGCTCTGATACCAATTGTTGGAAATATTCAGGAATTAACCGAGTTACTGAGAGGGGAGGGGTGAATCAGTAACTCCAAATTTTCTTACAATTACAGATGTATTAACATATAGTTCACTTTTTCCTTATGCATATAGATAGCATGAAACTTAAAAGCATTCAAAACAATGACACATAGATTTGGTTACCCAGAAACCTTCCAAAAAGAAAGTAAAACTGGGGTGGGGATGAAACCCACAAAGCTTTAGTACTGCAGAATAAAGTTGGCCGGTTAAGGCTTACAATTTGATCACTTCTGATGATCTGCCCTACTAGGAGCAATAAGGATTGCTAAATCCACCCTGTTAAAGGATTTACAAACATACAATGAAGTATGCACTCGGTAAAGAGATTTTACAAAAGACTATTAAGTCTACCCAGTTAAAGGATTTTAGTACTGATTCACCTGTTAGGATGAAACAGTAGATCTCTTGCTTTGCAACTGGATTGCTGATTGAGATTCGCTGATGTACTGATCACCTTCTGTGATGAATTTGTCTTTGTTGTTCCCTATACTGCTATAGCCCTTTGTAATTCTCTTATCTCTACCTTTCTTTCTTTTTCACATTCATACTCATTTTATTACATCTTGACATTTTTACAACATTGTTTATATACAAGTCTAAACAATTAATTACAATTACAATTACAAAGTCAGCTTGACAAATAAACATAAGTGCCACTAAGTCAGCCCAAGTATGGTTACATGGTTCCTGCAAACTAACTTGGTGACTTTCTGATACTCGGCGTCCACTGCATTACTCGACATCATCATGCACTCGGTAGAAGTGAAGGCACGGTTCATACTAACCACTCGGTAGGTTTTGAACTCAGTAAATACTGGTGACTTGGTAGACATAATGTTACTCAGTTTACACTGTCCTGCTCGGTTTGCACTATCTTGTTCGGTTTGCACTGTCTTGCTCGGTTTGCACTGTTCTGCTCGGTTTGCACTGTTCTGCTCGGTTTGCACTGTTCTACTTAGTTTGCACTATTCTGCTCGGTTTGCACTGTTTTGCTTGGTTTGCACTATTCTACTCAGTTTGCACTGTTCTGCTCGGTTTGCACTCAGAATGCAAATAAGTGTTGTCACTAGTGGCAATTCTGCTTAATGCCAATAGCATTATCTACCTCTTGCAATTTTCCTTGTAATATTTTGAATGCTCGAGCCTTCATAAAGAATTTATTTGCATATTTTTTAATGCTACATTTATTTGATCAACATAATAGTCATATTTTACTAGAATTAATTACCTTTCTCTCATTCTTTTCTCAGTTGTGAAACCATAAGTCCATCTAGTAGAAAATTTGTTGTATATTTCTTTGGGTATGCTACTTGCAAATTCAACTAGAATATTTTTTAATGTTATCATCATACTTATTACTACTTCTTCAAGCTTTTCCCACTCCTTGGTGCTCAGTTGAGGATACCTTTTAAGTTTCAGTGAACTAAGCTTTCATGTAGTTCTTATCCTTTTTTCTACCTCATTAATGGTCTGAGGTCTTGTATTCACCACAACTCAGAATTTATCTATATCTTCCTCATTTGAATCATTGTCATCTTTTTCTCTTATCAGTTTTCTTCTCTACTTTGGTTCAGGGAGCTCGGTGGTGGCCTTTTCTTTCCTTTTCTGATATGTACGAGTCGGTGTAGGCCTAGTTATTTTTGCAACACCTTTCTTCAAAGGTGGTGAACTAGTAGTTTACGATCTAGTCCTAGACCTAACCTTTTTACCTTTCCCTTTATAAGCCTTAGGTGGCTCTTCTTGATCATGTTCCTTCAACTCGGTGGCCTCTTCCTCTATGTCTTCACTGACTGGTGTATGATCCTCAGTTTCTTCTTCAATAGGTTCCTCAATGTCTTCATCTGTGACACCAAATTTTTTCTTAAGGTTTTTAACCATTTTCTCCTTTTTCCTACCCATCTTCTCAACTACAAGTCCCATCTTGATTCTGGACTTGGCTTCCTCAAATTTTCCAAACCTTGTAGCCTTCTTGTCTTTGGGCTCGAAAAGTAAAGCCTTTATAGATTTTGTAGCTACATCTATGTCAATCTCATAGTCCATGGGTGCCAGCCAAGCTGTTCGTGGCTCTATAGCTTTGATAAGGGTGGTTTCGGTATCCACCAGAAAACATATATCATCTTTGAATTTATCTATCAACTATTTTGGTATCCTTGTTATTTTCTCCATTCTCTCCTTGAACTAACCAAAATATTCTTCCATAATAGGCTCAAAGTTCTTTCCTAAGTTCTTAATAAACTCACTAATCTAAACTATAATAGATTGGTTGATATCCCATTCTATATTACCGACTGATGGAAAAAAAATTTGCAAGTAAAATAATGTACACACCAATAACAAGCCAAATTTGTAAGTATTGGATCTTGATACCCTGATTGTTCTCATATTCTCCTCTAATTGCCTCAACATCAATTCAGCTAAGTCAAGTTGCAAACCCTTTTTCACAATATTGTATGAAATATTGACTACTCCACATGAAACACTATTTGGTCTGCTTGATTGGAAAATTTTATATGAAATGATATATGCACCAAATCTCATTTCAGGATCACTGATGGTGTTTATTCTCAAGCCTCTACCATCCCATTTTGTGCCATTTAGCTTCTCAATCTCGGTACGTGTCTGGTGCCTTAGGGATTTGGCTTTGTCATTCGTCAGATACTCTATCATTGCATGCATCACATCCTTTGTTATCTTCATAGGTTCATCTATCCATAACTTTCCTTCATGTACTTAGTTTAGTATGATGTGTATCCATTCTATTTTGAATTCCTTCAGGAAATATAGGGCATTGGTTAACCATTTTACCTATAAGTGTTTGTGATAATCTTATAGCTTGTCATAAGTTCAAAGCTCTTGATATGTGGATTAAATTTTAAAGTCTTTGATTTCATTTATTTTTCAGTGGATGTATGACCTAACATCCTTTATGAGAAGAAACCTAGGTGGTATAAGTGAAAATGTGCCCTTGTCATCGGGTTGAGCTGTAACTTCCAGATTAAGTTTGAAAGGAGGCTTAGTGCAAGTTGCGTTCTTGATCAAATTAATTTTCTTGCCCTTGTCATCCTTGGTTTGTACGGTTTGTGAGGATGAATCCATTGTGATTTCTAACTTGGGGCTTTCAATGAACTGGATACAGAGAACTTGATTAGTTCCAAACGTACTTGATTCGAACTTCAACTATTTGCAATGTACTTAGATCTCTATGAAATTATTGGATTTCCTCTACTTAAGTTTCACTCAAATCACTTTCCTTCGCTCTTGATTGTTGTGTAAGAAAATGAGTTCATTTCTTGCTAATTTATAGACAAAAACCTTGATGGGTGCAATAAATGCTTTGCCAGCTACCACTCGGTTGTCATTTAAATAATTTGGTTAACACTATAGATACCATAGCTTGGTGAGTACCATGAAGACTCAATTTTCTTTTACATTTTCACCAACTGGAATTTCTTACTCGGTCCAGTTTAACTGACTAAACTTGTTTCAAGTTAGCAACAATATAATACCCTAGTGCATCTTAATTTATGCTGATGTGGCATTCATGCAATAGATATAAGGAACTATTGTAAGATATACCCTTTTGAAATCTAGTTCCATACTTACTTGGATAGCTTAGGTGGACATGGTGAGATCACCTAATCTAATGGATGAGGTGTCACCGACTCTTGTGCTTGGTCTAGAAACTTCATTTGATGCTTTTCTCCATATTTGATTCCTTATCCTCATGATTTATTCAATTGTGTTTCCATTTTCACTAGTACTCAGTTCTGGTGCTCGGTCTCTACAATCTTTACTTAGGTGACCGACCTTATGACAGTGCAAACATGTCATTCCAGAATTTGACCAATTATGAGAATTTCCTTTCCAGTACCTTTTGATACAATTAGCTGCAATATGTCCATACCTACCACATGTTGTGAAATTAACCCGCATGTTGTAATCCTAAGTGTATGCATTACCTTTCCTTCTTGGTTGATATGTCTTGTTTTGTCCTCTCAGTTTCTAGACTTGTTTCATCTTTTTCTTGTATTTTTGTGATATGTGTCCATGTATGTTGCAAGTGTGGCAATGCTTTTCCATATAAGGTTTCTTAGATGACTTGTTTAGCTTTGATCTACATTCTTGTCCTTGATGTCTGTACTTACCACAATTGTAACAATAACCATTAAATTTAGGAATGGATTAAGGAATACCTTTTTCTTTTCTTCTACAAACATTTGATGCATGGCCTGGTTTACTAGAGTGATACATTAGAGTTTCTTTGGCCTTGATTTTGCATAGGCATTCTTCTGTTTAGTTTTTCTTAATGACTCTCCATGCTTAATATAGCCTAAACCAGTGGTGTTGTCAATTCCTTTTTGACTGCATAAAAACTCATCTATCCTTTTTGTAATTTCATCATATTTCTTAATCATCTCATTGTGTTGTTGTTGAATCTTTACTTCATTCTTTAAACTTTCATTCTCTTCTCTCAATTCACCAATGTCTTTCAATCTTCTAGTAAGTTCACAATTTACTCAGTTGACTTCTTGACTCATGACAACCATCTGATTAGAGATTTCAAAATGATGTTCGGTAAGTCTTATTATCTTAGATTCTTTTTCTTCCAACTTTTCAGTCATTTGTCTTATGTCATCAATAGCCAGATTCCTTTCTTGTTCTGCCTTCCTTGCATTTTTCATGACATCAATCATTCTAACCATTTTTGATTCCTGACCGATCTACTGTGATTTCACTTGTTTAGTAAGATGTTGATTCTTTTCAGATGGATCTGATATGGTTCCTTCAAATACATCAGATATGCTACTAGATCTAGATCCAGATCCTTCAAATGGATTGTCTATCTCTTCTTCATGATAATCAGTCTCTTTATACTGAAGTGCCATATCCTTCCTCTTTGTCAATAACTTTCTCAGTTCCTCTTTGGCTTCCTTTAATTGTTCAATGTAGATCTGCATCTATATTCTTTGATTCTCAATAGTCTTGTCAAGCTTATACCTTTCCATCCTTAAGATATTTTCTCTTAAGTGGTTAAACTTCCTTAACAAGAGAATAGGCTCTGATACCAATTGTTGGAATTATGGAAAGGTGTATACTGAGAGGGGAGGGGTGAATCAATATCCTTAAAACTTTTCAAAGTAATCCTTTTGAATATCAACTTCAATAACCGACTGTATAACTTTGAATTCAACATACATTCAATAGTATAACTGAAATGTAAATGCATGAAAGTAAATTAAAAAAACATTCATGAAACTTCAATACACATTGACACATGTATTTGGTATTGTAGAAACCCATGTTAGAAGGTAAAAAATGTGGTGGGGATGGAACCCACAACGCTTCACTTCTGCAGAAATAAAGTTTCTAGTTAAGGCTTACAAGAATGATCACTTTTGGTGATCTTACCCTATTAGGAGTGACAAAAAGATCAGCTAGATCTACCCTGTTAAAGGATTTTAGCAACACAATATATGTGTGCACTTGGTTAAGATATTTAACTAAGAATGGTTAAGTTCACTCTATTAGGAGATTTTGAATCTGCTACAATTGTTAAAGAGTAACAGTGATATATGTAATACAAATCAAATTGTTGATATTAGATCCTTTAAATAAAATAAAGATATCACCTTGTTGTGATGAGTATATCCTTTTGAACTTCTCAATAGCCTTATAGCTATTTTGTTAAACTAAATGCTTCCTTTGAAATCCTTATGTCAAAACCCTATATGAACTTAAGATGTCCTTGAGTGCAGCTACTCCATGAAGATACTTGTCAAAATGACATCCTTAAAAATTATATATCAAACTAACCTTGACCTAATTAGGGTTTTACAGTATCTTAGAAAACCTAAGATCAATGGTTCACAAAAATAACCTAGATCATCATTACATAGGAATCATCATCATTAAATGATTACATCTGCAATAAATATTCACCTTGATCTTGGTAAACTATTTTCTTAATTAGCAAAAAGTTGTTCACCTTGAAGAATGTGTCATTCCAAACTTTTATGTGAACTCTAGATTACTCGGTAAATACTGTCTCTCGGTCTCAGTTATTACTGGTGCTCGATAATCCTGTGTACTCGGTAACTATTATGCTTAGTGATCTTTCTTCTTGGTGACTACTATGTATTGATAACCAACTAAAATGTCTTCATGTGTTTACCGACTATACAACTGAATACTAATGACAACATTTAGTCCATCTAGGAGTAACATCTAGAACATCTAACACCACTGCTAGAATTGTATATAAATTAATCTAAGTATGAAGATCAGTATGCATGTGCAAAGAAGAGATTGCAAATAGAAGGTGATGAGAAGAGAAGCTACCGAGTATAGAGCAGTAAAGAGCAGAGAGTAATTGTGATTGTGAATTGAATCTAACGAGTACTGAATTTTTATTGTGAGAGGTACACAATATGAGGTAATAAGTTAGTGAGCATAAAGAGTCTGATATGCATATGATTGATGCAAGTTTAATAGACAAGTTTGTGTTAATAATTAAAGAGTAATCAGAATTGTAAAGTCTCTTAACCGAGCAAATCCTAATAGATCTTATATTGTAAATCTTTTAACCAGATACAGTTCTTAGATTAGAATTTTAAAATCCTTTAGCAAGGTAGAATTAGCAGGTCTTAAGACTCTTAACTAGATTAATACTCGTAATAGGGTAAGCTATCAAAAATAGCTAACAGTGTAGCTCTAACCGAGCAAACTTTTTACTAGAGTAGTGAAGTTTTGTGGTTGTCATCCCTACTGCAGTTTTTATCCTCTAACAAGGATTTGTGCAATATCAAAATGAATGTGTTATGAGTTATGTGTTATGTTTTATATATTTTATGTGATGCATGCAAAGGTTATGGAATCAATAAATGGTTAAGAAAGAAAGTTCAAATAGTTTAAAAGTATTTTATAGTACTAATTCACCCCTCCCCTCTTAGTAATCACCTTTCTATACCTAATGTAATAGTTATTATCTCCCTATGTATTCCCTATTGTAATCATTATAATAATGTGGAATACATTCTATCAACTACCACTTTCCTTTTATTTTTTAAGCATAAACAAAGAGTTGCATGAAGTATCTATTTTTTTCCAATATGTAAATCATGCACCAAATTCAAATATGATTAATGATGAGAACACACTTTGCATAGAGGGGGGAGTGAATTAGTATAAGACAAAATTTTACTTATTTTAAATTTAGTAACCAGAATAATAGGAAACACACAAGATCAATACAATTAAGAACATAATATTTATTTAGAAAACATTTCAAGGAAAAATTATAGAGAAGAACTACTTGGATATACTATCCAAATCTAGTAATAAAAACAATAAAATGATCTAACAATATTTGAAACAACCATTCTACTAGAGATACCAATTTTGACTTACATAATTTGCAGCCACCAACCTACTAGAGACACTAATCTCTACAACTGAGCACCAACTCAATAAAAGAAGCCAACCTCTTTTTATAGGAGGCACAAAAATCTTATGCAAAAATTGACCTTCTAGATTCTGCTTCTTCAATAGATGATGAATGCATTTTTTTTCCACTTTCACACTTCGGGTAAGTGCACCAAGATGGTGAACAAAAAGGGGGGTTTAAGTGGCCACTTTTTTCCTAAAATCAAGTAAACCTAAACTTCGAAGAGAAATTCGAGGGTCATGCACTCAAAATTAGGAGTTGTACAAATAATAAGAATTGTATTACTTTGAATCGAGTTTCAAAAATACTAAAGTTTCTTAAAAATGGATAATATTAAGAGGTTCAAACCCGCTGCACACAAAAAACTATTCCTAATTTTTTTAGAAAAAAATAACATAGATGATTCTGTGCACTTCACAAAAGATATAGTTAGATTTAGTATTTTGCATTGGTAGTATGATAGGTAAGAGTGAGATCTAGAAGTTGTGTAGTTTTTTGTAATTTTTGTTTAGTATTTTTTTAAATGATTTTTAGAAGTGGTTGTATACTAAAAATATGGTGCTTGTTCGTGTGCTGGGTATAAGTTGCATCAAAATAATTGAAAATGCAAACTTTTTTTAAAAAAGTGTATAGAATCAAGTGTAAAATAATAATATGTAATTTTTTTTAATTTGGTCAAGTAGATCAAAATTTATTAAGAAAATGGTAGACATATGTCTCTGAGGAATGTGAAGACACTAGTAAAGAAAATTAAATTTTACTATACTAATGTTGTCCAAAAGTATAAAAATTTATTTTGTTAGAAAGTTGAGAAGATGTGTGAGATTATTGTAGTAATTTTATAGATGCCCACTTGATGATGTGTAAAAATGATGATGAGGAAGTTGAGAAATCATCTTGGAAGATCAAAAGATGTGTAAAGGGAGGGAAATAGAGGCAAAAGGACTTCCAAGATTTAGGGTCATTGTGATGCAGAGGCCCTAGGTGGACTTACAATCATTCATTTTATGAGGGACTTCACAAGTGTTTCTACAAAACCAATCAAGCATCTTAATGAGGATCCTTCTCATTGATCCTATCTACCCCAAACCTTATCAGAGTGCACACTATTAGTTGTGCCATCATAGGCTCTACATAATTGTAATCATCCCAATGTCCCTCCATCCAATCACTAGTTTCATCTCATCCCCACACAATACCTAATCCCTTCACAAAACTTCCCAACACATTCATGAAGGAAATTCATCACAAACTGCCATGTTGTTGTCCCTTACATAGACCCGAATATAGTCATTCATAACTTTTGACCCCGATCAAATTTCTTCGATCGCTCTGGTCAGATGTGGTACAACTTGGCCCTCTCCAACATCCCAAATCTGGTCTGATCCAACAGTTCATTAGGGAGATATTTCCCCCTCACTAAGACTATTATTTTCTATGACAGTCATTCCTCCATTTCCCCATAACCAGGAGTTCTTTGTGCTTAAAATTTACAAAAACAACATAAAACCTGCATAGGAATGAACATTAACATAAACCATAACTATGCCAATCCATTTCTAACCATATTAGCAATGAAAGAGAATTTTTAAGCATCCAAAATTTGGACTATACCCTCACGGGAAAGAACAAGAAAATAATAGAGAATTTACATTTTCGTTGATTCTAAACATATGATACAATGTTTCTTTTCTCTGAATTCAACCCAAAACACACCACTAAAATCCCCTACACTCCTCTCCTCCCAAAATCATGCATAGCCAAGGAAAATAAACCTTTTTCCAAACTGGTTACAACTTCCAACTTCCTCTTAACCGATCACAGTCAGTTTTTATGACTGTTACAATTAGTTTATGTTGTCAAGTTGACAACAATAACCACTTATCCCATGGCATTTATATTATTAAAATAAACTTTATAAAGCCTCTTAGGATCAAATCCTAATGCTTTAACACTCTAAACCCTTCTTAAACCCTCTATGAGCTTCTATGGGCTTCATTTTGCCAATTTTAGGCATTTACATCATTTTAGCACTTCAAGTGCATTTGACCCATTTTAATGGCTCTATTGGCCATATTACAACATTATGGACCTTTATAGGTCATTAAAAACCTTCATCAACCTTAGGATCCACAAATGACCCAAGGTACACTCTAACCCCTCAAATTCCATTAAGGCTTACAATATTGATCTTTTAACAAAATGATCAAAGGATATTCAAAACACAAATAAAGGACCATTAAAGGTCTTATTACAATCATATGACCCAACATGGTCATGGTGATCTCTTTTTGCCCCCTAGGATCTATTAGTGACCCAAGTGTCTTCTTAAGTCTTCATCCTTGGTCCTGGTGCTCCTGCACCACATTCTCCAACCCTCTTACCTAACCATAATGTGTACGGGTTCCTTAGTACTAAATAACCCACACGCATTTTGTAAGACTAAAAATGTCTTCCCTAGTTCTACACATGATTTTAGTTCTACAGAACATGCATGTGTTATGAAGAAATAAAAACATATGCTTGTAAACTTAGCATACACTTCATAGATGTATATAGTTACATATATAATATATGTATATGTACATGTGTATATATGTGTATGTGTATCTCTCTCTCTCTCTCTCTCTCTCTCTCTCCAGAACACACATGCATTATGAAGAACTTATAGTTATAATTCTTCATAATGTGCACGTGTTATGAATAAATTTTATTATTTTTTAATTGCCCATTTTAGGATTGGTTTCCCCGAGCCTACACATTTCAAAATTCAAATAACATGCACGCATTTTACAATTTTTAATATTTTTTTAATCATCTGGCCACTTTTCAGACCAGTAACTTGGTGCACTGGATCCTTCATAACATCTTGCCTCTATATTAAATATTATTTGCACTAAAGCATCTTCTCTATATTTGAGTGATAAAATATCTTCCTACATCTCATACTTAGAAATGCACTTCACCTTTCTATACCCCTTTCGACACCAAAATTAATTGAATAAAACACATAGGTTGGCCTTATAAAATTAAAACATAATAATCAAATTTCATGAGTTGGCCTCCAATCAAACTGCTTTCGAAATTATAAAATATCGTGAGTTAGCCTCCAATAATTCAATTACACCTCTTTAAAAATAATAAAATGTCATGGTTAGGCCTCTAGTTATACCTTTTTTTAAATAATAAATTTTATGAGTTAACACAAAAATGAAACAAATATAGCAAACAATTTCTCAAAATTTAACATCAACAATCTTTATTATCAATAACAATATTTCCAACAATCTCACTCTTAAAACCAATGAACATATTTCTAAAAATATTCCTTCTTTGAAAGACCATACTTCGATACCAATGAAAATATTTTCAACAATTAATGATAAAAAAAACTAATACTAACAACTAAAATTTCAAATGAACTAACAATAAAACATTTTATATAAACTCAAAGCTTCCGTTATCTCCATCCTCCATCTTTTGGAAGATTATTGAGAAAACAATTTCTAAGTCATGATTTAGAAATCAAAGTAGAAAACAAATACAAAACAAAATATTCCTATTCTAAACTATCACAAACCTTAGAGCATGCAAATGGAATTCAAATAAAAACACAAAACAATGCAAAAATCCATTCCAAAGTATTTTTTTCTCTAACTAATGGAGATGTGGATGCCCTTATGCACAAAAGTTTTGTTTTTTTTTAATAAAATATGGTTAGCATAAAGTGGAGATGAAACACATAGGATAGTCTGCTATTTTTTTACATTTTAGGGAGGGAAAATATATGTTAGAGATTCGACGGGAAACATCAATGGTAGAGAATGAGTGAAAATATATTTCCTAGGACTAAGCAGAATACGATGGAGTTTGTTTGAAGGTGTTATCCATAGGATTGCATTCACTAGAAATAGGAATTTTTTTTGCAACCATAGAAATTTGAGGTATAAAAGTATTTAATGATTTCTTTATTCTTCAAATTTGGTGGAAGAAATATAAATATTCTTGAAATTGGTGGAAGAAATATAAATTTATTTATTAATTTCATTATTTATCTGATAGGCTATTTGTGGGAGCTTTGCTTTTCGAAAAAAATAAAATTACTAAAAAATTGTCAGCCCTTTCCATTTTTTTTTTACAGATATACAAATTTTTGGTTATTTTTTTCAATCTTACAAATCTCAAACAAATCTCTAATTTTACTTTGTTTTTGCTCATCTATGTTTGCTAATCTTGAATATTTCATGTGTTTTCTATTTTTTACTCTTATAAATGTCTTTGTTTCTATGATTTTTTAATTTCATTATTCATTGAAATTTTATTTCCATAATCATCTCGAGGGATTTTTTGTGTTTATTTTTTGTTTTTTCAATTGTATGTAAATATTTGAATGATCGTCTATAATTTTTAGATTTTATTCTGTACATTATTAATGCTCATTTCACATTTTTAAAATGTAATTTCCTATCACTTGAGATTGATAAGAGTCTAATGTTTTTGATTAATTTGGATGTAATTAATTTTTTTTGTTATTCTTGTACGGAGAAAACAAATAATTGAATGATCATCTATAATTTTTAGATTCAATTCCCTACATTATTAATGGTCATTTCACATTTTTGAAAATCTAATTTCTTATCTGCGAACCATTGCATGCACAAAAGCATGTGACTACTAGTTTTAGTAATTTGAGGTGGAAAATAGGATAATTTAAAAATAGAATTATTTTATTAGATAAAGTAAATTAACTAAATAATATATAATCATTTAGTTAATTTTGGATAAAATTGTATTAGGAAAAACTTATATATCTATGTTTTACCCATCCTTCATATGAATATGAAGTTAGATTCAAGTGAAATTGTGCCAAAGAATAATAAAAAGTGGGATGAAGTCAAGATTTAATACAAAGTGCCAATTTCTAGTTTGATTCTTTTAAGAAAAGGATCAAACAGTTGAAGGCCAAGTGTAAGCGCTTGATTGAGGAAGAGAAGAAAGTTTTGCAGTTTGAATGGCCTAATGAAGATGTTTTCCACGAGTGGGAATCAAGGCTTATTTAGGAATGACAAGTGTCTAGTGGCGCCAGAACCAAGATAAAGATGATGCTCCTGTCTATTCGGCCTCCTTGCTTTCTGTTAGAGAAGACTTTTGATAGTGACCTTTTTTTCATGTCATAGAAAATATTGTATATCCTATTACAATGTGACATCTATACTTTCCCAGTTATGAAGCCTGTTACAACCCTATGTCTATAAAGGGTTTCCAAGACTGGGAAGGAAGGGTCCAAATTTTCTTTTGTGATAGCACTTTTGTGTCATAGGTAGTCGGTCCAAATAGCACATAGTTGTAGAATGTTAATGTCTATATTTTGAATTCAAGATTTAATGAATAAATTTTTTTAGTTCTTATTTCTAAGTTATTTTGTCAAGTTTTGCAGAGCAATACAGTGAATGTACTTTTCTCAAGGAGATTAATACAAAATCGTTGCACGAATATTTGTGTCTAAAATCTTGTCTCCTCTTGTCTTGGTTTTACTGATTTTATGAATATTTAAGCAAGTCTTAAAGTTCATTTGCAACTCTTTTAGGTTGTATATCATTTCATTACTGCTATTGGTTCAAACAACTGAGTAAATGCTTCTATGATTTGATAAGATCACTAAGATATAATAAAGGATATTATAAGAATAGGGTTTTAATGATAACAATTGATACATTTATTTACGAAGTGAATAAATAGATCACAATCTTCATTGTAGTTCGGTGACTATGTGAAAATAAAAAATGGATAAGGCACTAGTCAGTGTTTAAGAAGTTAGACAAATATTCTTATGTTGTTCATGGTTAAAATACATATCAAAATCCAATTTAATCATTACTCAAAAGGAAGAAAGGTTTAAAAGATGGTCATCTCTTAATACTGTGGTCTAATAGATGCATTGTTGGCTACTCTTAGATCTATTTAGTATCATTCAGGAAAATAAGTTTTATGTGACCAAATCCACTTTAAAGGGATTATAAACAAAGAGTTGTAAAGAAAATATCAATCCTAGGTGTACCTGCCTTGGTTCTCCTGAGCCATAAGTGTAGAAGGAATTTTTTCTTGTTAGTTGGCCCAAGCTCAAATAAGGTATGCTTAATATGGGAAATATCTGACCCCTAGGTGTACTTTATTTATTGTCTCTTGGTTATTCAAAATTTATTGAATCATAAGCCAACAGTCCAAACCTAGTAGTAATAATAGTCTTGGGTCTTTATGGATAGTTGGACTAAGTTTATTGGTCCTTCCTTGATTTGTAGTGGTTCACTTTGAGGATGGAGTGTTGTGATTGTTGAGATATTTGTACACCTAGTGTTTCATGATCACATAGATTGTGAACCTTTAGAGATGTGTGTTTTTTGTTTTCGAGTCTTGGACTTGTCAAGAATATAGATGTTTGGTCTTATGAGATCTATGTGATTGAAGGATTGAGTACCAAGTGGATTGATCCCTACTTTTTGTAGATTTTCAAGAGTAATCCAAATATGATTAGGGAGAGTGTTGGGAAAGAGATACTGATACACATTGATTGTACATATGTTTTAATTTATGGAAACTATACTCATTTCATATAGCCTCCCAACATATTTTGTTTATACTGAAGGAATCTATGGAAAATTGACTAAGTATGGATGAACGCATAGTAGTATACAGGTTCAATAATATGATTGGTATGAATATGTTTGGTTGAATTTGTTAGCACCCTAAAAAATTTTCATGTCTCCTGGTCTTTTCCCCTGGTCCCTGCAGTGTTTTTCCTAGTCTCTAGCCTAGAAACCCTTGCAAATATTCAAAATCTAGCCGTTACTTTGAAAAACCTTGGCCCTGTTCTAATTTGATGTTACCTTTTTCGGGCCACTTAAAGTCCTAATTCACATGTGCCTTATTATTTCATCACCTCGCAGGGTCATGTCCTTTAATTCTTCCTAAGTTTTTACCCCGACTCCCTTTAATATTTCCCTATGCCTATGTTTCCCCGGTTAATCTTTCCTAAGTCTCCTGGCCCAGCAGTGTTTTAATTTTTCCTAAGTCAGCGCCTTAATTTTTGCAAAGTAAGTTTTCTGGATTCGATTGTGTAAGTATTTTTAGCATCAACGTTTACTCTTAATCCTTGCACTTTCTCTTTCCTGATGATGGATCACAGAGTGTGATCCGAAACGTTGATGCTAAAAATACTTACACAATCGAATCCAGAAAACTTACTTTGCATTACTAATGGATTGTGGAAATCTTATGTTGTGCCTTAATTTTTCCTATATTTCAACTTAAATTTTCCCGGGTCCGGCTCTCCGACACCATCTCAATCCGACGATTGTCACAAAAGTGCAAGGGATTTGTTAGAGCTATGCGATGTCACGACGTCTGTTGATCTTCCTTTATGACATAGCCCTTCAAACAGGTGGGTCCAATGAAACGTAGGTACAAATGGCAAGTTGTGATTGGTCCATGAGTGAATGACTGGATGTGCTATCAGTGGGACCTAGTTTTCAGCATGTCAGAGGGTCCTAACACTTGCAAAGCATCGACGATGGGCATAAGTTCTTAAGAAATATGTCAGACACATGAGATTATCAGATGACCGTTGATTTCATATCTTGTAAGAGGGTTGTCAGAGCAGGGAGAGATTCTCCATCCGACGATTGTCTTATAATCTGATAGAATCTCGAAGGTCTATGCAAAGATGAGATAACTGTTGATCTTCTTGTGTGGGCCCATCAAAATTTCCTTAGTCTTTTGGCGGTCCTGATAAATGTTTGGCAATTCCGACAATTTTTAGTGCTTTTCACTCATTTGCGCAATGATTTGGCAGTGTTCTAAAAGGTCTGGCGATTTAGCAAAGGAAGCTCACATGATCGCTAAGTATTTTAGTGGTGACTTAAAATGTTCTGTGAACTGGCAAAAACTTTCAGCCGCTAGTTCGCCATATGTAGCTGGGATGAGTTAAATTCCTTTGGTTGGTTATTTGCGGGGTTAAGTGGTGAGTTAGTGTTTTCACTTCGCGAATAGGAAATGCCTTGTCGCATGTTCACTAGGGTTAACCCAAGGGTGGCACTTGAGTTAAAGTCATAAAGCCCGTGAAACATGAGGATCCGATGGTCATGATATAAAGTTGATCTAAATTCAAATGTTGACCACCAATTTGCTACTGGCGCTGGAAGCTAGCCATTTAATTTCAATTTCAAATTTATGAGGGTTTCTCAGTGACAGAAAGGACTAGTTTTGAATGCTTTCACAGTCAGATTTTATTTGTTTGGTGGCGCTGGTGGTTGCAGTGTGGTCCAGGGTGTTCCATGATCGTCTGCAGGGGTCTGTACTATGTTTTTGTGCTCGAGGTGTGTTCGTAGGTGGCCAATTTGACTGGTTTTCATGGCAATTCCTTGTTGTTTTGTACTGTTCTCACAAATTTTGATGATTGCAAATCTGTTTGAGATTCATTTTCTCTGGATTGCCTGTGTTTCTTCCCCTGCAATAACTTCTAATGTAAATTTTTGATTGGTTGGGTAGTTGAAACCCTTACCCTAGTCACCCGAAGCTTGATGCATCCTCTTTGAGGATTCCAAGGTGACTAGTGGTATAAGTAGTGAAATGCTTTATTTTGTAATGGTTCCTTCTTCTGCAATTTTGAGGAGAACTAGTTCCATGAAGGGTCCTTTTCCTATAGATTTTCTCTACTTCTCTGCATATAGGGTGTTCTTTTCTTCCTTTGTTGGCTCAGAGAATATGATATGTATTGTAATTGATTTGTCTTATGTATGAGGATTCAATTTACTCTTACTGTTACCAAGCTATCTCCATTTGAATTCTAAATTCAATAATCATACATCAAGGGTGTTTGATTTTTTTGTTTGCATTTCCCATGTGTTTGCAAGTGGAGTTGTCTTCGCAGAGATAACTAGTTTAGGATTAGTTTTCATGTATGTATGAGCTGAGGTGTCAAAGATATGTCATTCTTGTCTTCTAGTGGATGTTGGTTAATGTATTGTCTATTTATAGGTCTCTTCTAAGGGGAGGGTCAAAATCCTTTGGATGGGTAATAACATACTTGAATACATAGGTGGGTTTTTAAAGTGAGGTTTGGTCATGGTGTGTGATTGATGTTAGGCATCAACACATTGAGTATTTTGTCTTCTTATTTCATAGCTGTCTATTGCAATAGGATATTTGACTTTGTGGCCCATTGGACAAGGAACTAGTCTATGGGGACTTAGAGCATCTCAGGGGTCCTTTCAACCCATCTCTAAATCATTTACTTTCAGTTCCACCCTTTCCCTTTCATGTTGTTAGTATAGGTCTTTGGTTTTCATGCCCATTGTATGCAAGTAGGGCTATTGCATTAAGAATTTTCTTCATGGGGGTATAGGATACCTATAAGGGTTTGAAGACTATTCCACAATAATCCATCTGTAGACCTATTGTTTATCATGAGGTGTCTTGAGTGTGCAGATAAGGCAATACCCGCTTGAGTGATGTGGAGCTCAAAGAAGAAGGAGGATGTTCTCTATCCTCATCAATTGGACTATTTTCTTGTCAAGCTTGAGTGCCTACCCTGAGAATCAAGCTCATCTATTGATTCAAGTTTGGTCCTGCAAGGAAAAGCTCCAACATAATTATGAATAGAAAAGTTAGGAGAAGAATGTTTGGAGTATATTCTATGACATCCTATGATCATTGAAGATGATAATATTTTTTGGTTGAGTTTTGATGATATAAGTATTGGTTTGGCAGAGAAGTGTGGAAGGTAGATTCATTCAGGAGGTGGATCGATCAACAATCCTACTAGATCGATGATCTAATTGGTTTGATCATATATTTTAGTAGAGATGATATGCTACACATTATATACATTTTGGTAAAGGTTAACATGGAGATTTGATCAATTTATTTGTCAAAGTTTCTCACATTACACACTTTTCTGTTAGAGATAATAGTGGACCTATTATATTTTATGATAGGTATATAAGATCAATTTTTTGAGTTGATCATGAGCAATAATAATGTGGTGATGATTACAGAATAGTGTGTAAAGATCATAGATGTTGTGTACTTGATTGCAGAGAATATGTATGTATATTTGATGAACTTGCATGGAACTCTGCAAGTATATGTGATGCTACTTCTTAGTTCATAATTTTGGATTGTAGTCCAATACTATCTATAAGAAGTGAGCTTTCTGAGAGTTTCAGCCTTCTCTTTTGTAATTGAGAAGTGTGCTCTACGAAGCATGCCTAATGATATTGCATTCCCTTTTGTAATTTACCCTTAACTGAGTTAACTATATTTATGCAAAGATATTTGTGGGTTCCATCCCCACCATGGTTTCTCCCTTAACTGGGTTGCCATGCAAAAATCATGGTGTCATGAATTTGTGGATTTTTACTTTTCTCTGTATCTATTTACTTTTCATTGTGGTTATTTTATGGTTGTGTAATCAGATTAATAAATTTAAAAGGAGCCAAACACTAATTCAGCCCCCCTCTTAGTGTTCATCAATACCAATAATTGGTATCATAGCCTAGTGCCTCACAATAAGTCTAACAGCTTAAGGAAGGTCCTTTTGGGTGATTCAACAATTTCTAGTAGTATTCAAAAGAAAATCCTAATTGCACTTGAAGATGTTGATAAATCAAATTTTGAGATCATTGAATTGAAGGAAAAACTCAAAGAGGTTGAAAGCTTTATAGAGAGTTTGAAGGAATAGCTAAAAAAGTACAAAGAAAAGAGAAAAGCTCTTGTTGAACAATTGCAACTAAAAGGAAGCAATGATAATTCACAATTCATGAAAGAAAAATTAGATGAATATAAACAACTTGTTAAAGATAAAAATAACTTGAAGCATGAAATGGAATCCATGGTGATGAAAATGACTAAGGAAGTTGAGACAAGGAAGAATCTTGAGAAATCCCTAAAAGATAAATATGAGGAATGTCACAAACTAAATTGTGAGATTCGACAATTGCAACCTAATCTTTAAGAATATAGATACAATGAGAAAGATCTTGAAAGGGTTAATGAAGTTATGAGGAGAGAACTTGAAACAACTAATGAATTCAAAGAAATATTTAAAACCAGTTCAACAAAGCTTGATGAACAACTTGAGAGACAAAGAGTAGTAGGATAAAAAAATAGTTTAGGCTTTGAGAAAGGAGAAAGTAATGGATTACGAGGGCAAACAAATTGATCAAAAAATCAAACAAAAAAACCAAAGGAGAAACCTATGAGGAAACCAAATTTCAATGGAAGATGGTAACAAGGTTGTTCATACAGTGAAGGACTGCAAAAGAAAATCAAATGCTATATCCTTTTTCAAGTTATCATTATACTTGCAAAAACTATAGACACAAATAAAGCCTGTTCAAAACTAAGATAAGGCAAGGAAATGTTCCTTGTTACAAATGAAAACAATTTGAACACTTGGTGAAGCAATGGAGATTAAATTAGAAAAATCAAGGTATGAAAAACCCAATGTGGTGTGTTTCAATTGAAAAAAATGGTCACATTGCTAGGAATTGTAATATAATAAAGATAGAGGTTCAATGGAAATAAATAATGCTAGGGATGATAAGGAAAAGAAAATTGTTGATTTTGAAGAGGTTAAGAAGGAAATGAAGAATACATGGATGAGAAAAGAGCAGATTGATTCTATAGGATATATCACACTAGTTTTTGTTGTGGATAATGTTTTTTTCTAATTAATTAGGGCTGGGACCTAAGGGGGAGTTCTTCATACTTAAGCATACCAAATTGTTTCGTTAGAATTTCCTCAGTCTCATATTTTACACAAACAGGGTCACTGCATAGAATTGTAGTGAGTCTCTTCTTTGTTTTGAATAATGGTCTTGTGTTAGCAAGTACCTTTTTCACTTCTTCTTGATACATCTTCGGTTGCAATTTCATTAAAACATACTTGATTAATTCCTTATCCTTTTTAATGGTTGCATGCCATCTAGCATCAAGTTTGTTATACAAGGAAGAGGGTATCTATCCTTGTAACTCCATCAAAGTTAAACTAAAAAATTTCATATTCTAAACTACAACATCTTCAATTAATTCTTGATTCTCTTTCCCAAACTTATCATAATACTTGTTCACTCCAACAAGTATACACCACTTTCTTACTTCATTGATAATTTGAAATCTAACATAGTATTATCTTCCTTAGTGGTGGGGGAACCTACCACCTTAGATTTATTACCTTTGGATTTGAGCTATTTTTGTTCTTTTTCTGATTCAGTCTCCCCACTTTCTTCTTTACATACTTTCTAAAATATTTTTACTTTGTCCTTCTTTCTCTTCCCTATTATTATGTATGTGCGTGGTGCCTCTATGACCGATGCAGTCTTGAAATTTCTTTTTGATCTCCTTTCTTGTGTCTTGATAGGAGAAGGTTTCTCCTTCTTGACTTTAGTTGTACTCCTTTTCTATCTATGAGTTGGGTTACCGTCGGTTGCACCTACTCTCTCAACATCCTCATCACCTTTTGTTGCTTCAAATGTACTTGCTTTCTCTGTAGCATGTTTGGCTCTAGTTTTCTCAATCTGATCTTTGGTGAAACCTTTATGTATCATAAACTTCTCAATATTTTTCTTCACTCTCTTATCAATGACCAATTTCATCAACTCATTATGCACTTTAAGTTATTTTTTATTGAAATGTCCCAAATATGGGCTCCTTAGGATCTTTTAGCACAAATAATAAATGGTCTACATACATAGTTAAAATATCAGCCTGTACCTCATATCCCATCAGCATCATCCATGAGGTTCTTGGTCCAACTTCTTCCATCTGACAAGTATCAATATCAACCAAAAAAAAATTGGTTCCCTTTTAATTTTCTACAATCTCTCAAGGTATTATTTCTTTCTCATGCATCATTTTCTGAAAATATTTCAAATATCTTGATATTTTTCTAGTAAACTCATTTCCCAAAAAAAATATACAATTTTTTATTTGAATGAACATTGGTGTATCATTTGACCAAGTAATACTAAAAATGCTAAGAATCATATTATGGAAATAGAAGAATAAACATACAATAAACTGACCATATTTGAGTTTCTACCTCTTGTCGTTCTTGATCTTCTCAAGATTCATTATTAGCGTCTCCCTCAGTGCTTCAGCTAGATCATAATCCTTATTTTCCTTATCATCATGTGGGCAGTATGAATGGAACCATTGGGTATACCCGACTAGATTGATAGACTTTGTATCCAATCACCATTGATCTGCATATTTAACTTCTTCATCTATGATATCATTCATAGCCATTGCACACCCATCCCATTTGGACTTTGTCAATTTAATCACCTCTTCCTTGGGAATAGTACAAAGAATAGGTACATTACTAGTTGTAGATAGATCGGTTACATCATGGATTTCTTCCTTGGTTATTTTATGTGGTATGTCCAATTGATCATGTATCTCGTTGAGAACATATCTTATCTATACATCTTCAAATTCATCAGGATAGTTAACAATATGATGGAAGCCTTTGTCAAAAATATGTTTGTGTTCATAATTCAATAACAAATTTTCATCACACAACTTCTTGTACTAATCATAAATTGTACTTGCTTAGGTAAATCTTCTAGTTTATAGTGAATATAAGCTATTACATCTTCCACATGTATAACTTTATAGGGTACACTAGTTAGGGTACCCTCTGGATCATTCTCCATCGACTAGAATAGGTGTTGTTTGAATTTTGGTCCTGGTCTCTCAGTTATGTCTACTAATTTAGGTGTATCCATCTTAAATTTTCAATTACACAAGAAGATAACTAATAAATACCTCAAGTTGTGTGTAGCTAGGATTCTTGACTAAGAAGATGACAACATCAATTGATTGGTTAATCTTTTGAAAACAATCTTTTCTTGTAGCTTCAAATTTAGAAATAGAACTCAAATAACACTTCTTTCACTCCAAAAAAGCTCTCAAAGTATTTAAGCTAAGAATGAAATAGAAAATAGTCTATTTATTGTTGTAAAATACAATTGAAAAAAAATTTATATTGTCATTGATGTCAAAACCTTAACTGGTGAGATAGTTTCTGTTGGAAACAATTGTCTGAAGGAAATTGCTACTCAATTATGTATTGTCTTTGATGTCACACAATGTCATAGTCCGCAGCAACCAGTTACTACCGAGCTCAGTCGGTCTGCCAGACAGGAATATTAGTGCTTACCGAGTCCACTCGGTTATCAAAGAAAATCAGTGTCTACCGAGTTCACTCAGTTACCAAAGGAAATTTTAGTGTTTACTGAGTTCAGTCGGTCATCGAAGAAAAGTTAGTGTTTACCGAGTTCAGTCGGTCATCGAAGAAAAGTTAGTGTTTACTGAGTTCAGTCAGTCATCGAAGAAAAGTTAGTGTTTACCGAGTTCAGTCGGTTATCGAAGGTAAAGGATTGTCGGTGTTTACCGAGTTCCCTCGGTCTCCGAAAGATTATAGAAAGTTATGGTCACCGAGCACTGTCAGCCCTTGAAGGATTTTTTCAAATAGAGTTTGCTTAATTCAGCCGACTGTTATACTAAATAATGTCGATTTGACAAATCTAAAATCATATAAATAAAAGGTCAAATGTGAAAAAATGAAAAAAGAAATATAGCAGAAGATTTACAGAAGAAAAGCAGGAAAGGTGTATGCGAATTTGCGAAGGATGTTTAGATATCCTTGAGGTGCAGTAGAGATTTATTCGATCAGAAAGGATCAGACTTATGCAGAATAGAGATCTGTAATCAGCAAGACAGTTGCATTATTATACAGGTCATTTTTCATTGTTACCTTCTTATCATTGTAACAGTGAACTCTAATCTCTTAACCGAGTTGGTTTAACAACCATAATGTAAATCCTCTAACAAGGTGACAATTCCATTGAATTGTTTTCAAGACCTCTTACCAGGCCACTCCTAGCAGGGTGTTTTAAATCCTCTAACAAGGTCACACCTAACAGTGTGTTTTGTAACCTTTTACCGGGTTGGCTTCTAACCGGGCATCACTTCAGAAAAGTGAAAATCAATATCTAGATACATTGGTGGTTTTTCCCATATTGGGTTTCCACGTTAAATCTTGTGTCTCTTGTGTTCTTAATTACTTTCTCAATCATATACATGTGCTGATGAATATCTAAAAGATAATTTTGCTAATACTTTCTGCATCTTCAAAGTTACTGCAATCTATTTACCGAGTGCTAAAACAGATAACATTGTTAAGATATTTTAAGGGATCTGGAAAGAATTAATTGTGAAGTGTTTTATGGTTGACTGATTCACCCCCCCCCCCCCTCTCAGTCACTTCATCCATATTCCATCAATTGGTATCAGAGCTTTTGGTGCTTGCAGGAAGGGTTTCAAGGACCTAAGCTAAAGATCAGGATGTCTTACAAGAGGGAAATTCCAAAGCTCAACAGAGATAACTTTTCAGCATGGCAAGGTCTCATGAAACTTCATCTGGCTTCCATTGATGATTCAGGATGCAAATACATTGATGAAGAATACACAATTCCTAATGGCGCATTAACTGTTGAAGACATTGCAGATAAAAAGACTCACAACACCATGATGATAGACATTGCATCTGCTCTTAGCTATGAAGAATTTGATGATATTAAAGACTACACTACTGCATATGAAATGTGGATGGCACTGAAGAAAATATATGGTGGTGATGCAAATGTGAAAAGAGCCAAAGCAGAAAGCCTAAGAGGACAGTTTGACAAGATGAATATGAAGGAAGATGAAAACATTGCAAAATATGTTGAAAGAATCAAAGCAAGTGTAAGTGCAATTAGAGCTTCTGGAGGAACAATCTCAGATGAGACTGTTATAAGTAAGGTACTTAGAACATTACTCCCTATCTATGCAATAAGAGTATTAGCTATTCAAGAAAGAAGATGTGAAACAAACCACAATATAACTTTGGATGCTTTAGTTGGAAGATTGACAGCCTTTGAATTAGACAACTATGACAACTATGTTCCTAGTTCCAAAAATATTGAATCAGCATTTGAGGCCAAGGTTTCACTAAAGAAGAACAAGAAAATTAAAGAAGTTCAGTCAGAAAGTGAAGAAGTATCAGAAGAAAGTTCTGATAGTGATCTTGAAATTGTAGAAGCATTACTTGCAAAGAAGTACTCTAGAGGGAAAGGTAAGTATAAAGGTAAAACTCCTTTAATCTATTTTTCATGTGAAGAAATTGGACATATTGCAGCTAGGTGCCCAAACAAGCAAATCAAGGAAGAGAAGAGAAGTCACAAGTACTATGGCAAAAAGAATTTCAAATCATACAAGGATAAAGGTAAGAAATCATGTTTTATTGCTAAAGATTCTGATGATAGTGAAGAAGAAATTGTCTTTATTGCTATAAAAGATGAATCTGATGATGATGAAGATAAGATGGCACTTATTTCTCATATAAGAAAAGATGATATATGGACAATAGACAGCGGATGTTCACACCACATGACTGGTGACAAGACAAAATTTGAATATCTAGAAGACTGTGATAGTGGTAATGTAAGATTTGGAAACAATGAACCTTGTTGTATAAAAGGAAAAGGAAGAATCTCATTAACCAAAGAACTCATATGTGATAATGCTTATTGGGTTGAAGGACTAAAACATAATCTTCTAAGTGTAGCATAGCTAATCAACACTGGTTTCAAGGTTGAATTCATGAATGGTCAAGCAAGACTGCTGGATGGAAAAGGAAAACTCATTGGATCAGGCAAAAAAATAAAAGGTAACTTATTTTATCTTGATCTCAGTGAATATTCATGCTTTATTGCTCAAATAGAAGAAAGTTGGCTATGGCACAAAAGGTTATGTCATGTGAATTTTGATAACATGATAAAAATAAGCAAATTCAAGAAGGTTAGAGGCATTCCTACTTTGAAGAAACCTGACACTGGTCTATGTAAGAATTGTCAGATTGGCAAAATGAGTAAAACTAGTTTCAAGAGTAAGAACTATCAGTCTAAAGAAATTTTGGAAATTGTGCATACTGATTTATGTGGACCTATTGGAATACAAAGCTATACTGGAGATAAATTCTTTATTCTTTTCATTGATGATTATTCTAGAATGATGACTGTTATGTATTTAAGAGAAAAATCAGAAGCATTTGAAAAGTTCAAATGGTACTTAGCAAGAGTGGAAAAGGAAACAGGGAAAAGATTGAAATGCTTAAGATCAGACAGAGGTGGTGAATTCATCTCCCATGATTTTAACAACTTTTGCATTGAAAGAGGAATCAAAAGACAGGTATCAGCTCCTAGAACTCCTAAGTAGAATGGAATAGCAGAAAGAAGAAACAGAACTATTATGGATTGTGCAAGGACTCTAATGAAAGAAAAGAACATCGCTATAAAGTACTGGAAGGAAGCTATCAGCACTGCAGTTCATACCTTGAACCGAGTACAATTGAAGAAAGACACATTCAAAACTCCTTATGAATTATGGTATGGCTATAAACCCAATGTAAGTTACATGAAAATATTTGGTAGCAAGTGTTATATCTTAAAAGAATCCAGAAGAAATAAATTTGATGTGAAAAGTGATGAAGGAATATTCTTAGGATATTCTAGCAAAAGCAAGGCATACAAATGTCTGAACTTATCTACTCACAAAGTCATAGAAAGTATACATGTAAAATTTGATGAGTTTGCAGAAAAGACTGAGGAAGAAAGCAAAAGGGAACTTGAGAACTACAGAAGATTCGTTTACATTGAACCTGAAACATTGGTAGACACAACTATCAGTAAGGAAACTATATCTACCAAGCCAAGCACAGTTACCGAGTCACAGGAAGAAGTTCAAACCGAGTCACAGGAAGAAATTCAGACCAAGTCTCAGCCTGAAGTTACCGAGCAAATATCTACCGAGCCCGAGCAACCTGAAGAAGAGATCCTAGAAGACAACAGCATGAATCATTCAAAAGGCAAGGAACCTATACTAGCCAAATATGTCAGAAGACATCATACACCAGATCAAATCATTGGAAACAAATCAGATGGTACTCTGACAAGAAGCAAGCTAAAAGGTACATGTCTGCTTACTGACTTTGAACCTAGAAATATCAAAGATGCATTGGAAAATGAAAGTTGGATTGAAGCAATGAATGAAGAATTAGAACAAATACAAAAGAACAAAACTTGGACTCTTGTACCTAGACCTAAAGATAAGAATGTAATTGGAACAAAATGGGTATTCAGGAATAAGCTAAATGAAGATGGTCAAGTATCTAGAAACAAAGCTAGACTGGTATGTAAAGGTTATTCTCAAGAAGAAGGTATAGATTATGGAGAAACTTTCGCTCCTATTGCAAGATTAGAAGGTGTAAGAACTCTACTTGCTTATGCAGCACACAAAGGATTTAAGGTATATCAGATGGATATAAAATCTGTATTTCTCAATGGAATTCTTGATGAAGAAGTCTACATTGAACAACTTGAAGGTTTTGTTGATCCAGATAAAAGGGACATGGTCTGCAGGTTACACAAAGCATTGTATGGTTTAAAACAAGCTCCTAGAGCATGGTATGAAAGACTCCATAACTATTTGATTCAGATTAATTTCAAAAGAGCTAATGATAACAGTAATCTGTATATTAAAGAAGGACCGGATGACAAAATTGTATTGGCAGAAATATTTGTGGATGATACTATATTTACAGGGAATGAGGATCAGTGCAAAGAATTTTCAGAGAAAATGAACAAAGAATTTGAAATGTCTATGTTTGGTTTAATAAAATTCTTTGTTGGTCTTCAAATTCAGCAAAGCAAGAATGGTATATACATTACTCAATCTAAATACATTAAGGAAATACTTAAGAAGTTTGGTATGGAAGATTCAAAACCAGTTGGTACACCCATGTGTACTGGACTGAAACTTACCAAAAATGATGATTCAAAAGAAGTTGATCAGACCCTATACCGATCTATGATTGGAAAATTGCAGTATGTAGTACATACAAGACCTGATATTGCCTTAGCAGTCGGTATAGTAGCTAGATTCTCAGCAAAACCTAAGGAAAATCACATGATGGCAATCAAAACAATCTTAAGATACTTAAGAGGAACTGAAGAATATGGTTTGTGGTATAAATTTGGAGGCAATCTAGACTTGAAAGTGTTTACTGATGCTGATTGGGAAGGAAACATTGATGACAGAAAAAGCACAAGTGGTGGAGCATTTTTTCTTGGAAAAAGACTGGTATCCTGGACTAGTAAAAAGCAAAATTGCACATCTCAATCCACAGCTGAAGTAGAATATGTTGCTGCTGCAGTAAACTATTCAAATATTTTTTGGTTTAAACAGCTATTAGAAGGTATGAAGGTTGAAATCAAAGAACCAGTTTTTATATTTTGTGACAATACCAGTGCAATAAACATTTCTAAGAATCCAGTGATGCATTCCAAAACCAAGAACATTGCTATTAAATATCACTTTGTCAGAGAATTGGTGCAGGACAAGGAAATCAGATTAGAATATATTCATACAAAAGAACAGATTGCAAACATTTTTACCAAACCATTACCTAAGGATGCATTTGTGTATCTAAGAGGTAAGTTAGGGGTCATTCCCCTATCCGAGGCTCACTAAATACAGTTTTAGTGATGCATCAACCAGAACATGATTGAAAATCAACCTGTTGATGCAGCATATTCAAGGAATCATTGCATATGAATCAGTACTTGAGGTACATTAATTTTCACCGATAATATGTGAATTGTCTTTGGCATGTGTTGTCAAAGAGGGAGTGTTTGCTATGTCTTTTCTATTATTTAAGAAATTTTCAAATAGTCAGAAGGAAGAATTTTCAGGATAAAGGAAGTTTGCTGACAGAGGGAGATTTGAATCTAAACCGAGCTAACTCTTTCAAATTTCTTATGCTATGACATATTGTGTTGCCATCAATGCCAAAGAGGGAGATTGTTGGAAACAATTCTCTGAAGGAAATTGCTACTCAATTATGTATTGTCTTTGATGTCACACAATGTCATAGTCCGCAGCAACCAGTTACTACCAAGCTCAGTCGGTCTGCCAGACAGGAATATTAGTGCTTACCGAGTCCACTCGGTTATCAAAGAAAATCAGTGTCTACCGAGTTCACTCGGTTACCAAAGGAAATTTTAGTGTTTACCGAGTTCAGTCGGTCATCGAAGAAAAGTTAGTGTTTACCGAGTTCAGTCGGTCATCGAAGAAAAGTTAGTGTTTACCAAGTTCAGTCGGTCATCGAAGAAAATTTAGTGTTTACCGAGTTCAGTCAGTTATCGAAGGTAAAGGATTGTCGGTGTTTACCGAGTTCCCTCGATCTCTGAAAGATTATAGAAAGTTATGGTCACCGAGCACTGTCAGCCCTTGAAGGATTTTTGCAAATAGAGTTTGCTTAATTCAGCCGACTGTTATACTAAATAATGTCGATTTGACAAATCTAAAATCATATAAATAAAAGGTCAAATGTGAAAAAATGAAAAAAGAAATATAGCAGAAGATTTACAGAAGAAAAGCAGGAAAGGTGTATGCGAATTTGTGAAGGATGTTCAGATATCCTTGAGGTGCAGCAGAGATTTATTCGATCAGAAAGGATCATACTTATGCAGAACAAAGATCTATAATCAGCAAGATAGTTGCATTATTATACAGGTCATTTTTCATTGTTACCTTCTTATCATTGTAACAGTGAACTCTAAATCTCTTAACCGAGTTGGTTTAACAAGCATAATGTAAATCCTCTAACAAGGTGACAATTCCATTGAATTGTTTTCAAGACCTCTTACCAGGCCACTCTTAGCAGGGTGTTTTAAATCCTCTAACAAGGTCACACCTAACAGTGTGTTTTGTAACCTTTTACCGGGTTGGCTTCTAACCGGGCATCACTTCAGAAAAGTGAAAATCAGTATCTAGATACATTGGTGGTTTTTCCCATATTGGGTTTCCATGTTAAATCTTGTGTCTCTTGTGTTCTTAATTACTTTCTCAATCATATACATGTGCTGATGAATATCTAAAAGATAATTTTGCTAATACTTTCTGCATCTTCAAAGTTACTGCAATCTATTTACCGAGTGCTAAAACAGATAACATTGTTAAGATATTTTAAGGGATCTGGAAAGAATTAATTGTGAAGTGTTTTATGGTTGACTGATTCACCCCCCCCCCTCTCAGTCACTTCATCCATATTCCATCAAGTTTCTATCTAGTAGAGTACCATATCTTTTGATTGATGAAGAGAATTTGAAAAGAGGAGATAACAAGAGGACCTAAGGAAAGGTTGGGTTATGTGATACTACAATGGGTACTTGATGAGTTGGCACATTGACAAGGTAATGTGTTGTTGATCTTTAACACTAAGTAAAAAAAGTCAATAGATTTGAAGCATAGTCTTTACCAAGCAAAAGAAAAGAAATTTAGTTTAACCTGAGTGATGCTAGTGTTGATCAAGCGCCAGCATAAGCTGAGTAAATTTTAGTGTCAAAAGAGCATCAGTAATTTCTGAGTATCAGAGATTAATGGAGCGAAGACAGTGTTAGCCAAGTAAAAAAATTTTAGTGATGATCGAGTTATTCAGTGATGACTGAGGAGATGAACAAAGTATTCATTGAGTGTCAGTAATTTACAGTTTGTGAAGGAATTGAGAATCCCAGCTGACATAATTGAATTCTTGGGATATGTAAAATGTGTTGACACTAATAATGAATGATCTGGAGTATTTAATGCATGATAAATCATTTTCTTATGGATTCAAGGAGAATTTTGGAGATGTATCTAGAAGAATAAGGTGGAAAATAAATGATGGAAGGATTCAATGAATCTAACCTAAACCTAAGATCTATGAAAGAGATTAAGTGGCAAAATATTAATCTACCTGATCAAGGAGGTATAAGGATGACCTAATTGTGGGTTATGTAGTGTGGTGGAAGAGGTTGATGTTATTGATTGATGAATCTAAGCAGAATGCTAAGAATAGCTATGAAGAGCTTAATACAGTTGAGGTGATTACTTGAAGGGATTTCCATGTAGATCAAAGATGGAGATGGAAATGAAGGTCAGTCAGTAAATCAACATATGAGCCTATTGGATCTATATTTGAAAAGTGATTTGTGTATTTCATATTAGAACCTACTATTACTTTCTAACCATTGTATCAATTAAAATCCTTTAATAAAGGTTGACCTAATAGTCATTTTGTACACCCTTTAATCAAGGTGACATTCTGATGGAATGTTCTTAAGCCCTCTAACCAAGCCACTCTTAATAGGGTGATTAAATCCTTTAATAGGGTCACACCTAATAGTTTGTATTGTAAACCTTTAACAGGGTTGGGTTCTCACAGAGCTCACTTGAGAAGAGTGAAAATGTAGTAGCATGTTAATGGTGGTTTTTTCCCATATTGGGTTTCCATGTTAAATCCTAGTGTTATACTTGTGTGAATTTTATTTAATGTGTTATGTTTTATATTCTACAAGTTGATTAGTTTTGGACAGTGGACTACAAGTTTTATGTTACTGATATATTCAATAGAGACCAAGTGAATTGTTGAATAGATCTAAGTTTGTTGAAGAGTATAGAAGTTGAATTGGTACATCTGGACCTGAGGATAATTGATTCACCCCCCCACCCGCCCTTTCAGTTATTCTTAAATCATTCTAACAATTGGTATCAGAGTTGTTAGTGCTTGTAAGGATAAAGTTTAAAGGTACTTGAAGCTAATGATCAAGATGTACAAAAAGGAGGTATAAAAGTTGAATAAGGACAACTTCCTTGCATGGCAGAGTTTGATGAAGTTTCATCTAGCCAAAATTGGTGATTTGACGAAATACTATGTGGAACATGATTATGTACCAGTTGGTGTACCTATGACAACCAAGGAGATGAAGGAAAAAACAAGAACACAATTAGGAAATGTTGGTGATTGCATCAGTCTTAAGCTATCCTGAGTTTGAAGACACCAAGAACTGTATTAATGTGGAGCAAATGTGGGACACACTAGAAGCTATCTATGGCGGGGACACAAATGTGTTGAGAGCCAAATCTAAAAGCTTGAGAGGAAATTTTTATGAAATGAAAATGTTAGAAGGTGAAAATATTGTTCAATATTGTGGAAGAGTTAAAGAGGTAGTCAATGCTATTATAGGAGCTAATGGAAATATTGGTGATGAAACCGTCATTAATAAAGTTTTGAGAACCCTACTTCTTATCTATTCTATGTGATTTTCTGCAATACAAGAATCAAGATGTACTTGTGGTAACATGCTAACTTTTAAATGTCTTTTTGGTAGACTTACTGCTTTTGAGTTGTCTAATTTTGATAATTTCACTACTCACAACATTGAATCCGCATTCAAGTCTCAAATGGTTCTTCATAAGTCTAGGAAAGGAAAAGAAAGATGTGTGAATAGTGATAGTAACAATGAAAATGATGGTAATACTTTTGATGATGATCTAGATGATCTTGAGGCACTTATGGCTAGAAGGCTACCGAGAGGAAAAGGAAAATTCAAAGGTAAACTCCCTATAATCTATTTTTCATGTAACAAAGTTGGTTATATTGCAGCAAGATGCCCTGATAGGAATAACAAGAATGAAATAAGGGAAAGAAAGTATAAAGACAAAAGAAATGACAGAGATCACAAAAGGTACAAGAACTCCAAATAAAAAGGTAAGAAGTCTTGTTATATTGTTGAACAAGAAACTGAAAGTGAAACTAGTGATTCTAATGATTGTGATATAGAAGTTGTTTATGTTGATATGACAGATGATTCTAATGAAGATGATAAAATTGCACTTATTTTATATGTGAGTAAAGATGATAAATGGATTATTGATAGTGGTTTCTCACATCACATGACTGGTGATAAAAGTAAGTTTGAAATCTTAAATCACTACAAAGGTAGAAGTGTTAAGTTTGGTATTGATGCACCATGTCCTGTGAAAGGAAAAGGATCAATAGGATTAACTGATAAGATCAAATGTGACAATGCTTATTAGGTTGAAGGTCTTAACTATAATTTGTTGAGTGTTGCACAGTTGAGCAGTATTGGTTACGGAGTTGAATTTCATCACAAGAAGGCTAAAATATTTGATGCCACTGGTGAACTAGTTGGAAGTGGAGAACAAACAAGACGTAATTTGTTCTATCTAGACCTATCTAAAGAAACATGTTTGTTTTCACAATTTGATGATATATGGTTATGGCATAAGAGGTTGTGTCATGTGAACTTTGACAATTTGGTAAATATTAGCAAGTTGAAGAAACTTAGAGGATTAACAAGATTGATGAAACCTGATAATGTGATGTGTAAACAATGTCAATTGGGAAAAATGAAAAAGTCTAGTTTCAAGAGAAAGACGTACTTTTGATAATATTTTGGAATTGGTTCATGCTGACCTTTGTGGACCTATTGGTGTGTAAAGTTATAGTGGTGATAAATATTTTATTCTGTTTGTTGATGACTATTCTAGAATGATGACTGTGATGTTTCTGAAAGAGAAATTTGATGCCTTTCAATTATTTAAGTGGTATTTGGCAAAAGTTGAGAATGAAACAGGTAAAATCTTGAAATGTCTGAGATTTGACAGAGGAGGAGAGTTCATATCAAATGAGTTCAACATATTTTGCAATGATAAAGGAATAAAGAGACAAATGTTTGTACCAAGGACACCTCCAAAGAATGGTATATGAGAGAGAAGAAATAGATCAATTATGGATTATTCTAGAACACTGATGATAGATAAGAATGTTGCACAAAAATATTGGAGAGAAGTTGTAAGTACAATGGTTTATACCTTGAACTGAGTACAAATCAAGAAAGGTACAAATGCTACACATTTTGAATTATGGTATGGTTATGCACCTAATGTGATATACTTTAAAGTCTTTGGAAGCAAATGTTATATACTAAAGGATAATAGGAATGGAAAACTTAATGCTAAAGGTGATGAAGGCATATTCCTAGGATATTCCATTAAGAGAAAAGCTTACAAGTGTTTGAGTTTTAATACTAACAAAGTTGTGGAAAGTGTAAACATTAGAGTTGATGAATGTGAAGAAAAGAATGAAGTTGAGTGCAAGAAAGAACCTGAAGATTACAGATATTTTGTATACATGGAAGAAGGAGAGGCTAGTAATATACCTGAAATAGAAAACAAAGATGTTGAGCAACAGCATGAACCTATCAAGAAACATCAAGAAAATGTCGAGCATCAAAAGGAAGTTGCCAAGCAATATGAAGAGGAGGCATAGAATCTACAAGATGAACTTGAATATTAAGAATGAGTAGAGAGGATATCTAAGCCTACATTGGCATAGTATGTGAGAAGATATCATAATCCAGAACAAATCATTGGAGACAAGGAATCTAGAGTCATGAGAAGAACTAAATTGAAAGATCAAACATGCTTGTTATGTGAATTTGAGCCCAAGACAATGAAATATGCTTTAGAGAATGAAGATTAGATTCAAGCCATGAATGAATAAATTAAGTAGATAGAAAAGAACAAAACCTGGACTCTAGTGTCGAGACCAGAAGACAAGAATGTTATTGGAACAAAGTGGTTGTTCAGAAATAAGCTAAATGAGTATGGAGAAGTCACCAAGAACAAAGCTATATTAGTATGCAAGGTATATGCACAAGAAGAAGGCATTGACTATGGGGAGACATTTTCCCCAGTTGTAAGATTGGAAGGAATGAGAACTCCACTTGCATATGCAACTTTTAAAGGATTCAAAGTGTATCAAATGGATGTCAAATCTGCATTTCTAAATGAAATAGTGGAACAAGTAGTATACATTGAATATCCAAAAGGATTTATTGATCCAAGCAAGAATAAAATGGTTTGTAAACTACATAAGGCATTATGTGGATTGAAACAAGCCCCAAGAGCATGGTATGAGAGACTGTACAATTATTTGATAAAGATTAGATTTGTAAGGACAAATGACAATAGAAATTTGTATTTAAAGATTGAAAAAGGTAAAGGGATATTGTTAGCTAAAATAATTGTTGATGATATCATATTTGGAGGACAAGATGCCCTATGTCAAACATTTTCAAATGAGATGCAAACTGAATTTGAGATGTCTATGTTTGGTGAGATCAAATTCTTTATTGGTTTGTAAGTTTATTAGATGAATAAATATATCTATATTACATAATCTAAGTATGTCAAGGAGATACTAAAAAAAAAATTTATGGAAGATTCTAGACCAGTAAGTACACCCATGGCTACTAGACAAAAACTATAAAAAACTGATGATACAGCTGAAGTGAATCAAACCTTGTACAGGTCTATGATTGGAAAGTTATAATATGTTGTCCATAGTAGACCAAATATTGCCTTAGTAGTTGAGATTGTTGCAAGATTTTTTGCAAATCCTAACGAGACTCACATGATGGTAGTGAAAAGGATATTGAGATATCTAAAAGGAACATAGGACTATGGACTATATTACATGAAGAATGACAAGTTTGAATTGAAAGTTTACACTGATGTAGATTGGGTAGGAAATGTGGATGACAAAAAAAGTACAAGTGGTGGCGCATTTTTTCTAGGAAAGAGATTAGTCTCTTAGACAAGCAAGAAATAGAACTGCATTTCTCAATCTACAATAGAAGTTGAATTTGTAGCAACAGTAGTGAATTGTTCAAATTTAGTGTGGATTAAGAAATTGTTAAAAGCTATGAAGGAGGAAATTACTAAGCTAGTTGTTATTTTCTATGATAACACAAGTGCTATTAATATATCAAAGAATCATGTAATGCACACTAAGACTAAGCATATTTCTACCAAGTATCATTACTTGAGAGAGCTAGTTCAAGACAAAGAAGTGAGATTGGAGTATGTGAATACATTCAAGGAATAGTTAGCAGATATATTCACTAAGACATTACCTAAGGATGCTCATGAATACCTGAGAGGTAAATTAGGGGTGATTCCCCTAACTGAGGCTAGTTAATAACATATAGGAGCATTGCATCAAATGGAATAAATTAGAATATATGACAAATTGATGCAAAGGAGGTCACACTTTAGGATTTTCCTAGAGTTGTGAAGAGTAAAGAAAAAGATGTTGATCAGTCATAAGAAAGATGACATAACAAGTAATTAAATAAAGAGAATTAACATGAAGATATCTACATGGTAAAGATGAATGTCTTTGGCATTGTTGTCAAAGAGGGAGAGATTTAGTAAACCTAAGAGAAAGATACAGAAGAAGATTATCCTAAGAAAAGAGGGAGATATTGAATAAGATGAGGGAGACATTTGGTACACTATTGATTAGATTGAATAGAGAAATTTTTGGATTGTATAGTAAAGCATGTGGTGTTGCCATCAATCCCAAAGAGGGATATTGTTGGAAACTACAATTGAAACAATTGTTATATTTTCATTCATGTCAAAACATTAACTGGTGAGATAGTTTCTGTCTAGTAGAGTACCATATCTTTTGAATGATGAAGAGGATTTGAAAAGAGGAGATAACAAGGGGACCTAAGGAAAGGTTGAGTTATGTGATAATACAATGGGTACTTGATGAGTTGGCACATTGACAAGGTAATGTGTTGTTTATCTTTAACACTAAGAAAAGAAGTCAATAGATTTGAAGCATAGGATTAACCAAGAAAAAGAGAATAAATTTAGTTTAAGCCAAGTGATGCTAGTGTTGACTGAGAGCCAATATAAGCTGAGTAAATTTCAATGTCAACCGAGCATTAGTAATTGCCGAGTATCAGAGAATTAATCAAGCGAAGACAGTGTCAGCCGAGTAGAATTTTTTTAGCGATGACTGAGTTATTCAGTGATGAGTAAGGAGATAAACATAGTATTGGTCGAGTGTCTATAATTTACAATTTGTGAAGGAATTGAGAATCCCAACTGACATAGTTGAATTCTTGGTATATGTAAAACATGTTGACATTAATAATGAATGATCTGGAGCATTTAATGCATGATAAATCATTTTCTTATGGATTCAAGGAGAATTTTGGAGATGTATCTAGAAGAATAAGGAGGAAAACAAATTATGGAAGGATTCGATGAATCTCACCTAAACCTAAGATCTATGGAAGAGATTAAGTGGCAAAAGATTAATATACCTGATCAAGGAGGTATAAGGATGACATAATTGTGGGTTATGTAGTGTGGTGGAAGAGGTTGATTTTATTGACTGATGAATCTAAGAAGAATGATAAGAAGAGTTGTGAAGAGCTAAACAAAGTTGAGGTGATTGCTTGAAGGGATTTCTGAGAAGATTAGAGATGGAGATTGAAATGAAGGTCAGTCAATAAATAAACATATGAATGTATTGGATCTATATTTACAAAGTGAGTTGTATATTTAAGATCAGAACCTACTATTAATTTCTAACCATTGTATCAGTTAAAATCCTTTAATCAAGGTTGACCTAACAATAATTTTTTAAACCATTTAATCAAGATGATATTTTGATAGAATGTTCTTAAGCCCTATAACCAAGCCACTCTTAACGGGGTGATTAAATCCTTTAACAGGGTCATGTTAGAATAACTGAGAGGGGGGGTGAATCAGTTAAATTAGTTATCCTATAGTCCCAAACTACCAGATGTATCTTACAAACCAATTTCAACAATATATGCAGCTCGATAACATGAAATATCAATTTGTCTATTCACTTTACCAAATACTAGTAATTATCCAAACTGTGATTACCAATTAAATCAACTATGTAGTATGTAAAATATGATAGAAAAAAAATCATAACAAACAATACATAACACAATGATTTGACATGGAAACCCTACTAAGGGAAAAACCACCTAGGACCGGTAACCCAAAATAATTCACTCTTCTAAAGTGAGCTCGATTAGGAGCCAACCTTGTTAAAGGTTACAATGCACACTATTAGGTGTGACCTAGTTAGATGATTTATCACTAATAGTTAACTTGTGACCAACATTCACTATGGGGTCAACAAGATAACAATTTATATTCAATGAATGTCATAGGATAGTATAATAAGACTGTTAAGTCCACTCGGTTAAGAGATTTTTCTGAATCAATGGTTAAACGATATAGTTTTGATCAGATTCAAATACAACTTAATTGCAAATATTTAGATCTATGCTATGCTCATAAAATCCTCTGATCATTAATCAATTCACTTCCTCAATATTTCTCAACTTACTTCACTCAGTAAATAGTTCTCTGACGCTCAGTATTATGTCTGCAGCTTGGTTCTTTCTATAACCAGTTTGATTACGAATGCATGAATAAAGTCTTCACGTGAAATCTCTATAGTTTCCCTTTGTTCAACATGTTTCAACAATCAAACTCATATCTCTTAAATAGACAAGTAAACCATTTTCATATTAGCCATTAGATTTTGCCTCTTAATCTCCTTCATCCATTTGTCACTTAAACCTTCCTCGGTAGATGTGTCCTTAACATGTTTCAATCTCATCCTTTAGATCATCTCTAAATTATCTTAGCCATGGATTTCATAACTAACTTCATCCTTTACCTTGAAATCATAACAATATCCAACTCATCAATTTCAGTCAGTTGTTCTTAGCATTTAATGTTTTCATCCATAATCGGTTAATACTAAAATGCATCGGTGATAACTAACTTGGTTATTACTATCACTCGGTATACATTGCGTTGGCTCAGTGTATACAAAAGTCTTCAATTACTGACCACATTGACCTTTTCAATTCGAATCTCTTCTTCATAGTAGATTAATGTAACATGCTCAAGTCAATAATATAAAGCCATAGACTCATCAATAAGTTACCCAATGTTTACCTTATCCTTATCTATCATATCCATCTTTCCTTATGTAGATATCTCATGTCTTCATCTTTTCTTCCTTCTACAGATGTTCATATGTCTATAACTATCATGATAAGTATTGTCAAAACTTGTTGACATAAATGACAACATATTGATTGATTTAATCATCTTACATATCACTTTAGTAGCTCGGTGATCTCTAATCATTATTCCTTCAGTTCATCTAGATATTCAATAAGTTGTAGATCATCAATCTCTCCCTTTGGCATTGATGGAAACATAAGCAATATGAAAATATGTCATACACATACCAAACATGTATTCTACAACTATGTAGGTAAATATTGTAGCTTGGTAAGCTCTCCCTAGCTTGATATTTAATATGTTTAATCACTACAAAATAAATAAACAACATTCCATGTAGACTCTTCCTACGGATTTTGATCTTTTTTAGTTCTCGGATTCTTTCTCCCATATATGTTCTCAGCAACAAATATTTCAATATGAATTTTCTCTCCCTTTTTGTGTTCTCACTAACTGATTTTCCATATCTAGTCTCTCTCCCTTTGACAACAATGCCAAATAAAATAAACAACTCTTCTTCGACCAAATTAACCTCTGTTGTTCGGTCTAGATCAAGTGCCTTCATGTACTGATAAATAATTTCATGTTCTAGCTTCTACAATATGTCACAACCTTAGAAAACCTAAAGTGTGAACTATGTGCATCAACATGAATGATTTTTTGATAAAGTATAGGTTGATGCAACCTCCTGATCACCTTAGTGACCAATAGACAGGGGACGGACCCCTAGTCTATTCCTCAAATACTCAAATGTGTCCTTCGGTAAGGGTTTGGTAAAAATATCAGCAAGTTGTTCTTTAGATGTTACAAATTCTAGTTTCACCTGCTTCTCTTGAACTTGTTCCCTTAAGAAGTCATACTTAATAGATATATTCTTTTTTTTAATGCATCACAAGATTCTTGGAAATATTTATAGCACTAGTTTTGTCACAATAATAATCACTGGGTCAGTGATTACCTCATTCATTCCTTCCAACACTTTTTTAATCTAAGAAATATTTGAACAATTTGCAACAACAGCAACATACTCTACTTCAATAGTAGACTGATAAATGCATGCTTATTTCTTGCTTATCCAAGTCACAAGCCTTTCTCCTAAAAATAATGCTCCACCAGTTGTGCTCTTCCAGTCATCAATGTTTCCAGCCCAATCTGCATCAGTGTAAACTTGAAGTTCAAATTTGTCTTCCTTTGTGTACCATAAACCATAGTCTTCTATCTTCCTCAAGTATCTTAGAATCCTTTTAACAGTAGCCATATGTGAATCTTTAGGATTGGCATAAAATATTTCCACAATCCCAATTGCATGTACTATATAAGGCCTACTATGTACCACATACATCAATTTTCCAATTATTGATCTGCACAGTGTATGATTTACTTCTATAGATTCATCATCCTTTGTCAACTTACATCTTGTTACCATTGGTGTTCCTACTGGTTTTGAATCTTCCATGCCAAAAGTCTTTAACACTTCTTTAATGTATTTTGATTCAGTGATGAAAATACGATCATACTGTTGTATAATCTACAAACCTAGAAAGAATTTAATCTCTCCAAACATTGACATATCAAATTCCCTTCTCATTTCATCAGAAAAATATTTTCAAATTAGATCATGTCCACCAAATATTATATCATCAACAAATACTTCAGCAATCAAAATATTATCATCAGATTCTCCTTTCATGTACAAATTACTATTTTCACTTGTCCTTACAAAGCCACTACTGATAAGATAAGCATGTAGTATTTCATACCATGCCTTTGGTGCTTTCTTTAGTCCATACAAATAATTGTGCAGTCTATATACCATGTTCTTTTGATTTGGATCAAAAAAGCCTTCCGATTATTCTATGTAGAACTCCTCCTCAAGAATTCCATTCAAAAGAGCTAATTTCATATCCATTTGATATACTTTGAATCCCTTATGTGTAGCATATGCAAGTAGTATATGGACTCCTTCAAGTCTAGCAATAGGTGCAAAGGTTTCACCGTAATCTATACTTTCTTCTTGTGCATATCCATTGCATACAAGTCTTTCCTTATTCCTAGTGACCTCACCATTTTCATTTAACTTTTTTCTGAAAATCCACTTAGTACCAATTACATTTTTATCTTTCAGTCTGGGTACTAATGTCCATGTCTTATTCATCTCAATCTGTTCAATTTACTCATTAATAGCCTTAATCCATTTCTCATTTTCAAGTGCATCCCTAGCATTCTTAGGTTCATACTCACAAACTAAGCATTTGTTATGTCTTAACTTACTTCAGGTCATCATGCCATCTTGCTTATCTCTAATGATATGGTTCTAAAGATGGTGTCTTCTAAAAAATCTTGCTAGCATTTGATCTCTTCTTTTCTCATCATTCGGTTTAGGTTCATTTTCTTTCTCGATAGCTTCTTCCTGGTTCTCGGTTTACATTTTCTAATTCTCGATAACATTTTCTTGATGCTTGATAGACTCAGCATGTGGCTTTGGTAGATATTCTAGATTCTCAACATATGTAAACTTTCCATAGTCTTCTGGTTCTTTCATGCTTTCTTCATCATTCTTTTCAGCAAACTCATCAACTTTTACATTAGTAATTTCTACTATAGTATTAGTTGTTGGAAAATTCAGTTGAAACAATTATTGTATTGTCATTGATGTCAAACCTTAACTGGTAAGACTATTGCTACTTAGGAAAGTACTATATCTATTTGAGTGTTGCGAAGGGGATAGGCAAGGTTGGTAACAATAGCACCTAGGGAAAGGTTGAGTTATCTTGATATTACAAAGTGTACTTGACTATGTTGTATAATGATGAGACAATGTATTATTTATCTTAGTAAGACCGAAGACTAAACTGGTAGGCTTGACCAAGAAAAGAATGGTGAAATCATGTTTAAGCCGAGTAATCTTAGTGTTGACTGAGTCAGTGTATGCTGAGAAAAATTCTAGTGTCGACCGAACAATAGTTAATTGCTGAGGAAGACAGTGTAAGCTAAGGAAACATTTTTAGTAATGACTGAGCTTTCTACATGAAGACCGAGTAGTTGATCACAGTATTAACTGAGCGTCAGCAATTTTATATTTGAAGAGAATTTAGTTTTCGAGCCGACATTATTGAATTCTTGGATTATGTAAAATGTGTTGACTTTATTTATTGATTGTTTGAAAGCATTAAATGCACTATAAAACATTTTATTGTAAATCTTTAAGAGATTTGAGATGATTCTAGAAAAGGAGCCGAAGAACATGAAGCAGGTAGATTCAATGAATCTGACCTAACCCTGAGATCTATGAATGATATTGAGCGACATAAGATGAGTTAACCTAATTGAGGAAAGTATAAAGGGAACCTGAGCATTTGGATATGCAAGTGCATGGGTGAACAGAGAATGTTGGAAGATCAATAAAGTTTTATTGACTGTATAAGCAAAAAAGGCTGAAGGAGAATTGTGATGGTTGCTTGAAGAAAAGTTCCGAGTAGATCAGAGATGGAGATGGAAAAGTTTCAAATTTAGTAAACCAGCATTAGTGTACGGAATCGGATCTGATATTTGCAAAGTGAGTTGTATATTTTTCAAATAAATATTGCTTCTACTTTCTAACCATTGTAACATTCAAAATCCTTTTAACATAGGTTGACCTAATAGTCATATGTTAAATCCTTTGAATAAGGTTGCATTCTAATGGAGTGTATGTAAGTCCTATGACTAGGCTCACTTTTAACAGGGTGATCGAAATACTTTAACCGGGTCACACCTAACAGTGTGTATTGTAACCTTTGATAGGGTTGGCTTTTAACCGAGCTCACTTCAGAAGAGTGAAAATAATAGTAGCATGTTACAATGTGGTTTTTCCCACATTGGGTTTCCACTATAAATCCTCATGTTAATACTTGTGTGAATGTTTTGGTTTGAACATTTCTATGTTTTACAAGTTAAGTTATAGTTGGGTAGTGGACTGCATTGTTATATGTTTCTATTATTGAATCAGTGATGACCGAGTTTTTTTGGTTATTGGATCTGATTTAAGGAAAAGTTTTTGAGATTGTTTTATACATCAGGACTTGAGAACAACTAATTCACCCCCCCCCCCTCTCTGTTGTTCTAAATCATATTAAAAATTGGTATCAAAGATCAGTTTCTTATTATTAGTGTTGACAGAAATCAAGTTTAAAGGGGCTTGAAGCAAATGATCAGGATGTATAAGAAGGAGGTACCGAAGCTGAATAAGAAAAACTTCCCTGCATGGAAAAGCTTGATGAAGCTGCATCTGGTCGGTATTGGTGACTCTGCAAAGTACTACATTGAGAATGGCTATGTCTCACCTATTGCACCTTTGACTACCGAAGAAATGAGAGCTAAGCAAGAACATAATAAGGCAATGTTGGAAATTGCATCTGCCCTAAGCTATCCAGAATTTGAGGACATTAAGGATTGCACAACTGCTAAGGATATGTGGGACACTCTTGCAAGAATCTATGGTGGTGACTTGAATGTACTGAAAGCAAAGGCCAAGAGTCTTAGAGGTAATTTTGATGAAATGAGAATGCAAGAAGGTGAAAACATTGCACAATATTATGGTAGAATAAAAGAAGTTGCAAATGCTATTAGAGGAGAAAATGGGGCTATTGATAATGAAACTATAATTGGGAAAGTACTAAGAACCCTACATCCTATATATGCTATTAAGATCTCAGCTATTCAAGAATCTAGATGCAACTCTTCTAATGTGCTTACTTTGGAAATTTTGGTTGGTAAGTCGACTGCTTTTGAACTCTCTAACTATGATAATTTCACTGTTGGAAGCATTGGTAATGTTGAATCTACTTTTAAGTCACAACTAGTTCTGAATAAGCCAAAGAAAGAAAAAGAAAGATGCATAAGTGAAAGTGAAAGTGAAAGTGATACTGACACTTCTGATGAAGAACTAGAAGATCTAGAAGCTCTTATGGCTAGAAGACTGAGAAGGGGAAAATGAAAGTATAAAGGTAAACTCCCTATTATATGTTTTGCATGTAATAAAGTTGGTCATATAGCTGCTAGATGTCCTGATAGGAAGGATAAAGATGATGAAAGAAAAAGAAAACATAAAGATAGAAGATATGACAAAAGCTACCGATGGAACAAAGACTACAAAGGAAAAGGTAAGAAATCTTGTTACATTGCTAAAAAAGAAACTGACACTGATAGTGATTTTTTTGAAATAGAGATAGTCTACGTTGCAATGTCTGATGAGGATGAGAAAACTACATTGATATCCTATGTGAACAAGAATGATAAATGGATTATTGACAGTGGTTGTTCACATCGCATGACTGGTGACAAAAATAAGTTTGAGACCTTACATCATTACAGAGGTAAAAGTGTAAAATTTGGTAATGATGCACCATGTCCTATTAGAGGAAAAGGTTTGATTAAACTGACTGATAAGATATCCTATGAAAATGCATATTGGGTTGAAGGTCTTAATTATAATTTTTTAAGTTTTTCTCAGCTTAACAAAACTGGTTACCGAGTGGAATTTCATCACAAGCAAGCTAACATATTTGATACTATTGGAGAACTAATTGGAAGTGGAGATCAGACTAGAGATAATTTGTTCTATCTTGACCTATCTAAAGAAACATGTTTAATTGCACAACTTGATGATATTTGGTTATGATATAAAAGGCTATGTCATGTTAACTTTGACAATCTGGTAGAGATAAGCAAGAAGAAAAAGGTAAGAGGTCTACCTAGATTGAAGAAACCTGAGAATGTGATGTGCAAGGAATGCCAGTTAGGAAAAAAGACAAAGTCAAGTTTTAAGAGCAATTCCTTTACTTTTGAAAACATTTTAGATTTGGTTCATACTGACCTTTGTGGACCTATGGGTGTACAAAGTTACTGTGGTGCTAGATACTTTATCTTATTTATTGATGATCATACTAGGATGATGCATGTAATGTTTCTAAAAGAAAAATCTGAAGCTTTTAAATTATTTAAGTGGTATTTGGCTAAGGTTGAGAAGGAGATAGGTAGGAACCTGAAATGTCTTAGATCTGACTGAGGTGGAGAATTTACATCAAATGAATTTAATCTATTTTGCAATGATAGAGGAATTAAAAGATAGATGTCTGCACCTAGAATACCTCCACAGAATGGTATAGCAGAAAGAAGAAACAGATCTATCTTGGATTGTGCAAGGACATTGTTGATTGAAAAAAATGTGGCACATAAATATTGGAAAGAAGCTATAAGCACTGATATCTACACTCTTAACCAGGTAAAGATCAAGAAAGGTGCAAATCTAACACCCTATGAATTATGGCATGGGCATGCATCGAGTGTTAATTACTTTAGAATCTTTGGAAGTAAGTGCTATATATTAAAAGACACTAGAAATAGAAAGTTTGATGCTAAGAGTGATGAAGGCATATTCCTAGGATATTCCACAAAAATTAAAGCTTATAAGTGTTTGAACTCTAACACTAACAAAATTGTGGAAAGTGTGAATGCCAAAATTGATGAGTATGCAGAAACAAATGAAGCTGACAGCAAAAGAGAACCAAAAGATTATAGATCTTTTATGTACATTAAGGAAGAAGAAGAGGCAAGTAACAGAGTTGCACCTAATGCTGAGTCTCAGGTAAGCAATGTCAAGCAACAGACAGATGTTGCTGAGCATTAGGAAAACAGTGTCAAAGGAGAACAAGAACATGCCGAGCTACAAGAAAATGTTGCTGACTATCAGGAAGAGATTGCCGAGCATTCAAAAGTTGAATCTGACAATCTTGTTGGGGAACATGATGAAATAGAGGAGAGAGGAGCTGAACCTATTTTGGAAAACTATGTAAGAAGACATCACAAGCATGAACAGATAATTGGAGACAAAAATACTAGAATTTAGACCAGAAGTAAGACTAAGGATCCAACATGCCTACTGTGTGAATTTGAACCCAAGTCAACTAGAGAGGCATTAGACAAAGAAGACTGGATACAAGCAATGAATGAAGAGATTAACCAGATTGAAAAGAATGATACTTGGACTCTGGTGTGGAGACCTAAAAACAAAAATGTTATAGGAACAAAGTGGGTGTTTCGTAATAAGATGAATGAAAATGGTGAAATAACTAGGAACAAAGCTAGGCTGGTATGCAAAGGCTACGCACAAGAAGAAGGAATAGATTATGGGGAGACATTTGCCCATGTGGTTAGATTGGCAGGAGTAAGAACTCTGCTTGCATATGTTGCTTATAAAGATTTCAAGGTATATCAAATGGATGTCAAGTCTGCATTTTTTAATGGTATACTAGAAGAAGAAGTTTACATAGAATAGCCAGAAGGTTTTATTGATCCAAACATAAGACACATGGTGAGAAAACTGAACAAAGCACTATATGGATTGAAATAAGCTCCTAAAGCATGGTGTGAGAGGTTGCACAACTACTTGATACAGATTGGATTTTCAAGAACAAATGACACAAGCAATTTGTACATGAAAGATGAAGAAGGTAAAGGTATCCTGTTGGCAAAACTTTTTGTGGATGACATTATTTTTGGTGGACAAGATACATTGTGTAAAAGATTTTCAAATGAAATGAAAACTAAATTTGAAATGAGTATGTTTGGTGAGATGAAATTTTTTACTGGTTTACAAGTATATCAGAGGAAGAATGGAATTTTCATTACACAGTCTAAGTATGTTAATGAAATACTGAAAACTTTTGGGATGGAAGATGCTAAACCAGTGAATACTCCTATGGTTACTAGACAAAAGTTATCTAAGAATGATGATGCTATAGAAGTGAATTAGACTTTGTGCAAATCCATGATTGGAAAATTATAGTATGTTGTACATAGTAGACTAGATATTGCACTAGTTGTTGGGATTGTGACAAGATTCTCTGCCAATCCTAAGGAAACACACATGATGGCTGTGAAAAGAATTATGAGATACTTGAAAGGAACTGCTGACTATGGTCTATATTATAAGAAGGATGAAAAATTTGAACTCGGAGTTGATATAGATGTTGATTGGGCAAGAAATGTAGATGACAGAAAGAGTACTAGTGGTGGAGCTTTCTTTCTTGGACAGAGATTAGTCTCATGGAAAAGCAAGAAACAAATTGCATTTCCCAATCTACTGCTGAGGCTGAGTATGTTGCTGCTGCAGTAAACTATTCAAATCTAGTATGGATAAAATAATTGTTGATAGGCATGAAAGAAGAGATCACTGAACCTGTTTTTATTTTCTGTGACAACACAAGTGCTATAAATATTTCTAAGAATCTAGTGATGTACACTAAGACCAAGCACATAGCAATCAAGTATCACTACTTGAGAGAATTAGTACAAGATAAAGAAGTCCGAATGGAATATGTGAATACTAAAGAACAATTAGCAGAAATATTCACTAAAGCTTTACCCAGAGAAGCTCGTGAGTATTTGAGAAGTCAATTAGGGGTCCTTCCCCTAACTGAGGCTACCTAGACTAGGAGCACTACATCAAATATGCTACAACAAAATATTTTCCAAATTGATGCAGAAGATTGTCTCACTTTACGGTTGCCCTAGAGTTGTGAAAAGGAGAAAAGACAAGGAATCAATCATAAGCAAGATGATAGAGGGAGAAAACATTGAGCTACACAGATATTATCTACATTTGATGGATGTATTTTTTAGTTGTTGCTTTGGCATTTTTGTCAAAGAGGGAGATGAACTGATATAATAACACATGACACTAAAAAGTAAGGGCGATGAACTAAAATGAAGGATCAGGATAGAGGGAGATTTGAATACTTTTGACGGTCATAGAAGTGAGGCTTATAGGATTTTGAATAAGAATGAAGCTAAGGATATTATAAATAATTCTCTGATGAATAGATAAGTTTTTTGGATTGGTTGGTAATCCATGTGTTATTCAGGTGATATCATATGGTGTTGCCATCAATGCCAAAGAGGGAGATTGTTGGAAACTGCAATTGAAACAATTGTTGTATTGTCATTGATGTCAAACCTTAACTGGTAAGACTGTTGCTACTTAGGAAAGTACTATATCTATTTGAGTGTTGCTAAGGGGATAGGCAAGGTTGGTAACAATAGCACCTAGGGAAAGGTTGAGTTATCTTGATATTACAAAGTGTACTTGACTATGTTGTACAATGATGAGATAATGTATTGTTTATCTTAGTAAGACTGAAGACTAAACTGGTAGGCTTGACCAAGAAAAGAATAGAGAAATCATGCTTAAGTCGAGTAATGTTAGTGTTGACTGAGTCAGTGTATGCCGAGAAAAATTCTAGTGTCGACCAAATAATAGTTAATTGCTGAGGAAGACAGTGTAAGACAAGGAAACATTTTTAGTAATGACCGAGCTTTCTACATGAAGATCGAGTAGTTGATCACAGTATTGATCGAGCATCAGCAATTTTATATTTGAAGAGAATTTAGTTTTGGAGCCGACATTGTTGAATTCTTGGATTATGTAAAATGTGTTGACTTTATTTATTGATTGTTTGAAATCATTAAATGCACTGTAAAATGTTTTATTGTAAATTTTTAAGAGATTTGAGATGATTCTAGAAAAGGAGATGAAGAACATGAAGCAGGTAGATTCAATGAATCTGACCTAACCCTAAGATCTACGAATGAGATTGAGTGGCATAAGATGAGTTAACCTAATTGAGGAAAGTATAAAGGGAACCTGAGCATTTGGATATGCAAGTGCATGGGTGAATAGAGAATGTTGGAAGATCAGTAAAGTTTTATTGACTGTATAAGCAGAAAAGGCTGAAGGAGAATTATGATGGTTGCTTGAAGAAAAGTTTCGAGCAGATCAGAGATGGAGATGGAAAAGTTTCAAAGTTAGTAAACTAGCATTAGTGTATGAAATCAGATCTGATATTTGAAAAGTGAGTTGTATATTTTTTAGATAAATATTGTTGCTACTTTCTAACCATTGTAACAGTCAAAATCCTTTTAATAGAGGTTGACCTAATAGTCATATGTTAAATCCTTTGAATAAGTTTGCATTCTAATGGAGTGTATGTAAGTCCTATGACTAGGCTCACTTTTAACAGGGTGATTGAAATCCTTTAACCAGGTCAAACCTGACAGTGTGTATTGTAACCTTTGACAGGGTTGACTTTTAACCGAGCTCACTTCAGAAGAGTGAAAATAATAGTAGCATGTTACAAAGTGGTTTTTCCCACATTGGGTTTCCACTATAAATCCTTGTGTTAATACTTGTGTGAATGTTTTGGTTTGAACATTTCTATGTTTTGCAAGTTAAGTTGCAGCTAGGTAGTGGATTGCATTGTTATATGTTTCTATTATTGAATCAGTGATGACCGAGTTTGTTTTGGTTATTGGATCTAATTTAAGGAAAATTTATTGAGATTTTTTTATACATCAGGACCTGAGAACAACTGATTCACCCCCCCCCCCCTTTCTGTTGTTCTAAATCATATTAACATTAGTACCCTTGTTCAAACATTTATAAGCTTTACTCTTAGTAGAATATCCTAAAATTATTCCTTCATCACCTTTAGAGTTACATTTACCATTCCTATCATCTTTCAAGATATAACACCTACTTCCAAAGATTCTGAAATAACTTACATCTGATGTATAGCCAACCCATAACTCATAAGGTGTCTTGTTCATGTCTTTCTTCAGTTGAAATTGGTCCAAGCTGTATAATTCAGTGCTAATTGCTTCTCTCCAATACATTTGTGCAACATTTTTCTCAATCATCAATGTTCTGGCACAATCAACAATAGATTGGTTCCTCCTTTCAACAATTCCATTCTATTGTGGTGTCCTAGGTGCAGAAACCTATCTTTTTATACCATGCTCATTAAAGAAATTAGTGATTTCATCATAAATAAACTCACCTCCTCTATCATATCTTAAGCATTTCAATTCTTTCTTGGTTTCTTTTTCAACTTTAGTCTTATACCATTTAAACAGTTTGAATGCCTCAGATTTTTCTTTTAAGAACATGATTGTTATCATCCTAGAGTAGTCATCAAAAAATAAAATAAAATATTTATCACCATAGTAGCTTTGAGTTCTCATAGGACCACATAACTTGGTATGTACCAACTCCAACATTCCTTTAAATGAATAGTCTTTACTTTTAAAACTAGATTTGTCCATCTTTCCTTTCTAACATTGATGGCACATAACATGATCAGGTTTGGTTAGGCTCGATAATCCTCTAACTTTTCTCTTTCTACTAATCTTAATCATGTTAATAAATTTCACATGATAGCCTCTTATGCCATAACCATACATCTTCATTCTTCACTAGCAAACAAGAAGTTTCGACATTGTCAAGATAGAATAAATTACCTTTTGATTGTCCTCTAATATAGACAAGCTTTCCATTTTCATCATAAATTTTCACCTTCTTGCTTTCAAATGCAACTCGGTGACCTGAGTTATTCAACTATACTACACTCAACAAAGTGTAGTTAAGTCTTTTTACCCAGTATGCATTATCATATCTAATCCTATTATTTAATAAGATAGACCATTTTCATTTCACTTGACAAGGTGTATCATTTCCCATTTTCACTGATCCTTCATTATAGTGCTCAAGATGTTCAAACTTATCTTCATCACTAGTCATGTGACGTGTACAGCCACTATCAATGATCCAAGTACCATTCTTACTAACTTTAGAAATAAGGGTTGTTTCTAAATACCTTTCCTCTTCTTTTGAATCATATTTCATTCAAACAAATACAACTTCAATTTCATCATCAATGTCATTGTTGGTGTCATCTTCATTTTCTCCAACAAGGTAACATGCCTTCTTCCCTTTGTCTTTGTAATCTCGGTTGTCTCTGTTGTAGTGTCGGTTACCTCTGTTATTTCTTCTTCCAAACTTTCCATCACAAGATAGGTCATTGTATTTATCTTCCTCTTTCCTGTTAGGACATCTAGCAACAATATGGCTAATCTCTTTACAATTAAAATAAGCTAAAAGTAACTTTCCCTTATACCTTCCTTTACCTTTTTGAAGTCTCCATGCCATAAGTGCTTCAAGCTCATCAAGCTCATCTTTGTTGTCACTGTCACTTTCATTATTTATATTATGCTTACTATTATACAAGTTTGCACCCTTGCTTCAAGCTCTCGTAATCTTGATAACCTAGTATAACATGGGAATCATCTCCAGGTTGTGGGACCTATGCTAACTGAGATGAGACCTCTAGGTTCTAGGCTAGTTCCTCTTGGATAATCACCCTAATTTTCTTCTAGACATGCAAAGTAAATCTTTTGAGGGAAAGGGATAGAAGGAATGCCTGGAAAGGGAAATGACTGAAAGCAAACTACCTACTAGGTGATACACCAAAATTAGGGTTTGGATCTCAATATAGAGGAAAGGAATCAATGAAAGGCTTAGGTCTAGTAGATCACAACTTACTGAATAGGCTTGCATAAGTGTTTCATAGGAGGGCCTGAATATAAGACACAACTTATGACCTGCAAGCAGACATTCACTTCTGCAACTCGGTGTAGGATTGATACAAGAATGTTAGGGGGCTGAAGTATACCCACAAAAACATATAAATTAGATCAAACAAAATAATACACAAAATTACAAAAAGCAAGAGGGATCAGGAACCCTAAGACATCCCTAAAAACATCATATACTTTAATCATCAATGGGAACATGAAGGATTGTCACAGAATACCTTTGCAATGTTTTTATCATCAATGGGAACTTTACAGCTATATAAGCCAGAGGGTAGAAATGATACCACAAATGACCTTTAAGAAAAGATGAATTTCTTCTACAATTGTCCGACTCTCCACTCAAAAGCTCCAAAAATACAATATATACATCCTTCCTTGCATGAAGGGAATGGTCAAAAATCTAACTAGGGTTAGAGAATTTTACATTAGAATAATGATAAACCCTAGTTCAATCGAGTCTGGTCATAAATAATTCTCTGCAAAATCATCGCTGATCAGATATTCCTTGAGTGCCCCTCATGTACCTCATAATCAGCCTGCAGACAAGCAACCCGAAATCATCTACCTCTTTGCACAAAGTCTCACCATGAATGCACTAATTTGGTACTCTTAGAAAATAAGAAATGACCAAAGACGGTCGCCCAGACCCCTGTCATCATCTTCCCCAACTGCAATCATCCTTGAAGCATAAATTTTTAGCTACCCATTTTGTCGCAACCGACCATTGGATCAAAACCTAGCAAAAACCCTGCAGAGAAATACTTAAAATTTAAATATTAACAGCTAACCGGGTGGCCCCATACCTTTCTTCTATCGATGATTGACGTTTAAACCTCAATCTTCTTTTAAAATGTGACCGTTAGATCCTCCTATTTACCTGAGAACTATTCATCTGTAGGATTAACCCTAAGTCTACCTCGGTTACCTTTTCCCTTTAGTCGCAGAGTTGTTTGAACTTTTAGTTGACCCCGGTTAAGTCTGGTGAAATTGAGAAACCCTTTAAATGCTGATTCATGGAGTACTTTTTAATCCTGGGCCCATTCGCTACTTGGAAATCTTTTATTCACCTTGACTACTTTGTAGGCATACACCTCGATAACCCTTCTAATAACAGACCCACTTAAGACAAGATTCTAATCCAGTGGCGGGTGCAAGATCTCATACCCTTCGAATATTCTTTCAGATCATACGCCTATTGTAGCTCTTCATTAAGCCATGACCCTACTGACACATCGGTCCACTTGGAAGTCCCCATCAGCACACAACAACTAATCAAATGCTTCACACATCAACCCACCTAACAACGTGAACCCACCTAACAAAGCCCAGAGAGAAAGCAAGATCAACGGTGGGTGCATGATCGCATGTGTCAAAAAGATTCCTTATAGACATGCACCAGTCGTTGATCATCTGCAGATGTCAGAGCCTTTTAAAATGTTGGAAACCTGGTCCCACTACCACACTACTGAATCACTACCATGTGGACCAATGAGAAGCCACCGCTTGTGTACACGTAGTAGTGGACCCGCCAGGCACAAAGAGTTATCACCAAGGAGAATCACTGGTTGTCTTATAATCGCATACCTCTAACACATTTCATGAGAATACATGCCATCCATTGATCTTCAAGCTTCTGACATCCCTAGGCCTACTGAAAAAAATACAAGTCATCGTCCCTCAACCAATAAAAAGCCTCCAAGTAGGACACCGTGGCAATAGACCCACAAAAGCTTGAAGCACTGAGAAAGGGGAAGATCGACGACTATCGCGAGATCGCAAGGAATCTTCTAAGGCTATGTGATCTAATGACAACTATCAAATGTAGAATCTTGGTCTTAGCCACTAAGCAGAGACCGCCAACTGAAAAGGTAACCGCTTGCCAAATTGTAAAGTGTTAAGGGGTTAACCACCGGGAATTGAAGATTTGGCGATAGAAGGATTTAAAATGCGCACATGCAAAAATGGAACTTTTAAGTTTCCAATAAAGTAACATCAAAATATAACAAGCCAAAGGGTTCTTAGGGTTTTAAGGGTCCAACGACTACTTTTTCAAATATTTGACCTATAGACCAAGGAATAAAACAAATTGTAGAGACCAGGAAACAAGAGATAAATTCATGAAAATTTCAGAGATGCTTGGCAAGGGAAAAACAAAGACCTGGGGATGGAAATAAGCCAAATTTGCATGTATATGAAAATTAGGGTAACATTTTGGTGATTTCCATTGGATGTCAGCCTGCTAGACATGGATCAGTGGCCTATAAACAATCCATTAGGCATGGGGTCATCAAAATTCAAAAACTCTCAGAGAGGCAGAACTAGAACTATGCTCAGAGCACTTCTTGGAAAACAAGGATCTAACCTAGAAAGCAAGGAAAGAAAATAGGGAAAACTTATATACAAAGATTCACAAAGAGGGATTAACCTCAAAGCAAGGTTTCAAGTGGAATCCATTGACTGAGATTGGCAAGGAAACTCCTTCAAGATTTGATAGTTGGAAAGCATTGGATCCCTTGCACTTGGTTATAACAAATGGTCCACCCCAAAATGAGTCAAATTTGGTATGTCTGCCAAGCTTGGATCTAAACTCATCCCATTTGAGAACTACATCTCCAACTTTGAAATTCCTGACCTTGGCTCTTTTGTCAAAACTCCTCTTTGTTTGAATCTGATGAAATTCCATGTCCTGCATTGATTTGTCTCTGATTTCCTCCAATTCCATCAGCTGAGCATACCTGATCTGCAAGGGATCTCCTTCATCAAATAGAGCATACTGAGTGGCTAGGTCTAGGGCTAGCAATTCAGCTGAGATAGACAACTTGGCCTCCTTGCCATATACTAGCACATAAGGGGAATTACCAATGCTCTTCTTTGGAGTAATTCTATCTAACCACAAGGAAGACCTAAGTTTAGTATGCCAATCTTTCTAGTTTTCTTGCAGAGTCTTCTTGATTATCCTAATCAAGTTCTTATTCACTGATTCTACCAAGACATTGCCTTGAGGGTAATAATTTGAGCTAGTATTCAGATAAATACCATTCTTGACTGCCCACTCTGAGACCATAAGGCCTGTGAATGCTAATGCATTATATAAGATGATGGAATTAGGAGTGCCAAATTTGTGAACAATATCATCATAAAAACTTAAGACAACACTCTCATTGGCCTATTTTAACACAATTGCTGATGTCCATCTAGTGAAGTAATATGTTGCAGTGATTATCCATTTATGGCCTGCACTAGATGGAGGATTGATCATGCCAATGAAATCTATACCCCACTTCATGAAGGGCTACTTTGTTCTGATTGGTTGTAGGGGCAAGGCTACAAGCCTTTCTTTTCTTGCAAACATGGCACACTTGATGCATCCTCTCACATACTCATGACTATCCTTAAAGATGGATGGCCAATAGTATCTAGCCCTCATGACTTTAAAAGTAGTAGTCCTAGGAGAAAAGTGACCTCCAGAAGGTCCATCATGAAACTCAAATAGGACACCATTGTGATCCTTTCTAAAAAGAACCTCATCTATCAACACAAAAGGAACAGATTGTAATCTATAATACCTTCTTTTTGCTAAATCCAAACCTGCAGGACATTGTCCTATCTTCAATTAAAAATATCATATTAGGCAACCAACTTGTTTCCTTGGCTTGTTCTTCTGTAGAATGCACCACCAGAGATGCATCTATTTGCTCTGATTTCTTTGAACTTTCATCCTCTGCCAAATGCTCACAAAGACCTCTTCCTCTAACCAACTTGGTAGTCTAAATATCTATGTCATATTCCATCACCTTGGTGATCCAACCATCTCTTTTCTCATTTAGGTCCTTGGAAAGCAAAAATTCTTTGACACTTGGATGAGTGACTTTCAAGTGTACCTTGCTATGGGTCAATAGATCTCTAAATTTCTTAAGGCTCTTCACCATAGAAAGTACATGTTTCTCTACAAAAGAGTATCTCTATTCATACTCTTCTAAACCTTTGCTAAAGAAAGCAATAGGCTGCTCCAATCCCTCTGAATTTTCTTGAGTCAGCATTGCAGATATAGCATCATGACCTCCATAAGCATAAAGGATAAAATCCTTACTAAAATTTGGGTTTAGGAGAGCAGGGGCTTCTGTTAAGGCCTCTTTGATAGCTTGGAAATTGACTCCCCCTTCTTTGGTCCAACTAAAAGCTGAACACTTCTTTAACATGGTTGTCAAGGGCTTAAGTAATTTTGCAATGTTAGGCAAGAACCTCCTAACAAAATTAATCTTTCCTATGAAAGATTGGAGACTTTTCTTGTGATGTGGTAGGGGTAGCTCTAGGATAGCTGCAATTCTTTCAGGATCCACTATGATCCCCTCTTTGGATACTACATATCCCAACAATTTTCCTTCATGAACTGTAAACACACATTTCTTGGGATTAAGAGATATCCCAAATTCTCTACATCTTTCAAAGATCTTCTTCAAATGTTTGATGTGATCTACTACATGCTTTTAATAGATAGTTATGTCATCTAAGTAGACCAGTACAAATTTATACATGAGGCTTTTAAAGGCCATATCCCTTGCCTTTTGAAATGTAGCACCTACATTTGACAAACCAAAGGGCATCTTCTGATAGGCCATGGTTCCCCACTTGGTTGTAAATGCAGTCTTATATTGATTCTCTTCACTAACTAAGATCTGATTGTACCCTGAATAGCCATCTAATAATGAAAATATCTTGGATCCAAAGACACATTGTAGAGTTTGTTCCATTGAGGGTAATGGATGGCGATCTTTTAGAGAGGCCCTATTAAGATCCCTGAAGTCAACACATAACCTCAATTCCCCATTCTTCTTCCTGACAGGAACAAGGTTGGAAACCCAACTAGTATGCTTAATGGGGTAGATGATACTACTTTCTATTAGTTTGAGTACTTCTTTATGCATAAGTGGCTCAAGCTTGGGATTAATAGGCCTTTGTTTTTGCCTTATCGATTTGGCATTAGGCTCTAATTCAATAGTGTGTTGAGCAAGGGCAGGATCAAAACCCTTGAGGTCCTCATATTTCCATGCAAAAATATCACTGAATTCTTTGAATAACTAAGTGTAAGCTTATTTTTCCAATCCAGTGTTTATCTTTCCAAATTGTAAGCTCCTACCTGGTTCCAACTCTAATTCAACACAATGTTCTTGTTGAACTACCAGGCCAGCTTTATTTTTCTTGACTTGATCATCCTTGCTGAAGATAGTCTCTAAGGTGACAAGACCTCTAGGCATCTTATTGGACTTTAGTTGTATCACTTGATCACCATAATTTTGTGATAGCCTATCTTGATTGTGTTCTGAAAAGACATCTTCTTCAAACAAGAATTGCAAAATTTGTTCATCATTGTCAAACACTTGCCAATTGACATCATTATCAAGAATAGAGGGTCTAATAATCACCTTGATATGCTGTTGATCCATCTCTTTTGAAATGCCATTTGGAATATCATACTGAGACCCAACAACAACTAACCTATCTACATTCTGATTTAGCTTCCTAGGGATAGTAACAATATTGAAAGCATAGAAATCTTCAATTACATCCCAAACTCTATGTGTGTATGCTATCAAGGTGTCATTCTTGGTTGCACTTATCCCTCTCACTTGGCTAACAACTAACTCACTATCACCATAAAATTTTAAGGCCTTAAGCCCTCTTTTTCTAGCCCACTCTAGCCCATTGACTAGACTTTCATACTTTGCAGTATTGCTAGTGCAGGAGAAACTGAATCTAAAGGCATTATAATACCTTTCTCCTTTTTGGGACACTAACATAGCACTACCACTAGAACCATGTCTACTTCTAGCTCCATCAAAAAATAGCTCCCAAACCTGATTGCTCTGATTCTGTGAATCAGTATCTTCCTTGAGAAGGCTTGGTTCTATGGATCCACTTTCTTGTATCAAATAACTTCCCAAACCAAATTCCCAAACAAGGCTTTCTTGGGCCTCTGAAGTTCTTTCAACTAGTAAAATATTAGGGATACTTCCTATCTTTGTGCTTGCTTCACTAATAGTTTGGAAGTCACTGTCATCAAATATAGGGCAATTTACATTGATGGTATTAGGCACATATGGTTCTATATGGTGTTCTGCTAATGGTTCTAATTTAATGGTGACCTTGGTCCCATATCTTATATGAAATAACATGTGAGACCAGTCAGAAGATAGGTAGCCTCCTATCTTGGCTGTAAACTCCCTTGAGAGACATATAGCAAATAATGCAGGGAGATCTATAATATATATATCAAGGAGGATGGAAAAATTAGGACTAGCATGTAGGATTAGACTAGTATCCTTGGCCACACCTATAGTATTAACTAAGGATCCATCAATTTGTGTAACCTTCTTTTGGAAGGGTTCATATTTTAGTCCTAATTGATCAGCTACTTTCTTGGGCATCACAGTGCTAGTAGCTCCACTATCTACCATACAATTATGCACTAAAGATTTTCCAATAATTAGAGATACATAAAAGGGAGGTGGCTCTGAGTTCCTACCTTATGTGGTATTGGCCTTGGAGTTGCTACTTGGAGCTTCCTTTTCTTGATCAGTGTTAACTAACATTGGCTTTCCAGCTTCTTTTGTAGGTTGAGGAGTTGTCACTTCTATCATGGGCTTTTTCAAAATTTTAGATTGTCCTGGAAGAGCCAAAGAGTCCCGCATAGACATGGTGACATTCACCTTCTTCATGTTGTCTACAATATTAAAAGGTGTCACAGTGTGTACTCTTTGTTGTGCTTTCACCATGATGAGCTCCACTTCTTTGGAATGTTGGCTTTCTTTGCTTATAATGACAGGAGCCTCCTTAGGTATGATAGGATTGGCTTGCTGCAGTGGCTCTGTAGATGTAGTGGCTTTAGCATTGGAATCTACTCTCTCCATGTCTTGAGCTCTTCTTTTTGCTCTCGTATAGGCAAAAAAAGCAACCTCATCATTGACTCCATTGAAGTCTGGTTGTTCCCAATTGAAAAGGGCAGTCTCATTCTCCTGTGATTCTTGTTGAGGAACTGACCCACTGGATGATGCCTCTGATTGAGCTTGTGAGGCATTTTGAACCATTAGAGCTTGGTTCATCCATCCATTTGAACATGTAGCCTGATTATGAGGCTAATTACAAGGAAAACACCATTCATTCTCCATAGCCATATTGTTTTGACTAGGAACCATATCCCTCACTGGATTTGCAGAATTTAGAGGTGCGGGGTTGTATGGTTGAAATGGCCTTTGATTAAAACTTTGTCTTTGTCCTTGATAACCTCCTTGGTATGGTGGCCTATTTTGCTGATAAGGCTATCCTTAATTCTGATATGATTGATTAGGACCTTGGCCTTGTGACTAAAATGGTGGTCTGATTCCTTGACCTTGTTTCTTTAGATTTGTGACCTCTTTAGTCAAGCTCTGCAACAAATTTGTCATTTCTTGCTGACTGCTTTGTTGGCTATTTTTTATCTCTTGCAACTCTTGAGAGAAACTTGTTCTCATCTCTTGACCACTGGTACGAGCCTAAGGTGCTAATATGGTGGGAATAGGGGTAAATGGGGGTACTTGTGTAGGTGCAATGGGTTGAAGGCTAGGGAAAATGGGCATTGGAAGTCTTCTAGCAATCATTCCTGCTTGAATCAAACAATTTTCAGCTCTCATAGCTATGTCAAAGGCTTGGGGTAAAGAAGTACCACCCATAGATTGGATCATGATAGAAATTTGACCATTTAGACTTTGTAAGTAATAAAGGAAAGCATGGTCAGCTGATGGTCTTCCTGATACTGGAATCCTATTCCATTTTTTGAGGAAGCTACTATTGTAGTCTGTCATTTGTTCTTGAGGATCTCTCTTAATGGTTATTAACTTCTCAACTAGAGACAAGTTATCTAATTTATCCTCAAAATGTTTACCTAATGCATCCCCTAATTCATCCCATGAAGTAATGGAACCAACAGTTAGATTTTTGAACCATTCAAGAGCCTTACCTTTTAGAGAGGATGCTAATAATTTTTTGGCTACATCTTCTTGAGTAATATTGTGTATGTTGTAGATAGTGGTCACATCTCTTATGTGTTCAAAATCAGTCATTTGCCCTTCACCAATGAAATCAGGTATACTATTAAGTGCCACCAAAGGCACATCATGATGTTGAGAAAATGCTAATGGACTACCTTGGTTGAATGGTGCAAAGGTGAACTATCTAGCCATTGTAGGAGTTAGAATCTGAAGATTAACAACTATATGAGCTATATTTGGTGTTAGATTTGAATCCTCCTCTAGATCTATGGTTAGATATTGGCCTCTTCTTCTGAGATGAAAGGGAAAAGGTCTCCCTTCTGAGGTATCAGGAGGTGTTGATTGAACTCTCCTTGCAGGGGATGTTCTTTGAGTTGACCTGCCTTTGTCACTTCCTTTTGAGGGAAACTCTGAAAATTGAGTAGGCTTTGAGCTTCTAGTCTCAATCTTTCTCATAAACCTTGAACAAGGTTAGCCTGGATCTTTGAAATCAGTGGAGTCGCCAAATATACTTGATAGAACAACCTCTAAAAGCCTGTATCATGCAATTTGTATATCAGAGATAACATAATTTTCAACCAATGAACCTCTTTTGTAGTGGTCCCACTAGGTGTGACAGGATTGTTATATGCTAAGTTTGCACCCTTTCTTCAAGCTCTCATAGTCTTGATAACCTAGTATAACATGGGAATGATCTCTAGGTTGTGGGACCTATGCTAACTAAGATGAGACCTCTAGGTTCTAGGCTCATTCCTCTTAATCACCCTAATTTGCTTCTAGACATGCAAAGTAAATCTTTTGAGGGAAAGGGATAGAAGGAATGCCTGGAAAGGGAAATGACTAAAAGCAAACTACCTACTAGGTGATACACTAAAATTAGGGTTTGGATCTCAGTATAGAGGAAAGGAATCAATGAAAGGCTTAGGTCTAGTAGATCACAACTTACTGAATAGGCTTGCATAAGTGTTTCATAGGAGGGCCTGAATATAAGACACAACTTATGATCTGCAAGCAGACATTCACTTCTGCAACTCGGTGTAGGATTGAGACAAGAATGTTAGGGGGCTGAAGTATACCCACAAAAATATCTAAATTAGATCAAACACAATAACACACAAAATTATAGAAAGCAAGAGGGATCAGGAACCCTAAGACATCCCTAAAAACATCATATACTTTAATCCAATAAGAGATGAATCAAACAAGGAAGCATAGGGACATGAAGGATTGTCACAGAATACCTCTGCAATGTTTTTATCATCAATGGGAACTTTACAACTATATAAGCTAGAGGGTAGAAATGATAACACAGATGACCCTTAAGAAAAGATGAATTTCTTCTACAATTGTCCAAATCTCTACTCAAAAGCTCCAAAAATACAATATATACATCCTTCCTTGCACGAAGGCAAGGGTCAAAAATCTAACTAGGGTTAGAGAATTTTACATTAGAATAATGATAAACCCTAGTTCGATTGACTCTGATCATAAATAATTCTCTACAACATCATAGCCAATCAGATATTCCTTGAGTGCCCCTCCTGTACCTCATAATCAGCCTGTAGACAAGCAACTCGGACTCATCTACCTCTTTGCACAAAGTCTCACCATGAATGCACTGATTTGGTACTCTCAGAAAACAAGAAATGACCAAAGACGGCCGCCCAGACCCCTATCATCATCTTCCCCAACTGAAATCATCCTTGAAGCATAAATTTTTAGCTACCCATTTTGTCGCAACCGACCATTGGATCAAAACCTAGCAAAACCCCTACAAAGAAATACTTAAAATTTAAATATTAACGGCTAACTGGGTGGTGCCATACTTTTATTCTATTAACGGCTGATGTTTAAGCCTTAATCTTCTTTTAAAACATGACCGTTAGATCCGCCTATTTACCCAGGAACTATTCATCTATAGGATTAACCCTAAGTCTACCTCGGTTACCTTTTCCCTTTAGTCGCAGAGTCGTTTAAACTTTTAGTTGACCCTAGTTAAGTTTGGTGAACCTGAGAAACCCTTTAGTCACTGATTTGGGGAGTACTTTTTAATCCTGGGCCCATTCACCACTTTGAAATATTTTATTCACCCTGACTACTCTGTAGGCATACACCTCGGTAACCCTTCTGACAACGGACCCAATTAAGACAAGATTCTAATCCAACGACAGGTGCAAGATCTCATACCCTTCGAATATTCTTTCAGATCATATGCCTATCATAGATCTTCATTAAGTCGTGACCCTACTAACACATCGGTCCACTTGGAAGTCCCCATCGGCATGTAGCAACCAATCAAATGCTTCACACATCAGACCACCTAACAACGTAGATCCACCTGACAAATCTCAGAGATAAAGCAAGATCAATGGTAGGCACATGATCGCATGTGTCAAAAAGATTCCTTACAGACATGCTCCAGTCATTGATCCTCTGTAGATGTTAGAGCCTTTTAAAACACTGGAAACCTGGTCCCATTAACACACTACCGAATCACTACCATGTGGACCAATGAGAAGCCACCACTTGTGTATACGTAGTAGTGGACCCACCAAGCACGAAGAGTTACATCACCAAGGAGAATCAATGGTTGTCTTATAATCGCATATCTCTGACACATTTCATGAGAACACATGCCAACCATTGATCTTCAAGCTTCTGACATCCCTGGGCCCACTGACAAAAATAAAAGTCATCGTCCCTCGACCAATAAAAAGCCTCTAAGTAGGACACCATGGTAGTGGACCCACAAAAGCTTGAGGCACTGAGAAAGGGGAAGATCGACGGCTATCGTGAGATCGCAAGGAATCTTTTGAGGCTATGGGATCTCGTGAAAATCATCAAATGTAGAATCTTGGTCTTAGCCGCTAAGCAGAGACCGCCAACCGAAAAGGTAATCACTCACCAAATCGCAAAGTGTTAAGGGGTTAACCATTGGGAATCAGAGATTTGGTGACTGAAGGATTTATAATGCGCACATGTGAAAATGGAACTTTTAAGTTGCTGATAAAGTAACATCAAAATATAACAAGCCAAAGGGTTCTTAGGGTTTTAAGGGTCCAATGGCTACTTTTTCAAATATTTTACCTACAGACCAGGGAATAAAACAAATTGCAGAGACCAGGAAACAAGAGATAAATTCATGAAAATTTCAGGGATGCTTGGCAAGGGAAAAATAGAGACCTGGGGATGGAAATAAGCCAAATTTGCATATGAAAATTAGGGTAACACTTACTACTAGATTTACCAATCTTAAGAGATGACATAAAAGCAAACTCAACACTCAGTACAACACTATTGTCATAATTATTCAACTCAAAAGTAGTTAACTTTTTATATTATTAATAGAAAAGGCCTCTATTCATCAAAAAAAAAAAGTAGTTAACTTTCCAATCAGACTATCAAGAGTAAGAGTGCTATTAGGTGTAGACCTCATTTCATAAATAATAGATATTTTGATTGCATAGATAGGCAACAAGGTTCTATGTATCTTACTTACCATAGTATCTTCAGAAATAATACCTCCTACTCCTCGGATAGCATTGACTACCTCTTTGATTCGGTTTGAGTACTATGTGATGTTCTCACCTTCCTTCATCTTCATGTCATCAAATCTACCTCTCAATATTTCTGCTCTGGCTCTCATTAAATTCACATCACCACCATAAAATAGAGAAAGTTTATCCCACATTTTTTGCGTTGTAGTACAATCCTTGACATCTTCAAACTTAGCATCAGATAGAACAACATCAATCTCTATCATAGTAATATTATGTTCATGTCTATCTCTCAAATGATCAAGAGTCAAAGGTCCAACATTTAGTTATAAGTAGCCATTGTCTAGTAGATGTATAGAAAATTCTCCAATTCTGGATATGTGAAGTCTCATCCTACTTTTCCATGTTGTGAAGTTATCTTTGTTCAGCTTAGGAACTTCCCTCTTATACATCTTGTGATCTTTTTTCTCAATTCCTTAAAACTTTCCTCCAAACAACCAATACACTCTAATACCAATTGTTAAAATAACTGAGAGGGGGGGTGAATTAGTTAAATCAGTTATCCTACAATCCCAAACTCCTAGATGTACCTTACAAAACAATTTCAATAATATATGCATCTCGGTAACATAAAATATCAATCTATCTGTTCACTTTACCGAATACAAGTAATTATCCAAACTGTGATTATCAATTAAATCAACTATACAGTATGTAAAATATGATAGCAAAACAATCATAACAAACAACACATAACACAATGATTTAACTTGGAAACCCTGCTAAGGGAAAAACCACCTGGGACCAGTAACCCAATATAATTCACTCTTTTGAAGTGAGCTTGGTTAGGAGCCAACCTTGTTAAAGGTTATAATGCACACTGTTAGGTGTGACCTGGTTAGATGATTTATCACTAAGAGTTAACTTTTGACCAGCATTCACTACAGGGTCAACAAGATAACAATTTATATTCAATGAATGTCATAGGATAGTACAATAAGACTGTTAAGTCCACTTGGTTAAGAGATTTTTCTGAATCAATGGTTAAATGATATAGTTCTGATCTGATTCAAATACAACTCAATTGCAAATATTTAGATCTATGCTATGCTCATAAAATCCTCTAATCATTAATCAATTCACTTCCTTAATATTTATCAACTTACTTCACTTGTTAAATAGCTCTCTAACGCGTGGTAATGTCTACATATCAGTTATTTTTGTAACCTGTTTGATCAAGAATGCATGAATAAAGTATTCACATGAAATCTCTATAGTTTCCTTTTTTTAGGCATGTTTGAACAATGAAACTCATATCTCTTAAATAGACAAGTAAACCATTTTCATATCAGCCATCATATTTTGCGACTTAATCTCCTTCATCCATTTTGCCTCTTAAACCTTCCTCAGAAGATGTTTCCTTAACAAGTTTCAATCTCATCCTTTAGATCATCTCTGAATTATGTCAGCCATGGATCTCATAACTAACTTCATCCTTTACCTCAAAATCATAGCAATATCCAGCTCATCAATTTCAGTCAGCTATTCTTAGCATTTAATGTTTTCATCCATACTCGGTTAATATTGAAATGCATCGGTGATAACTATCTTAGTTATTACTATCACTTGGTATACACCACACTGGCTTGGTGTATACATAATTCTTCAATTACCGACCACATTTAATTGTTCAATTTGAATCTCTTCTTCATAGTATATTAATGTAACATGCTCAAGTCAACAATATAAATCCATAGACTCATCAATAAGTTACCCAATGTTTACCTTATCCTTATCTATCATATCCATCTTTCCTTATGTAGATATCTGATTTCTTCATCTTTTCTTCCTTCTACAGATGTTCAAATGTCTATAACTATCATGATAAGTATTGTCAAAACTAGTTGACATCAATGACAACATATTGACTGATTTAATCATCTTACATATCACTTTAGTAGCTTACTGATCTCTAGTCAATGTTGGCTTCTCATAGAGCTCACTTCAGAAGAGAGAAAATTTAGTAGCATGTTACTAGTGGTTTTTTCTCATATTGGGTTTCCACATTAAATCATATTGTTATACTTGTGTGAATGTTATTTGATGTGTTATGTTTTATATTCTACAAGTTGATTACTTTTGGATAGTGGACTGCAAGTTTTATGTTACTGATATATTCTATAGAGACCGAGTGAATTGCTGAATAGATCTAAGTTTGTTGAAGAGTATAGAAGTTGAATTGGTACATCTAGACCTAAGGATAACTAATTCAACCCCCCCCCCCCTCTCAGTTATTATAAAATTATTCTAACATTTATTTACCTTCATATGCTTTCATTAAATGCTCTTACCAATAGAACTTTCCTTTTAAACCGATTGAAAAAATCTTATGGTTTTGATCAAAACTTGTCAAATCAATTCAAAATACCTCATTTCATCTATATATACTGATAGATCTTACTACACACTTGCAAAGGGGTTCGTAGATGGATTCAACATTACTTTCTCCCCCTAAGTCAAAGGTAACTTAGTTTTATGATGAACCATCCACAACTGATGGTAATGTGGATCCTTCTAGTGTTTTTTTTATTCCTTAACATCTTCTTTCCTCTTCTATATCTTTTCCATATCTTTCTTGGTCTCTTTTACATTCACAATTTGTTTTCCTTTTTGATTTGTTGACCAGTTAATTGATTGGTTCTTGAACCTTTAGTTCCTTGCTAGATGTCTGATTTGATGATAAAGAAAACATTTCATACTAGTTGTCCTCCATGGTCCGGCATTACCTCTATTTTTCCTAGTCTTGCAATTTATAGCTACGTGTCCATAGTTACCACAAATTGAGCATGTGACATTCAAGTGATTTTTCCTTTGGTAAGGGATTTCCAAGTTCACATGTGGCCTTGGATTATTCACTCTTGACTTGCATTCTTCATCTTTGTGGCCATATTTTTTTCATCTATAACAATATCCATCAAAGCTACTAGATGAAATACTATATTTGGATCTACAATCATATGTAATGTGTGCATACTTATTGCAAATATAGAAATACCAATAAAAAGTGTTAGGCATATTGACCGACTTGATTCTACAAACATTAGCAATATGACCCACTTTATAAAAATTAAAACATACAGGCTTGCAGGGTTTCTTACCAAGACTCCTTGGATTTACCTTTGGTGTATATTTTTCTTCATGCTCAATCTCTTTGGTTCTAGAGGATTCACCAATCTCAAAAGTAGTTTGGATGGTATATCCTAGACCAGTTGTCTCCTTGCTTCTTCTTTGATTTCTTAGTTGCTCATCAAGTTTTTTAGTACTTTCATTATATTTCTTCAACAGATCATTTGCATTCTTTAGTTCTTCTTTCACTTTCTCATTCTCATTTCTCAAATTCTCATTCTCTCTTTCCAAATTCTCATTTCTCATCATCAAATTATTGATCTCTCCTCTTAAGTCTTCCAGTTCCTCTTTGGTCTCATGAATATATGCATGTAAGGTTCCTACTTATTTCTCAAACTTAAAAATTTCATGCTCTTTGTCCTTCAAGGCCTGGTTGTTAGCTTTTAGTGCATCTTCAGTGGTCCTCCTTTCTTTCATCTCTTCACACTTTATTATTGATTGGGCTTCAATTTCTCTTTTTAGTTTTTTCCTTTCTTTACACAGTTTCTCATTCTCCTTACACATAGCTTCTAGGGTTGCTTCATATTCCTTAGATCCACTTGTTCAAATAATTTATCAATGTAGTCTTGAGTCTCATTCAATTTTTCAACAAGCTCTTTTCTCTTGGCCAAAGATTGCTTCAATTGATCTTTTAGTTCTTTGATCACCTTTTCAGCTTCATCAAGTTGTCTCTTGTATCTCAAATCATCCATATTTTTCTTAACGATCTTCCCCAAGTTGTTAAGCTTATCCAAGGGTACAAGGCTTTGATACCAATTATTAGTATTATAAGGCACTAAGAGGGGGGGTGAATCTATGAAACCACAAATCTAAAAATTTTAACAACAATCTTCCACAATATCCAACATGCAAATAATATTATGACAATAAAGCATAACAAGTAAAACATTCACACACATTGAACACTTGACACAAGATTTTCTACGTGGAAATCCTTCTTAGAGGGAGAAAACCATCTGTGGGGATGATGCCCATAAATTTCACTAGTGCACCATGAAATTTGTCCTGTTAGGAGCAATTACAACAACCCTTCTGAGGTTATACCCAATTAAGAGTATCAATAGCCCAATTAAGAACTAAAATAGTCCTATTAAATACTACTATGTTAATGGATTTATAAATCCTTCTAAGATTTCACCTTGTTATAGATTTAAATTTTAGATCTATTAGGATCCTTCTCACCTTGTTAGGAGTAGCCCTGTTAAAGGATTTAGCTTTCTAATTTTTTAGAATAAACAAGTAAAAGTGATATGATATCTGCACACAATGCATGATAGATCCAATGTATTCCTAACCAATTTTGCTTCCTTGAACACTTTACTATCTCTTTACTATCTCCAACAATCATACTATACCATCACAACTTCATCCAAAAAACTTATTAGCAATTTTCAAAACTATTTATATACTCATTCTAGGTCGGTGCTAGAACCCTAAAATTTTTTAAAAGTCTTCCCTCAAATCCAACTTAACATATGAGCGAGCCCACCAAAAAATTCTTTAACATCCTTGATTTTGGCCTAAGACATTAAATCCCAAAAACATGTTGGCCTGACACTAAGATTTGACTGCAACACTGATCTAACCAATTGTATTAACTGGTTCACTATTTTTACTACCAATTCCACTTCAATCTTCAATAACTTTTAGAATTCTCCAAGATAATGGATGTGTTTGTAGGAATAGTTAGATATACCTTTGTATATGTTAATTTTATGACCATGCACCTTAACTCAATTTCCTACTCCAGATCTGATCATCTATTCATTGAACACAATCTTTTGACCGATTGACTGAACACCTAGAGATTTCATCACTTTGATCTTCACCTCCATTAATAACTTTGATCCTTTGCCTCCAATTGATTATTTTGAAAAAATGACAACACTACAATGCATTTCCATGACCAAAACACAACATAATTTCCTTCAAATGCCAACAGGTAGTAGATGTCAAGGATATAACTCGTCCTATTTTCAAGAATTGCCCTTATAAATATATGGAGAGAATGTGACTCATGAATCACATTCTCTCCTTTATGTAAAGGTAAGTTGAAGGTGGAATTTAAATCACTGGAGACCATGAAGATTTCATAGGTTATGAATTTCATTAGTTTTTATGAACCGGAGTGGATACAAATCATTTTTAGTAGGATACATGACCAATTTCTTTGGTTAGATAGACCTTATAAGATTACCAAGGAAGTTTTGGAGGCTACAACTAGTTTATGTGCTAATGGTGAAGTTCCATCCCTGAAATCAACTCGACAAAACCTAGTGATAGACCTAACTAGATCAAAGTGGAATAAGAGAGAAATGATAGTTGATGATATTAGGTAGCTAGATGTGAAATTTACATCTATGGTTTTAGGATACAAGGTTTACCATTCTAGAAGGGAAAATTCCATTTCCAACACTATCATCTACACAGCTTACCGAATGGTAATTGAATTTGATATGTGTGAATCCTTGAGAGTACAGCTTATGAAAAATCTTGAGATGATTAAGAAGGAAAAGAAGCAAATTTTCAAGTATGGTTCATTGGTGATCTAAATCTTTTTCTACTTTATGAACCAATTTCCAGGGTTCAGTGACATAACATGGAGGAAGGACATACTAGTAACGAAGAAGATTTCTAACTACTATCTCATGCTTGATCAAACATCTAGGAAAAGATAACTTTGAGGATACTTTGAGATATTTCAAGAATATATGCAACTGAGATGGAGAATTCTGAGAGAATTAGTTGAGAAATATGAAGACACTATTTACTTTATGGTTAAGATCGATAAATTTGAGATGGAAGAAGTAGAGCCAAGAAATTCTTGGATTTTACCAATGGGATATGAGGTTGATTCTATAATTTTGGAATATCATGTGGAAGATCTTCTCAAGAAATCAATTGACCCTAATTAAAAGAGGTTTGGTACCTACAAAGAAAAGAGACTTGAAGTACATCTTGCATTGAACAAACTAGCTATGAAGAGGAGAGTTAGAAGAGAAGTTGAAATTGTAGGAGAAATAATGGGTTTTAGCAAGTAGAAGATGATAGAAGCTAGGAAAAAGTTCAAGGAAGAGAAGAAGAAAGAAAAAGATAATAATTCTATTCATTTTGAGGATGAAATTGATGAACCCCCTCCTTACATTCCATTCAAGAACATCTTTACTAGGAGTTTCATGAAGACATCACAGAAAGATATCTCAAAGAAGACAGTGACACCTAAACCATCTACACCAAAATTAAATCCACCTAAAGTAGAAAAACAAAAGAAAATTTTTGAGCTAGTAAGAAAAGGAGTCAAGCCTAGTTGGAAGAGATCAATACAAGAAGATAAATATGAGTCCATAGAATCAGATGATTCAAAGAAGAGGCTAAGGACTGAAGGGACTAAAGAAACTAAAGTGTTGATCAGAAAAGTCCCTAAGGAATTTTTAATTGGTAAGCCACCATTCTTTGAAGTATTAAATTAATTAGTTAAGTATGGTATCCTAGTTTGAGTAAAGAAGTATTATCATAAGTATAATGAAGAAGAAAAGAGGAAACTAGAGGAATAAATAGTAAATTATTTGAAAAGATTCAATAGAGCGCTAGTTGAGATCAAAGGGGAAATCCTTGATCATCTATTTTTAAAAATTGAGGAAAGGAGATTGATTTCTTTAGAGGAAGAAAATAAAATTAGAGAAGGAGTAATGATCAAACTATGTTCGATTATTACAATCAAAGACCATAAGAAAATCCTTGAGGAAGAAAAAGACAACTCTTGAAAAAAAAAGAATAAAATTGATTATGAGTGGGAAGATTGATGAATTTATTGAGGAAATAGAGCAACTAATGACTAAAATAATTTTGGAGAAATGAAATGAAGGTTGTGCACCGAAGGATTAGAAGGAAACTCAAGAATCTACAATGCATACAGGTTTTTACTCCATAGTTGTAGAATTTGATTTCTTTATTCATGTTGTACCCATATAACTCTCAATAGATCAGGATGATGAAGAGGATATTCCTAGTGTAAGGAACTCCTAAGCTACAATAACATAGGGCGAATACAAGGAGTTCATGGGAATAGAAGAGGATAATATTGATGACATGCCTATTGATATCGATCAAGAACAACCTGGGGTGGAATTAACTCATGTAGATGATCAGAAAGGAGATGAAGTCATATCTGAACAAGACTCTATGGATGAGAAGACCCATGAGAAGACTGAGGAAATAAAATTTGAACAATCTGAGGAGGCAAGAGACACTACAAAGGTTTTACTTACCTTTTTAGATAAAGAGATCAATGAAGTGCATTTTCAAGGCACAAGTGAGCTGGATACTCTTGGTGATGATCAATTGATGGAAGTTTCTTTAGTTTCTCATGCCAAAGAAAGAGAGTATATCTTGAAATCTATTGAGAAAGGAAACAAACTTTTAACAAAGGAAACAAATGTGTTAAGAAAGATTATGCCAGATTAGGTAATAGATCAGAATGACTCCTCATCTAATTAGTTTGAAGGACTACTAGATGTACTTTACTCACACTTTCAATCGATGGAGAAATCAGCTATGGTGTAGGTACATAATGATTTCAATACAAAAAGGTTTAATCATCTAATTGTGATGATTGCGAGGGACAAGGCATCATTGGCCATTTCTACTCAAATTCTAAAGGACTCTTTGGGAGAAGGAAGAAAAATATATTAGTCTTGTATTGATTATCCCAAATGTGTAGCTGATCTTGATAATATAGTCAAGGAAAGTGAAGCTAAATTGATTGAGATATATCAAGCATATGACCCTTTGAAGGATTTAGCTTTGGTACATATATATCAAGTGACTAAGATGAATGATAGATCAAATCCATTGTCACTTAAAAGGAAAGAATGAAGGGAAGAATTAGAGAATTGATGAATCAAATTGTTACTAAATTTGATGTTCTTACAAGAGGTGTGAAAGAAGCTATTGCAGATCATGAATATCCAGAGGCACCTAATGTTCGTGAAGTAGAGAAGTTAGCTTATGTAGTTTATGGGAAGATTCAGATTTTTGAGAGTCTAAAGAAGAGTTGGGATGTTGATTTGCATCTCTAAAGAGCAACATTTTATATATCTTCAAACTATTGTAAGTACACTTTGCATACCTGTGTATATAGGAAGAAGATATAATAGGATTTTGGTAATTTAATTTTGGTGTTGTTCCCTATATTTTCCATTGATCTCAAAGGGGGAGAGATAAGGTGAAAAAATGAGATAACTAGCTTAGGGGGAGCATGTATTTTTGGCTAGGAGAAATAGTTTTGGAGCTTGGCATTTTCCTTGGAACACTTACTCATTTTTCTCTAAATGTTTCCATCAATGCCGAAGGAGGAGATTATTGGGAAAGAGACACTGATACACATTGATTGTATGTTTTCATTGATGGAAACTATACTCATTTCATATGGTCTCCCAACATATTTTTTTAATACCAAAGGCACCTATGGAAAATAGAATAAGTATGGATGAACAAGCAACAGTATACAAGTTCAACAATATGATTGGCATGAATATGTTTGGTTGAATTATGAGTAAAAAAGTTAGGAAATAATTTTTGGAATATATTATATGATATCTTATGATCATGAAATATGATTCGGTTGAGTTTTGATGATCTAAGTAACGGGTTGGCAAAGAAGTGTGGAAGACAAAGTCAGTCAGTGGGTGGATTGATCAACGATCCTACTAGATTAATGATCAGATCATTTTGATCATATATTTGTGTATATTCAACATGATACACATTATATATAGATTGTTAAAGTTTAGCATGGAAATTTGATCTATTTATTAGTCGAAGTTGCACGCGTTAGACATTTTTCTATTAGAGCTTATAGTGGACCTATTATATTTTGGTGATAGGTGTATATGCTCAAGTTTTTGTGTTGATCATGAGAAATAATAATGTGGTGATTATTACAGAATATTATGCGAAGATCGGAGATGTTGTGTAGCTGATTGTAGAGTTCAGAACGATGTATATTTGATGAACTTGTATGGAACTATAGAGGCATATATGATGCTAGTTCTCAGTTCATAATTTTCGATTGTAGTCCAATACTATTTGTAAGAAGTGATATTTATAAGGGTTGTATCCCTTTCTTTATTAATTGATAAGTGTGCTCCAAGTAGCGTGTCTAATGCTATTTTATTCCCTTTTGTAACTCACCCTTAATTGGGTAAACTATTGTAAGATATAAAAATGTGATTGTAATACCTCAAAATTGGCATCTTACAATCGTAACCAATTTTTTTGCATTTAGTCTCATTCCTTAAAACTTCTACATCATCAAAGTCCTATTGTACTAGGCAATTCTATCCCCTAATTGACTTTAATCAACTTAGTGTCAAATGTAGAAAACCTTAAAATTTGCATTAATCACATACTATATTTAATTCATAAATATCAACATTTATTAGCTAAATAAACCCTATGATTGATTGATTTAATTGCAAAGTCCTAGCACTTTAATTAAATTAATTCCACCCCTTTTAGCTAAAACACATCAAGAGGAGTTAAATAATATTTAGTTCTTTAAATGGATATCCTTATTTGAATTTAATTATTCAAACAAGTGGAAAAGTCACCCATGAGGCTATATTTCATTTAATTAATTAAATGTTCTCTCCAAAATGTTTCACCTCCCCCCAAGGAGATGAAGGGTTGACCGTTTCTTTGCAAGAAACTCTTCAATCTCCACCCGAGCTTTTCTATAATAGAACCCTCCCATTCCTCATTTGAGGAGGCAATTTTTGAGTATCAAAAATCTGGTGAATTGTTGTCTAATACTTTTCATTCAAAGCTATAATCATCTTGCATATTAGAATAGTTTCATTCTTAGATTAATAATGCATTTCATTCTTAATTTAGTTTTCTTACAATGTTCTTAGATTAATGCTCTTTTTCTTACAAGTTTTTAGATTAATCTTGCACTATCATTCTAGCTTCATTTCAATTGCGTTCTTTTTTTAGCATTAAATCCTCCATTCTAGAGTTTGGTCTATAGTTGTTGGACTCTCAATTCTAAGAGTTACTCAAAACCCCACCTAGATAGGAGGCAATAGGTTGATTCATACAAGCATGCAAAATGGGTAATTCCATATTCATTTTCATATGTGGCTGATGATTAATGACTATGTTGAAGTCTATGGCTGAATAAGAGGTCCACATTTAACTATAAACATTTTGGTACCCACCATGGGGAAGAAAATTCATTTCTAGCCTCATTTTTGAATTTTTTTCTGTCAAAATTTAATGCTCTATTTGTACAGCCGTATGTCTATGTACGGAATCTCACGTGAGGTTTCCCACTATATCATGCAAAGTTGTGCATTCCTTAGCACTTTATCACCCAACAAAAGTACTTTATCATGCGGAGCCATGCATTTGCTCGCGTGAAACTTGCCATTAGCATTTTAAAAGTTCTCAATTTTTGTACTTTGCTATTGCTATTTTCTGACATTTACTATTTTCTATGATTTTTCATGTCTCTATTTTTCTGATACAACATAATAGTGGGTTGCAAGACATTTGACAAAGATTACACAACTATGCATACTTACTGACGGTTTTCTTGCAGGACGTTTGCCAAAGTCTCTTGACAAAGATATCTTAAAAACATTTTGTCTGTTTGCTACTTTATTCACATAGTTTAATTAGGGCCTTGTGAAGATTTCTTAAGGGTCTTGATAGTAGGATAGGGTAATAGATTCTTCATTACATGGAAGTGATGCCCATGGATGAATCTGAGACCCAGATTTTGCTAGCATGATAGATACCTGGGGAAGCAAGGAAAGGTAAAAAATCTTTAGCACGTTCATTTGTTATGGGATTATACTCTTCTCTATTTGAGAGAATTAGAAACCCAAAAGCTTGTGGATTGCTTGAAGAGGAGTTATCTCGATGATAGACATGTCTAATGTGTTTGGGTAAGGTGAAGAGGTAGAGGATTATTATCTTCTCTCTTTGAGAGAATCAAAAACTCTGACCCTTGAATCCAAGCCAAGTCTGTGTCACCTTTAGAGGGCCTGTGAGAATTTGAACCTCTGGGAATGACCCAAGTGAGTACATTTTAGGATTAATAAGGCAGAAATAAAAATTTCATGCAAATATAATCAATATCAAAAAATAATAAACCACATAGAAGAGAACACAAGACACAAAGATTTAATGTGGTTCACCCAATCCCTAGGCTACGTCCACCAACAGTGAGTCCAATATTTTATTATTTAGTGATTACAACTTGATTACAATCTGTGATCCCTTACAACTCAATTCTAACACAAGTGCTAAAATCATACATTATGAAATCCATAACCCTAAGCCATATTATACAATATTTTGCCGCTTTAGGGTTAGAAAGAGTTATAATCATGTCGGCCCAAAAATAGCCAAAAATATGTCAGCCTCAACAACAAAGTGTACAGTACTTTCCTGATTAGTCACCACAAGCTAACAGTACACACCTTTTGTCAATGATTCCACCTCACTATAATAAAGTAGCTTTGTTGAGTCTAAAGACTCCAAAGCCATGTTAACTTATTTCTCTTGATCCATGACTATAATCTTGAGAAAGCTCTGTCTGTTGTACTGAGCAGTGCCACTCCTAGCCCTGCTTGTGGGGGTGTACAACTTTCACATGTTAGTGTGGCTGAGAGGCCCTAGCCCTGTATCAGAGTCATCAAAGGTTAGTGTGAATAGAAGCCTATTAAAAACTCTCTTAGTTAGTTTCCTACCCGGTTCACCTCTGAAAGGAGACATAATCTTTGCGTAGGGAGGGGGAAGAATCTCTCCCCTAGAATCTCACTATAGGCATGCACCTAGACATTTGAATGTGGTATATGACATTGGTCCCTACTTCAAGGGTAACCTTTGAACATATATTATTGAGTCCTTGGAAACATTGAAAACACGTGCGCCCTCTAGCAGGTGACACGGCTATGTGAGGTGAACACATGCACATAAGTTGTGAGGCACAGATTTTGTCTTCTCTACCATTTTCTTTGTAGGGATAACTAAGTGATGAGGTAAGTTTTGAGTCTTAAACTGTCCAACATGATCAAACTTGTCAAAAGTTCCCATGATTCTGTCGAGTTGCTTTGTCCTTGATAGAACTATTTTAGACTACTGACTGCTTCACTATTTCTTGGTCCAAACTCTATGCTTGTAAACAATTGATTTCAAACATTCAAACTAAGATTTTATGATTCAAAACTATCCTAAATCAGTCTGAAAACTAGACATTCTACCAAAGAATAGCTCACGTTGTGTCTCAAAATCTGGTTCTGTCTCAAAAACTGTATTAACACTATCAAACTTTCTTCTTTTTCCGCATGAGATTTTAGTTTCTTGTGCATTTCCTCATGCGAGATAGCACATCTTCATGCATTGTTTAGTATTTCCTCACATAAGACAACACTTCTTCATGTGAAACTGTCTCCTAAATTTCAAAACAGTGAGCTTATTCCCATCAGCTGATCGATTTCCTATTTGATCTAGTTCTTGTCTGGGGTCTATCTACCTGTTCTCCTATTGTCCACTACCTAAAACTAGATGTCTCAGGTTGAGAACTAAATTATTACTACTTAAACTCATGTTGTCTCTTCATAATCTATTCTTTCCTACTGTGCTTTGGTACCTTGCGATGTGATAGTCACATCTTGGTTATCTAGCCTTGCTCTCGATGATTTGTGTCGGGTACATTTCACTTTTATCACTTTTTTTGCTATCCCAGAGAAAGATTTTTTAGCATAATCCTAAGTCCTCTCTCATTACTTAATCTTTTTCTATGACTATTACAACTAGAAGTGGCAACGCGTTCCCCTTACATGGTACTGGACAAGGTAGAGGTAGATCTTGCAACCAAGGAAGAGGTCATTCCGAACCCACCACACAATCTGAGTGCTATGAGGGATCCTCATGTTCCTCCTCACCAGGTGCATCAAAAGAGAGCCCATCTCAATCCCCATCTCCTATCAGTCAACCTAGAGTTAGGTGCTAGTTCCACATAGACATCAGTTCAAATCAAAATCTAGTGTTCCAGGAGCATTATAATTCATTGTTTCAAACACAACCTGACTTATTGTTTCAATAACATCATCACCCATTGTTTCAAGACCAGAAAAACTTTGAAGAGTCACCATCTGAACTTGACCCTATTGACACAACAAAGGTTACCTTATCCATGACCTCTTGGCATACTACACACACTCGTACTAAGTCTATGCATGTTGCACACTTGTGGACTGACAAGATGGAAGAACAATACCAATACCAAGAGGGTGAATACAGAAAAAGTCATGATCAATCTCAAAATGACCAGCATCATGATCAATCTCAATAAAAGTCTTCTTAAGATGATGGAAATCCTCCTTATAGAAGAGAAGGAGAAATACTTTCTCGAACTGTCCAAACAAGGGGCCAAGTTACCTCCAAATTATAAAGTAGAGACACTTGTGGTCAAAGAAGAGGAGATCGAGACTACTAAATTGCAAAAGTTAATTCGAGACATGCATGACCAAATCAATCAAATTGTGAAGGATAAGGATAAACCAGCACAATAATTCACACTAGAAAACATTTGTCCTTTTCCATTCAATAAAAATCTTCGCATGCCTCCATTTCCTAAAGGCGTAGAACTTCCCAAATACAAAAAATATTTGGGTACTTCTAATCCCGAAGATCACTTAAGAGATTTTGGTGCTCCATCTATAGAGTTTATACACGACAAGACTTACCTCATGCATCTCTTTCCACGTAAATTGGGTGGATCATCTATGGATTAGTTCTCTCGACTACCCACTGGTATCAATTCTTTTGATGAGATTTCCAATTTGTTCATCTAGCACTATTCACACAATATCCAGCATCTAGTTAATATCCAAGATCTTTGCAATTTGAAACAATGACAAGGGGAACCTTTCTTGGCATTTCTCCAGAGATGGAGACAACTCTATACAAAATATCCTCATAAGATACTTGAGTCCAAAAATCTTGGCATCTTTTTAGACAATCTTGTCCCCGATTTTGGATATCAAGTACAGCTGCAAGGCCCCCTCACTTTTGATAATATGATTAAACAAGCTATGAGGATAGAAGCATTCATGGTCAAGAAAGGAGAGTTGACTTTGAACACGGATAAAAAATAGGGGTCTTCCTCCTCAAGAAAAGACAAAGGAAAGTTTGTCAACAAAAACTGGGATGTTGTAAATGATGGAGTTGTTGACAATGTGACTCCAAAACCTTTGAAGGTTGTTTTTAACCTTACCTCTAGTATGCAAGTGGCCAAAGCCACTGAAAAGGCTATGACAGATACTCATACATCTTTGAGATTTTCCAAAAACAAACCTTGGATCCCTTGACCCAAACATGAGTTCACTTCCCTAGGAGAACCCCTTGATGTGGTTTACAAGACTCTCGTGAAAAACCAAATACTCACTCCTCTCAAAACTTTGCATCCTTATGATCTGCAACCGCAACCTACTTGGTGGAATGAAGCTGTATACTGTGATTACCATCAAAACAAGGGTCATAAAACTTCTAGCTGCATTCAACTTCGACATAAGATCCAAGATTTTATCGACAATGGTAATATTGTTGTGAGTGGTCATAACAAGAACTTAGATTATCAGGCATTTAAGGACCGATTTCCTCCTCATGAGAAAGGTGAATTTTCTATGACCAAGAATGCCAACACTAAGGTCAACTACACATATAGTACCAATGACAATGTCATCAATATGGTTGAACATGTTGGGGTCGAATATTGTGATGTGATCACCATCAAGGGGAGAGAGGATGCTCCTAGGTCTAAGACTTCATTTGTCCTGCGAGGCCCTATGTCTCACTCTTCCAAACAAGAACAATCTCAGGATTGTGCAAATTTTGTTACCTGATCTTGTGTGAAGATTATTCTTAAGGGTCCTAAGCCTCCTACATTCACACTAAAACAACCTGTGGATAACGATGTCATTTTCCCTGCCAACAAGAACTCAAAATTGGTTCCCACACCTAGCACTACCAATTACAGCATCCTAGACCAGTTGCAATGTACAAACGCTTAGATCACTATCTCTAAGTTGTTGAAGATCTCGCCTGCTCATAGGTAGATTCTTGATAAAGCCCTCGCTGAGGAAAATGTCCCAAAAGATCTGGATCTTGACCGGTTTCAATCCATGGTGGGTCACCTCACCTCACCCCATTATCTATCTTTCTCTAAAGAAGATGACAATTCACTGAGCCATCTGCATAATGCCCCTCTGCATATTGAAGTCATGATAGGCCCAAAGCGCATCTGTCGTGTCCTCATTGATAATGGTGTTGGCCTTAATATTTTCTCTACTAACTTGCTTACCCAACTAGGCTATGATGAAGATTGCATAGATGCCTTCCAGAAAATCACAATCAAGGCATATGATGAAGAGGAATGAAAATCCAAAGGTCTGATTGTGCTTCCAATCCGAGTCAGACCAATTGAGAGGAATGTCATCTGTCAAGTTCTAGACATTCCCCTTGCATACAATATACTGTTGGGAAGACCGTGGATTCATGGAATGCAAGAAGTTCCATCCACATATCATCAATGTATCAAGTTCCTATTCCATGACGTAGAACTAACAGTGCTTGCCAACATGGGCTATTCTTGCGGTATGCTCACATAGTCTATTGACAGCTTTGTCCCAACCAATAGAGAGTCTATTGAATTCTTCAATGCTAAACTCAAAGAAATGGAACAGACTCTGAAGCTCAAAGATACAGGAATGGGGGGTATCAGATTGAACCTATGTTGTCATTAGAAGCTCTGCCTCCATCTTTGTGTTCCTACATGAGACCTTCTGAGAGAAATAAATCTTCTATCATTTCTCCTCAAATAGTCTATGATGGGGCCTTTGTACGGGCCACAACACCACTAGAAGATGAGGATGAGGATAGAGCTATTACATCTTGGATTTATAAAGGGAAAGACACATCTAAACAAATCACTCCTACTCGTGATATAGAACATGAACCAAACAGTGAAGGTTTCAAGCTCATGAAACACTTCAACTATAAAGGGAGTGGCCCTATAGGGGTGAATGATAATGGTTTTCTTGAACTAATTGAAGCCATAGTATGAAGGACAAAAGACACTACAAGTCTAGGATTTAAGAAAATCCCATTTCACTTAGGGATAAATAAATTTGTACCAGAACCACCATGTGCACCAGTATCTAGGGACAATGTTTCAGCTAAAAATTTAGAGGACAATTCAGATGAGGATAACTTTCCTTATCCTATTCCTCCAGATCTTGCCACACTCTTTGTAGAGCCAGATGGTCCAGAGTAGCACATCAGACACCTTGAAACTGATATTGATTATGATGACACCACCTCATTTACTCCTTTGAATTATGAATAGTTGAGGAAAATGCAAAAGGCTCACCCTAACTATCAACGGGAACTCTACATGTCGCCATCCTTCTAAGCACAATTCCAATAGGAGAAAAGTCAACATAATATCAATACTAAAAGAGATGATAATGTGTTAGATGGCATAGCAAGTGATGATGGAGTTCCTATATCCAGTATTACAGACTCACATGAGTATGAGTTCAATTCTCTATCTGATGCAACTTCTAACAAGGAAATAGATACAGTACACACATTTGAGAATCTTCTCAAAGTAGGTAAAGGGTCTAGTGTTAGGACAACCAAGTGTGACTCCACCGACATTAACATACCCTCTACTTCCAATGTGAGGTCTCAAAGGGACTCAAACACACCTCTAGATGAGATTGCTTTAGGTCTCAACTTACTTTTCCGTGCTTTCAATGACTATATTGTGAACGCACTTGAACCCTCCACTTCTCTTTCACTCCACCATCCTGAGCTCATCAACTGGTCGATAAGTCATAACCCTTCACCAAGACTTTACATAAAGGTGTGACTTATGAGTGGAACAAAGACTGTGACAAAGGGCTCACACAGATCAAACAATACCTTGCAAATCCACCAATATTGATGCCTCTTATTCATGGGAAGCCACTCATCCTATATATCTCAGCTATAGATACATCTCTGGGTGCCTTGTTGGCTCAAGAAGATCAAAATAATAGAGAACGAGCCATTTATTACATCAGTAGAACTCTGGTCTCTTATGAAATGAACTATTCTATTATTGAGAAAGCTTGTTTGGCCATGGTATTTGCTTCACAGAAATTATGACACTACATGCTTGCTCACACCACACGTCTTATTGCTAAAATTCATCCATTAAAGTACTTGATCAGCATAGCTTCCCTTACAGGTAGATTAGTGAAATGGGTCATGATACTCAGTGAGTTTGACAATGAGTATGTAGAAAAAAAGGCCATTAAAGGACAAGAGATTCCAGATCAGTTGGTTGAAGCACCTATAACATATTATCAACCATTAAGCATTGAATTTCTAGATGACTCCATAATGCTTCTTACACATCAAACTTGGATGATTTTCTTTGATTGGTCATTTACCCAACAGGGTTCAGGTGCCAAAATACTATTCATTACCCCACAAAGGTACTCTTTACCAAAGGCATACAAAATGTTGTTTCCTTGTAAAAATAACATTACTGAGTATGAAGCCCTAATCAATGGCATGAAGATAGCCATAGAATGGAGAGTAGATGAACTTAAAGTCTTTGCAAACTCACAATTGATAATCAATCAGGTCAATGATGTCTATTAGACAAAGGATGATAAGTTGGTGCCTTATAAATGGATGGTCGATGATCTAAGAAAGTACTTTGCACATATCACTTTTCAGCAAATTCCAAGAGCAGATAACAAAGTAGCCGATGCAATGGCTACTCTTGCCTCTATGCTACAGATGCCAAAAAATGACTTTTGACATGAATTCCTAGTGGAAACATTACTCTACCCAGCCTACAATGCCCCTGAATCTAGGATGATCTGTTCAGTCATTGGATATGATTCATCCTGCTACCATCATATCTACTCCTATCTTCATGACCAGATCATTCTAGACACTTACACTTGGAATGAGAAGCATCACCTAATCCGTAGTGCTTCATGGTATGTCATTGTAGCTAACGAATTGTATAGGCAAGGTCTAGATGGTACCCTCCTTAGGTGTTTAGAGCCTAATGAGTCTAAGGGTGCATTAACTGAGGTGCATGAAAGTGTATGTAGTTCTCATTTGAGTGGCCTGACATTGGCTCATAAGCTTATTAATTAGAGTTGGTTACTATTGGCTGGATATGGAAAAGGAAGCTACACAGTATGCCAAATCTTGCAAATAGTGTCAACTACACATAAATCTTATTCATGCTCCTACCAAGGAGCTCATTCCCTTCATCAGTTTATAGTCATTTCAGCAATGGGCCTTTGATTTGGTGGGTCAGATTCATCCTTCTTCCTCGAAAGGTCACAAGTTCATTATCACTGCAACAGATTATTTTACTAAGTGGGTCAAGGTAGTGCCTCTGACCATAGCTGATGGCAAATATGTAGCCATGTTTATACTAAATTACATCATCTGTAGGTATGGTGTACCCTCCTTAATAATCACTAACAATAGGAGTAGTTCAAGAACAAGGATCTGAAGGAGTTATGCACTAAGTTCAAAATCATTCAGCACCGGTGTTCCATCTATTATCCCCAAGGTAATGGACAGGCATAAGCATCAAACAAGATGACCCTTAAGATCCTGCATCACACAGTTCACAAATCTGGATGAGACTGGCACCTCCAGATTAATCCATCTCTATGGGCTTATCGCACAAGTATAAGAACACCAACAGGGGCCACGCCCTTTGCTTTGATTTACAAAGTAGATGTTGTGCTACCTATTGAGGTTGAGATTCCTACCTTGCGAGTCTCTCTAAAGGGCCTCATCACTGATGAAGACACTATAATATCTCAACTACAAGAGCTAGAACTACTAGATGAACATTGACAAGTGGAATTCAATCATCTTCGAGCATATTAGAAGAGGATGTCCAAGAGCTACACAAGAAGATCAGACCAAGATAATTCCAAGTGGGTAATCTCATCCTGAGGGAGAACCCCAAGAATCAACAACAGCGTATCTAGAAGGGAAATTTTGAACCAAATTAGCTTGGTCCATATATTATTACTGCAGCATTTGGATCTAGTACCTATCAACTCTCTACTACTAAAGGAGAACATCTCAAAGAGTCAATTAACACTCTGCACCTAAAGTGATTCTATAGCTGAGACATCTTCTGCATGCTCCTTGTACATACTGAATTCTAAAAAAATCCTAAAAATTGCAAAATGTCCTGAAAAAATGATCATCTTAGTGAAAACCTGGTAAATTGGTTCTTTGATGCATCTATTATCCTAGTGAAAACCTTGTAAATAGACACCTTCATAATACCAAAAAAATTGAAAATACAAAAATACAAAAAAAATTCAAAAATTCAAAAATACAAAATGTAGACTAGGATTTGTGAGTGCACCTAAACCTGTTTTGAAGGCCAAAGACAAAAAAATGTCATAGCATATTATCAAATCAAATTTAATGGTTAGCAAACTAAAATCAAAGCCACCTCAGTTTAAGCTTAAAACGGATGCGCCCATGCACCGTTTGATATGCTTAGATATAGAGGGATGTGGGTGTGCAAACTCAAGCACTTGGAGCATGCAAGATAAATGATTTGAGGATCAAGAAGACCCAAAATGACACAAAATAGGTATGAGGAACCTATTTTGCCTCAAAGGCCTCAAGAACACACAAATATGCAAAATCTAAATGAAAGAACTAAGATTAAAACAAGAAATGAATCTATGTTAATCCATTTAAGCTAATTTAGATGTGATTTAAGCTTGAAAATGATCTAAAAAAGATGAGTTTATGCTTATGCTAAAATGAAAATGGCATTATAACTTTGCTATTGAGTTTGAGAGTTGAGAGATGATTTGCCTTAGGAAGTGAGGGTATTTATAGGATTTCTAAGGCTTGGGGTAGGAGGAATGAATGGCCAGGATTGAAATCCTTAAGAGAGGCCAAGATTCATTCAAAAGGGAAGCACATGGATTGTGCTAGTTCTCAGCTAATCAGGAGGTGACACATGTCACAAGGTGAGTGGATGAAGGGAAGGGCAAAAAGGAGTCAACAAAGGGGGCTCCAAGCTCATAACTCTCTAATAAATGCTTGTAAGAGCAATGAATGGGCTTTAAGAGGCTTTGAAGACTTTGGGGAAGCAATAAATGCTTTGTGGTTGAGATATTTGGAGGGAAAGACTTTGCTTTGGTTTAGGAAAGTCTTAAGCTTGGTTAGGATTGCACAAAGGTTTAAGGGTAGGATTAGGATTAGATTAGGACAAGAAAAGGGATTAGGATGGGTGAAGAGGGTGGATTTGAGAAGATTCTAGAAGAGTCTAGATTTCTCCTTAGTTTCATGGAATAAAAGGTTATTCATTCCAAAAGCTTAAGTCTTAGGAATATTTATTAAAATATTTTCAATAAATATGAAAATTAAATATTTAACCTTAATTAAATATTTAACCTTGGGATTAGGGTTAGAAAAGATGGGATTAGCCTTTTAATCGAAATTAAGAAGGGATTAGAAGATTTTGGAAGAGGTTAGTGGTCTAGAGGAAATTGGCCAAGTTTGGGATAAAAAATAAATTAATTTATTTTTTGAAGTTTTTGGTCAATTTATTAATTAAATAATTAATAAATTAGGGATAATGTCAAAATGACATTTTTAGGCTAGATTCCTTAATTAAAGATTTTTAATTAAGAGAGAGGAATTTAATGCCATAAAAATAAATTAATTAATTAAATAATTAATTAATTAATTAATGATGATGTCATCAAGGATTTTCAGAAAACAAAAATAATTTATTTTCTGAAGGATTTTTCGGTGTCTACATTTTGCCCCTCTTTGATGCGATGCCGCAAGTGGCATGGCGTCAAAGACAAGAAAACAAGATGCCGAGGCTAGAATCAGAAGAAGAGGGTATGACGCCTGGGTGGACCAGAAGAAAGAGGAACATGCCCCGGTGGGACAAAATCATGGAAGATGCACCCAGTGGGACAAGGAGAAAGAGGGATTACGCCCTGGGACAGAGTGTGCCCGGCGGGACGAGGAAGGAAGGGCCTAGGAAGAAAGGGGAAATAAATAACCTCACTTCTAAGAACAAATATGGATGATATGCAAGATGAGATGGAAATGCAAGATGCAAGATGCAGCTATATGCAAAGATGCAAGATTAATCTATATGATAAATGCAAGGGACCAGATAGCTCCAAGTGCAAACGGGAGAGCACAGCCTAGATTTAATATAGCAATGCTAGAGACCTGCCAAGGATACTGGGATCACGAGGCCTTGTCACCAGCGTTGCAGAGGACTGACGAGGACTGACGCTAAACAAACACACAGGGTTGCCCCAACATCACACATGAAGCACAGAGGCGACATGGCGAAACCGATGCTGAAGGAACCACAAACACACAACTGACTCACAGGCAGAAGCGAAAGATCAAAAGACCCTGCCCCAGATTATCCGCACACGCAGCACATCGTGATATAATGAATCGTGGTGACCCTGGTGGGATAATGAGAAGCCAAAAAGATTAACAAGACCCAAAGGACAAAAATCCAAGATCAAAATGATAACTCCAAAAAGACATCCTTTGCCAAGGAGAGAGATTAGGTTTGATTGATGGTGGGAAGATTGGTCGGACGGGAGGAACGATATATCCTCAAGGACCAGGATGGAAGATTAGATCAGACAAGAGGAACGATATATCCTCAAGGACCCATGGGTTGGTGAGAGAATAAGTGTAGTTGTTCGCTGGCAAAAGCTGAAGTTCAAGGAATAATCAGGATGAGCAAGGATAAGTCGACAATTGATGTTGCTGAAGCACAAGGTCCGAGTGGGACTAAAAGTTTTCTGAGGCTGGGGATGGGACAAGATATTTGATCAAATGCTGCTGCAGGACGGACAAAGGTTATGTACAACAAGGAGGAACGATATGCACAAGGGATATGTACAGAAGCTCAGGATTGGGGATAGGAAGATCACACTCAGTGGGCCTCTCACTAGGACGGAGACAAGAAGGATATATACAAGGAGGAAAGCGCTGTACAGGAAAGGGATAAGGATATGGTACAAGATATGGTACAAAGCTTTGGAATAGGATATGGATTGCAGATGGGTTGGCGGAAGATGGGAGCTGAATGCGTGGAATATAGGGGAGATGGAACTGCTGGGAGATCTGTTATGGAATGGAGGATGAGGACGGTAGTTGAAAGGACAACTGAATAGATAAATAGCTCAGTTTACTATGTTGGCGCCTATTTGCCAGGTTTTCACCAACATACTTGTCCAAGGCGCTTGAATTGCCAAGTTTTCACCGTTGGACGATTATTTTCTCTTTCTCTTTTCTTTTTTTACTTTTTTGGTTTTTTGCTTTTTTGAATGTTTTTGGATTTTCTGATATATGCAGGATCAGGTTCAGGCATAGAACCTCTTCAGATGGATGATGTTGATAGGATCATTCAAGGGCTCACCTTCTGGTGTTGATAGCTGATAGGCTCCGGAGCCGAAGGATGCGGTGACAATATAGGGGCCCAACCAAGTAGGCTCAAACTTGCCTTTCTTTTCTCTATTTGCTAGGACCTTCTGATTTTCTTTAAGGACCATGTCACCGACCAGGAACTGTCTAGGATGGACCTTCTTGTTATAACTCCTTTTGAGTCGATTCTGGTATGCAACCAGGTGATCATAGGCTTGCTATCTCTTTTCATCTAGCAGATCTAGCTGTGTGAGCCGGGCCACACGATAGTCTTCATCAGTTGTATAGTTCTTCATGGAGACGCGCAAGGATGGGAGCTCAACCTCGATCGGTAGAACAGCTTCAGCACCATATACAAGGGAGTATGGGGTGGTGCCTGTGGGAGTGCGATAAGAAGTGCGATAGGCCCAAAGGGCGGGATTGATTTGGAGGTGCCAGTCACGACCAGAATCATTGACAACCTTCTTGAGGATTTTCAAGATAGTTTTGTTGGTTGCCTCAGCTTGGCCATTTCCTTGAGGGAAATATGGACTGGAGAAACGGTGATGGATGTGGAGTCTGGCACATAGATCATCCACATGCTGGTTTTCAAAAGGTGTGCCATGGTCTGTGAAAATGGTAGATGGTATGCCGAAGCGGCAAATGATATGGTAAAGGATGAACTTGGATATTTGGATGCCAGTGGTAAGGGTGAGCGGAATCGCTTCAACCCATTTGGTAAAATACTCTGTGGCTGTTATGATATACTTGTGTCCATCCGAAGAGAGGGGGGTGATCAAGCCAACGAGGTCGAGGCCCCAACATGAAAAAGGCCACGGTGGTGCAATAGGCTGTAGATCCTGTGCTGGTGCATGTATCAAATTGGCATGCTGTTGACATGGGAGACATTTCTTGACAAATTCACACGCATCATGTTCCATTGTTGGCCAATAATATCCAACTCTAAGCAGCTGCTTTGCTAGAACCATGCCACTCGTGTGGGCACCGCAAATTCCAGCGTGAACTTCTTGTAAGGCCAGGACAGCCTCGTTTGAGTCTAAAAATCTAGATAGGACATTATGATACCCGCGACGATATAGGGTGTTGGCTACAAGAGTGTAGCGGGAAGCTCTGCGAATAAGGTTTTGGCGTTGGTTATTGGTGAGATGGGGAGATATGATACCATTTTTTAGATATGCATGGATTTCATGGTACCATGGGGATTGGGGACCAACCAAGACACACACCATGTCTGCATCTGCGTTCTCATAAGCTGGTGAATGTAGCTGCTCGACTAGAAATTCATACTGTGATGCATCTCGTGGTATTTCCAATAAAGATCCGATGGTTTCCATTGCATCTGCTGCTTTGTTTTGAAGCCTTGGGATCTGATTGAACTGTAGATGTAGGAAATGCTCTTTCAGTTTATCCACTAGTTGCTTGTAGGGTAGCAATTTGTCGTCCTTTGTCTGATACTCATCAAGGACTTGCTTGATAATGAGCTGTGAATCTCCAAAGACTTGTAGTTCTGTGATGTTCCATTGGATAGCTGTTCTGAGACCTGAGATGAGTGCCTCATATTCTGCAATGTTATTGGTACAGGGGAATCCCAACTTGAATGATTTTGGAATATAGTCACCTTGAGGTGTGACGAATAGGATTCCTACCCCAGAACTATGAGATGTGTTGGAACCATCAAAGTATAGTTTCCACATGGGCTGCTCTTCAATCATGCATAAATGTTCATCGGGGAATTCCATGATTAGTGGATAGACATCCACCAGTGGTGCTTCTGCTAGTTGATCGGCAATGACTTGCCCTTTGATTGCTTTGCGATCTATATACTGAATGTCAAATTCACTGAGTAACATGACCCATTTTGCCATACGGCCTGTGAGGGTTGTCTTTGATAACAGATACTTAAGAGGGTCCACCTTTGATATGAGCTTGATTGTGTGGCTAAGCATGTAATGTCTAAGTTTTTGAGTGGCAAAGACCACTGCTAGGCATGCTTTCTCCATGGGTGAATAGTTAAGCTCATAGCCCACAAGAGTGCGACTGATGTAGTAGATAGCTCGTTCTCTATTTTCATCATCATGCTGTGCTAGGAGTGCCCCTAGTGCTGTAGCTGTTGTTGAGATGTAAAGGATGAGTGGGCATCCTGGAACCGGTGGTACTAGGATTGGAGCGTTAGCTAGATACTCCTTGAGCTTATCAAAGCTTCTTTGACATATGGGATCCCACTTGAAGTTGGTGTCTTTGCATAAGAGATGTGAGAATGGTTGGCACTTGTCCGCTAGTTGCGAGATGAACCGCCGAACTGATTGAAGCTTGCCCTGTAGGCTTCTGAGCTGTTTGAGATTTCTTGGTGGAGGCATCTCTGTTATTGCTTTTACCTTTTTAGGGTCGATCTCTATGCCTCGTCTAGAGACGATGAAGCCTAGAAGCTTGCCAGATGTTACGCCAAAGACACATTTCTTAGGATTTAACTTTAAGCCATAATGATTCAGATGATCAAATACACGCTCTAGGATGTTGAGGTGCTCATCTCTTGTTTTGGATTTTGCAAGGATATCATCCACATAGTCTTCAAGGATCTTGTGGATCATGTCATGGAAGATCGCTGTCATTGCTCGCTGATATGTTGCTCCTGCATTCCTTAGCCCAAATGGCATCATGTTGTAGCAAAAAGGTACCCCATGGGGTTGTGAATGCTATTTTATGTTGATCTGCTTCTGCTATATGAATCTGATTGTAGCCTGAAAAGCCATCCATGAGTGATAGCATTTCGTGACCCGCTGTGAGGTCTACAAGCATGTCTATGTTTGGCAATGGGAAGTCATCTTTAGGGCATGCCTTGTTCAAGTCCCTGAAATCAGTACAGATTCTGATGTCACCAGAAGGCTTTGTGACTGGCACCATGTTAGAGATCCACTCTGAATAATCTATTGCTCTGATGATCTTAGCTTGGAGGAGCTTCTCAAGCTCTGCTTTAACTAGTAATGTTACCTTTGGATGCATTTTCCTTAGCTTCTGCTTCACTGGCTTGACGTTTGGATCTACTGATAGATGATGAACAACAAGGTTTGGATCAAGCCCAGGCATGTGGGTGTATGACCATGCAAAGTTGATGATTGATTCCTTGAGCAAGGTGCTGAGAGCAATTTCTTCTCCTTCTGTTAGGTTGATTGCAATGTAGGTGATCCTTGGACATTCTTCTGTTCCCAAGTTGATTGGCTTGGTTTCCTCTATGATGATCGGGGACTGCTCTGGTCTATAATCTTGGATAGGGGGAAGAGGCAAGGCTTCATCTTCTAGCGCCTGAATTGCCAGGTTTTCACTAGAAGATACGCCCTTTATTTTTACTATTTTGGAATCAGAATGTGCCCCAAGGGGGTTTTCACATAAAGACTCATGATGTTCTTTTGCTATTTCATTTTTGCGACTAAAGCTTGCCTCTTCCCCAAAATATCCTTCTGGGTGAAGTTGATAGACAGAGGTTGATGTTGGATCTTGATTGCTTGCTGGATCTGATGCCCCCATGAATTCTAGGAGTGCTTGTGCGCTTTGGAACTCGTCGATGTGTGCGATGCTTGGTTGGTCCCAATCTATGAGGTCGGGGTTTGTGAGGGGAAGATCTATGAGGTTGATGGAGAGTTGTTGGAGGACAGAAGTCCCCAGGAGGGTGTCGTCGGCAAAGATATCATCGTAGGATCAGATGTCTTTCTCTTCGGGGATGTCTTTGATTTCCACGAGGTCATCCTGGCTATTCGAAAAGTTCACGTTGGTCATGTTAGTGCCCGCAGTTGTGGTATTGGGCTCTTGTTCAAGTAGGCGAGGGGTATTAAAGCCAAGTCCTTGCTGTTCTAGATTTTGGGATGGTATGATAGGAAACAAATTTCCATCCTCTTGTGGTCCTAGACCACCACCTTGATAATTATAGTGTTCTGTGACATTTTTGTAGGGGATTGGGTATTTCTCTTTGAAGTACTCAAGAAGTTGGGTGTCACATGATGGGGGATCTTTGTATAACCAATTGTTAATATCTGGATCCATTTCTTTGCTGTTGATGTTGCCATGAGACTCAAAAGTCATGTTTTCGATTTGCTTGAGCTTATAATGTTCCTCAGCAGGCTTGTTTTGACAACTTGGGCGCCCTTGAGTATGTGGATCACGTGGAAGAGCTCCTACAGCAAATGCATCACTGAGGCTGTATTCGCCACAACCCTGGTTGTTGATCTTGACGGATGATAAGGTGGAAGAGAGGATGGTCTCTGGATCGCGATGGGATCGGGATGAGCTAGCAATAGAAGTACCAATATTGGTTCCAGGACAATGAGTAGAATGAGGGAAAGATGTTTCCATCGCAAGGCAGTATGCGAAGGGGTTAGGGTCAGCGTGGATGGTAACCTCAGTGCCTTGATGTGGAAACTTGATGCACTGATGGTAAGTAGATGGTACGGCCTTAATGGAATGGATCCATGGACGACTGAGGAGGATATTGAACGGTAGGTCAAGATCAACAACGTGGCAGAGAGTATCTTGCGTTGCTGGGCCTAGCTGGATAGGCAAAGTCATAGTACCTTCAGAGGTACGCTCCAAGTTATCATATGCTTTGATAGTGATTTTCTCATGTTGTATGTCGGCCTCCGTGAACCTGATCTTCTTGATGAATTTTAATGTGCACAAGTTGAGGGCTGAGCCATTATCTACCAGAACTCGTTTGATGGCGAAATCTCTGACCATGACAGCAATGCGGAGAGGGAGAATATGGTCAGGAGCGACGTCTGGTATATCAGATTTTTTGAAGGATAAGGCACATGCTACTGATAGGTGTCCCACAAGAGTTTCAAACTAAGTTGTGTTAATGTTCATGGGGACATGACCTTCTTTTAGAGCTTTGTCCAGGATCTCCTGATAAATGGGTGATGTACGGAGCAAATCCAAGATAGATATTTGGGCTGGCATGTTCCCAAGATGCTCTATGATATTGTATTGTGCTCTTGGTGCATTATGCTGTGTTGCGCGTGCATTTGATGCTGGCCTGGTGTTAGACTGTGCTGTGGATGCAGTAGATGTTGGCCTTGGAGGAGCAGCTGATCTCGGAGGAGCACCGGCAACAGTTATCCTACCACTGCAGGTAGTTGCAGCACATTGTCGATCCGGCCCTCTGACGTGGATGGTATTGATGGTGGGCTCATCTTGGATGGGCTCAACTTGAGTTATGCATCCGACATACTTGTCATAGTTGATGTAGGCCACTGTGTGATCTTCTTGCTTGCCTTTGCCACGATTTTGGGGCTGATTGGCGTTGGCTTGATTCTTCCCGGTATCATGTTGAGGGAACACATTTTGATATATTTGCAAACCGGCGTTGGGTGAAGCTTGAGTTGGTGCATCGACCTGGATTTTCTTGCGATCGATGAGATCCTGGATGTAGTGCTTAAGCCGCATACACTTCAATGTTGTGTGCCCCTTCACACGATGATAATCACAGTATTCATGTTCTTTATACCAATCAGACTTTGGTGCATTGTCATCTTTCTGTGGGATGGGCGGATATGTGATCATATTTGCCTTGGCTAGCCGATAAAAGATCTGATCCAGAGGCTCACCCAAAGGTGTGAAAGTCCTCTTTGGATTGTTCTGATTGTTGGGCTTATTCTACCTTGGGGCAACGTTAACTATGTTAACAGGATTGCCTTGACGTGCTGGCTGTTGCTGTTGGTATTGCTGCTGATACTGTTGCACAGGTGGTTGATGAGCTTGAGGAGGCTGCTGATAAATAGGTGCTTGATATGCGGGAGCTGGTGGTTGCTGATAGATGGGCGCTTGTGGCGGTTGGTATGTTTGAGCTGGTGTAGGACTAGCCACAACAAATTGTACATTCTTAGTGTCAGTGGCTCCATCTGTAACAACATTCTTGTTACGATTCCAGTAACGGGATTTATCATTGTTGGGTTTGTTCTTGGAATCATCCTTGAAGTGACGAATAGTGCCTTCATCTAGGAGAGCTTTCTCAATGCCTATGCCTTTGCTTTTGATGTCTTGGTATGTCTGGAGACAGTTCATTCGCATGTGATGGGATAGCTTTGGATGTAGGTTATCAATGAAGATCTTTGTTAGATGTTTCTCTGGCGGCTGATATGATAACCTGGTTGTAAGATTCTGCCATCTTTGCAAGTATTCTGCAAGGCTTTCTCCGTCTTTCTGCTTTGAGTTGCATAGGTCTAGCAAGGACAACTCATTCTCCACATTATGGGCATAGTGTGTGATGAACTTCTCAGAGAGTTCAGCAAAGGTTTTTATTGTCCCATGTGGTATTTTGTAAAACCACTCAACAGCAGTTCCTCCCAAGCTTTTGGGAAACAGGCGCAGGAGATAGTTATCACTGTAAGCCACTTCTTGGCACGCCATGTAGAACTCTTTGATATGGTTTACTGGATCTCCTTTCCCCCGATACTTGTCGAACTTGGGCATCTCAAAATGCTTGGGGAAAGGGATAGTTGCTATGGACCGATCGAAGGGATATGAGCACACCTCTTCGAACTTTTATGTTTTATTCTCTGTTCCACTTTGTAGCTCTTTTAGAGCATTTTTCATTGCTTCCCACTCAGCATTGAGTGGCGAGGGAACTGGAACTTCTGCTTGTGATGGAAGCTGTGGAACTGGATATGGCACTTGCTATGGATAAATGGGTTGGAACTGATTTTGGGGCAATGTTTGTTGGGGATATTGCTGGTGTGGCATAGGGGGATATTGATATGGGACCGCTTGATGTTGTTGGGCTACTTGCTGTTGTTGAACTGGCGGTTGTTGTGGGACTGCTTGCTGATATTGGACATTTGGAACTTGTTGTTGTGACTGATGGGCGAGAACTTGTTGTTGCTGGGGGATGATAGGGATTTGTTGCTAAGGCTGATAGCAAGGGACTTGCTGTTGTTGAGGAATGATGGGTGTTTGCTGAAAGGAGACATGTGGTTGCTGTGGGGGAGGCTGTTGGAATGATGCTGCTTGCGGGTATGATGGTGGTAGTTGCTGAGGTTGGCTTTGGGTTTGGCTGATATAAGCTGGGTGCATGCCTGCGTTACTTAGAGGTGGAACAGATGTGGGGAAGCTAGAAGCAAAGGGTGATGGGGTAAGATAGTTGGGGAAAGTTGGCTGTTGAGGTGGTGGAACTTGCTGGAAGGTATTTGGGATTTGGGACGAATAGCTTGAAGCTGGCGGTGGTGTTTGGGGTAGTTGCTGCTGTGCGGCTTGGGCGAAGATGGTTTGTTGACTTGCAATCATAGATGTAGGGGATTGAGATGGGATCCCCCATGCCTTCATTTCTTCTTGCGTAAGGCCCCATTGAGAGCTTGTGTTAGGGTGCACTGTAGTGGATGATGGAATGGTAGGAGCAACAGGAGCTTGGGACACGAATGATGGTTGAGAGAGAGGAGCTTGTTGAGGTTGTGGTTGAGCGGATGCTTGTGAGGAGGAAAATGAAGGAAACACCCAAGAGAAGGATGAGGTTGGAATGGGGAGCGATTGTGCTAACCCCAAAGAAGAAGGTACAGGTGCTTGGGGGGTGAAGGGTGACGGTGCTCCTTTGATGGTAAAAGGCGTTGCTTGACTTGCGGATGGTGGCGAAGCTTTTGGTGTAAAAGTTTGCAGGAGAGGTGGAAGCTGACTTTGGGTTAAGTGTTGGATTTGGGCTTGGGCAGCCATAGCAGATGATGAAGCAAAAGGGGTATGAGATGGAGCGGATGGTGCTGCAGCTTGTGTTGCGGGACTGGCGAGGCTTCCTTGCAAGAAAAGGGGAATGGTGGAAAGCTCTTGGGATGTTTGCATGATAGGATCGGGAAATGATTGGACAAACGGAGAATACGCTTGTGCTGGAACTTGGATAGTTTTGATGGGGATACGTGGATAAAAAGATGGTGGGATGGAGGTACTTTCTGGCAGGTAGTGAACAAACGTGCTTTGCTGATGTTGTGGTACAAGGGCATTGGTTGCTGGTGGGCTTTCTGGAGGATTCACAAATGCTTGGTTTGCCAACGGGGATGAAGGGATGTTTGGATCTTCACATGGGTTACTGGCTTGGATCTGGGGATTGTAGGTCATCATGGCGTTGGTGAAAAGTTTGGGATCAGATGAGGTTGTTGGTGGATAAGGATTCATGCTTCTTCTTTTCTGAGATCTGGTCTCAACAGGCATGGAGATGCAAGTGCTAAATGTATGCAAGATGTTTGGCTAAAAGATGTTGATGGATGCAAAGCTGATGAATTTTTAAAGATGATGACTTCTACGATGCAAATGCAAAGAGAGGGATCAAGATGGCGATGATGGAAGCTGGATGGAACGGATATGGATCAAGATGGTGGAGGAAAGATAGGTTGCTGGTGGAAAGCTGGTGAAAGATTACTGAGTGGTCAACAAATAAGCTGCTATTTTTCCCAAATGGAGGATCAGAGATATGATGGGGTCAACCTAAGATAGACTGATGATCTTCGGTCAACAAGTTTCTTATCAATACACTCCAATCTCTTGCTCGAGATGATGGCTATGCAAGGACAAGGTTTGATTTCTTTATGACAACACGTTGTGCCAAAAAAGAAGATGATGGTCTCTGATCTTTGGATATAGGATAGGAACAACTCAAAAGGTAGAACACTAAGTGTTGGTGGAACTCTGGATTTGGAACAAAAGATGATGGATCTGCTGGAAAGATATGGAAAGCTGATGGGGGGATGCTAGTGGAAAAGGTATCGAAGGTTGAAGGGACAATGCTCTATGCAAATGACAAGGATTGATTCAAAAATGCTGGTAGGAAGATGAATGCATATGCAACTTTATGATGTTTTGAAATGCAACTAAGGTTTTGATGCTGATGCAAAGGATGAAAGCTAGAATGAAACTAAGATGCAAGGCTGTTTGAGACAAGATTTCAGGATCTGAAGATGGAACAAGACATGGACAAGGATTGGCTAATCTTCTGGCTCAAGGTTGACAAAGTGATGGTTAACTTGGAAACGGAAGGCAAACTGTTTGATGCGGGCGTTATGGGCAATGTTCTCAAGTCTGGTTTGGGACTTCTCTTCTGCTTGGTTTACTTGGATAATGGCTTGATAGGTCTTGGTGTTCTTCTTGATAACTTTTCTCTCTTGATAGGCTTGGGATTTGGGCAACTTTGCTTTAGGATGTTTGTTCTTGCTGGGCATCACTTGAAAAAGAGGCTTCTGATTTTGAGGCAAAGGTTTCCAATGGCAAAGATTTAAAGTCAAAGCAATCTCCGCAAGGGACAAAGCAACCCTGCGGGATACAAACAAAGGCAACTGACTCTGACAAAGCTTTGAAAGTGTATGTTTCAACAAGTGTTTTCACAGAAACTTTGACTGTCAAGCACTTCAAACAGATCTACCTAAGGAAGGTGAGTATCAAAATCGCTTGCCCACAGCTTGGTATCCCCCAGAAGGGAATACAAATGGTGAGTAATCTTGAGGCGACCCGGTAAACCCCTTGGAATCGGTCCTTGCACAAGGATTTTGATACTTTCGGATGTAGATAGGGTAGCCTCTAGTTTATCAAGTTTTTAATAGTTCCGTGGTGTCTCCATACCCGGTTTTGCTGATCATCCGTGACTCACTTAAGAGCCTTGCCAATTATGCTGGGGGAGAGGAATGTTTACCATCCCCAGACACGTGTTTGGCACGAACGCCCGACGATTAGGAGATGTAAGTGATTCTTTTGGTATTCACTTATTTGTATACCGGCCGGGGGGGATACCGGTTTGAGGTCGTTCTCCGAGGAGGAAGCGCTTCTCCTTGGACAGGCCTCGCTAAAAGTAGAACAAGTGAACTTGTCCAAGTTCAAATGTTCCACGTTGCTTATTCTAACAAGGTTTATGCAAGAATTGAAAAACTCCTACATGCACATCAAACAGATTTTGTTCATTTTCCCAGATTTGATTAAGTGATGTTTGAACTTTGAAAATGAAGACACTCGTGATTAGCTTTTGATTTGTTCCTTTCTCCAAAAAGAAAATCGAGCGTTTGCAAGTTTTTTTTGACTTGGGCATTCAAGATTTGATTAGCGAGTTGTCTTAAGAACTTTGAAAAAGCTTTATTTTGTCCCTTAGTTCACTCAAGATTGAATTTGTTTGCTTGCTTTAGAAACTGAAACAGATGAGGGAATAGAGTTGTTTGTTCCTTTTAGTGCATTCAAGATTGAGTTTGATTTTCAAATTGACAATGACACTTAGGACCTAAGTTCATTTCCTTAATGTCATTCAAGATTGAATTTGACCTTTGCTGTAATAAAAGAAATGAAAAAAACCAGTCCTAAGCAACTCAAGACAAAAACCAAAAGCGACACTGTCCAGCTTATAGGCGACGCTGGAAAGTGCAGAGGCGACATTTAATTCCTACAGGCGACATTCTGTACCTCAAAAGGCGACAGATAAATAACCAAAGGCGTGATTTCTTTTGTTACAGGCGTGATTTAATTACAAGAAGGCAACAGAAGAGAATTTTGGAACGTAACAGAAGTTGCCGACAACAGGAAATTCTCAGTTATGCAGGCGTGAAAATAGAGTTCACAGGCGTCATTTCTTTCCTCAAAGGCGTGATTTAATTTCATGAAGGCGTGACTGGATTGTTTGTAGGCGACATTTCTTTTGTTGAACGCGACATTTCTTTGTTTGAAGGCGACATTTAATTGCTGTAGGCGTCATTTCTTTTCATGAAGGTGACATTTCTTTATTTCCTGCAAAATACAAGCATATAAAGCATAATTTCATCAAAATGATTGTGGTTTGAGTCCCACCGGGCGTGCCAGAATGTAGACTAGGATTTGTGAGTGCACCTAAACCTGTTTTGAAGGCCAAAGACAAACAAATGTCATAGCATATTATCAAATCAAATTTAATAGTTAGCAAACTAAAATCAAAGCCACCTCAATTTAAGCTTAAAACAGATGCGCCCATGCACCGTTTGATATACTTAGATATAGAGGGATGTGGGTGTGCAAACTCAAGCACTTGGAGCATGCAAGATAAATGATTTGAGGATCAAGAAGACCCAAAATGACACAAAATAGGTATGAGGAACCTATTTTGCCTCAAAGGCCTCAAGAACACACAAATATGCAAAAGCTAAATGAAAGAACTAAGATTAAAACAAGAAATGAATCTATGTTAATCCATTTAAGCTAATTTAGATGTGATTTAAGCTTGAAAATGATCTAAAAAAGATGAGTTTATGCTTATGCTAAAATGAAAATGGCATTATAACTTTGCTATTGAGTTTGAGAGTTGAGAGATGATTTGCCTTAGGAAGTGAGGGTATTTATAGGATTTCTAAAGCTTGGGGTAGGAGGAATGAATGGCCAGGATTGAAATCCTTAAGAGAGGCCAAGATTCATTCAAAAGGGAAGCACATAGATTGTGCTAGTTCTCAGCCAATCAGGAGGTGACACATGTCACAAGGTGAGTGGATGAAGGGAAGGGCAAAAAGGAGTCAACAAAGGGGGCTCCAAGCTCATAACTCTCCAATAAATGCTTGTAAGAGCAATGAATGGGCTTTAAGAGGCTTTGAAGACTTTGGGGAAGCAATAAATGCTTTGTGGTTGAGATATTTGGAGGGAAAGACTTTGCTTTGGTTTAGGAAAGTCTTAAGCTTGGTTAGGATTGCACAAAGGTTTAAGGGTAGGATTAGGATTAGATTAGGACAAGAAAAGGGATTAGGATGGGTGAAGAGGGTGGATTTGAGAAGATTCTAGAAGAGTCTAGATTTCTCCTTAGTTTCATGGAATAAAAGGTTATTCATTCCAAAAGCTTAAGTCTTAGGAATATTTATTAAAATATTTTCAATAAATATGAAAATTAAATATTTAACCTTAATTAAATATTTAACCTTGGGATTAGGGTTAGAAAAGATGGGATTAGCCTTTTAATCGAAATTAAGAAGGGATTAGAAGATTTTGGAAGAGGTTAGTGGTCTAGAGGAAATTGGCCAAGTTTGGGATAAAAAATAAATTAATTTATTTTTTGAAGTTTTTGGTCAATTTATTAATTAAATAATTAATAAATTAGGGATAATGTCAAAATGACATTTTTAGGCTAGATTCCTTAATTAAAGATTTTTAATTAAGAGAGAGGAATTTAATGCCATAAAAATAAATTAATTAATTAAATAATTAATTAATTAATTAATGATGATGTCATCAAGGATTTTCAGAAAACAAAAATAATTTATTTTCTAAAGGATTTTTCGGTGTCTACACAAAAAAAATTGAAAACTCAAAAATAAAAAAAAAATAAAAAAATAAAGAAAATAAAGAAAATGGAAAAAGAGAAAAATGTGCCATTGATGAAAACCTGGCAAACATGTGTCAAGGTAGCAAAAATAGAATTTATGCCAAGATGGTGAAAACCTGGTAAACAGGTGCCTCTTGTTCCACAAGGCTATAACTATTACAACACCGCTTGGCCCTATACAACTGTTCCTTGCTTTCCTGCTTTAGTTTGTTTTCTCATTTTCTCCTGCTTTAGTTTGCTAGCTCATGCATTTGTTCTCAGTTATCTTTGAGATTATGCTCAACTCTACATGGATTGAAACTAGTCATACTTGGGGGCACCTTCCTAGTCTAGGGGGCATTGTCCTATCGCTTTCGGAGGAGCTTCCTTGCATCATTCACCAGTGGTTCTCACTGAGTCTTCTTGTTGATGCTTAGCTCTCAGATCTCTCCTTGAGGATCTCTTGTATCAATCACCAGTGGTTCTCACTGTTTCTTCCTACTGATACTTTGTTAGCACTGTGATTTCTCCTTGGGAATATTTCTCACGTTAGTCACTAGTGATTCTCACTACGTCCGCCTACTGTTGTCATCTTGTTGAGACTTCTCACGCTATATACTTTTGATCCGACATCAATTCACTTAAACTACAAACTAAAATTATATTGTGACTCTCTAAGATTTGCTAATCTTTTCTTTTATGTGCTTGTTCTTTTGTTTATCATTCCTCCCCGAGAAACTCCAAGACATCTATCTTGACTGAGAGAAGTGAAGACTAGGGGCATGATCTTTTCTTTGCTTTCTGTTTGCTAGTTTAGTTCCAATGATCCAAAGGATCCATATAAAAGGGGTGTCCACTATGAGAGCCTTCATCTCATTTTAGATGGCCATGTGTACCTTGACTCCTTTTATATGGAAACTTTGGTGAGGTTGGTTTTCTCCTTATCTGTTTGAGTGACTTCTTTCTGCCATAAGTGAAATTGCAAATGCTTGTTCTACTAGGTGAACGTAAGGGTCACTGTGAGAATTCTTAAAAAAATTAATTAATCACTTAAAAAAAGGAGGAACTCTCACATGTCTGGTGTGTTTGTATGCAAGAAACATTTAGGTCATTCTAGCAATTGTACTTTGATGCTTATGTTAACTTGCTAAATCAAAAGGAATAGGTGTTTAGGTCATTCTAGCTTCTTATGCCTTAATGCTTACACCTCATTCTGAAAAATCTAAGACTAATTTCATATTCATATTCTCATGATTGCAATGTCAGTGAGGGTTGTATGACATCCTACAATCATCTAATACTAAAAAATCCATGATGATAATTATCTAATGGGTCCAACAACCAAGTCCTAGGGATTGCAACTAGCTTAGGCTTGCATTGTTTCATTCTAGACTTGCATAGCGATAGTATTTTTATGCTCACTTCATGGTATTATTCTAGACTTATTCACTAAGGGTTCTCATCTTACATCTTGGTTTCATCTTGACTGCACAAGTGTCTGATCCTCGCTCTCGATCTTCAAAACATTCCTTTGGTTATTACCTATCGTGTATTGCAATATCCTGCAAGAGATTATTAGTACCATATACATTGCATTTCCATTGCATTAACAAAGTGCATTATCATAAACTCATATGCATACATTCTACACCTACATATTCATATACATGTGCATCCATCATAAGCATAAATCAAATCATACATCGCATTTATCTATCATTACATTTCACATTGCATACATACATACCAATAAAACATGTGCAAATTCATTTGCATATTCATAAAGGAACCATGTGCATCTCATATCTACTCATCTAATCATATAGGAAACATCTCATAAAATATCAACATGAAAGTAATATATGGCACATAAAATGATACCAAAAAGACAAGCTCATATATATATCGATCGAATGTCAACATACAAAACAATGGTGCTACTTGAGCATAGTCTATCAAAAATAGGGCTACAATACATCATGATAAATCTTAATCTAGCCCTAGCCATCACCACTTGGAGGAGGTGGAGGGGGTGGCATATCTTGCTGTAGTAGTGCCTATGGGGGAGGTCCCTGTGGAACCACTGGTGCTCTGACATATGATGAAAATTGAAAAACCTACTCCGCTAGCTCTGGAACCACACCAACATAAGCTACGTAATAATAGGCTGACTAGGCAGCCTCATATTGATTCTCTATCTGAGCCCTCACCAATGCCTCCCACAACTCCTTGATCTCTCTCAGCCACTCAGGTATCCTAGATAACAACCTATGTATGGAGATCTCTCACCTCCCTCTTCTGTTGTCGCACCCTCTCTCGACTCCTCCATAGTGCCTCCTGCAGTTATGCGACCTAATCTCTAGGAGGTGGTCCCTGTGTAGCCTAATCCTGCATAACCATGTCCTCAACCTCTACCTCCTTTTCAGGAGGCTACTTCTATGATGTATCCCATGTCCTCTACCTCATGGATCTCTCCGAACCCCCACTACTACCCACACCAGAATCTGTACCCATTTGTCTCAGAGGAATAGAAATCTACCTAGTCTTGTATCGGGGTACCTACTTCTACCCCTACTAGTGCTATGATGCCTACTGTTGTGGTATCTTCTACTACTACTGCACTACCTATTGCTATTGTGGTGGTGGCTGCACCACCTTCTGTTCCTGCTGACTCATACCAACAAGATCTATAAATCTCAGGAATGGATGTGCCAACGGATGATCCATGTATGCTAGTACCATCCCACCATCAGTAACGACCACCATGTAATCCCATCAGGTTGGCACTACCTATGCCTCTATCATGCACCTACCCTAATCTAACCTTGCCTATCATCCCTTCTTCACCTCATCGGCAAAGCGAGTATAGGCACAATACTCCTGAGATATGTCATGTGGCCTACCAAACTGCCTCAGGACCCGTGATAATGGGAATCGCTCAATAACACTGATAGTATGGCCTATCAAGGGATGTGAACAAAATATATATGATATCTCATGCCTGGCATCATCCCAAACCTCTTTCCCTAGCCATGGTCACCATACCACTGCCACCATGTCATCAAGTTGAGCTTGCCACTGCTCAATCTTACCTAGCACTGGCTGAGTCATCGGTCTGCCATAGCTATAGATGTATGGCTCTAAAGGTTGTCTAGTGTCCTAAAAAATTGGCCTACACATGAGGAGATTCTCCCAGGCCCATATCTATAGCATGAATACTCCTGCCGCCATGCTCTGAGAGCCTCGATACACAATCTCATGCATCTCATGATACATTTGTGCCAACATGCACTAGCCCCATCCAAATCTCACAGGTGGCTGTTGTAACATCCTCTGTAGCATCCTGCCCCAACCACACTCCAATCTGTGTTGCCCTTTGTCTGGCATCAAGTAACAGCCTAGGAATGCTGCTAATACCCCTTCTAATCTGTGTCCAGCACCATACTGGCTTACCAAATCATACCAGGCAATGGCCCAACCCATCACTAGATCGTCCTAGAAGATCTCTCTTAGTGCCACTATACCTACTCTTAGTTGTGTATCATATTCCATGTGCGGGCTATGGAAGGGTACTCTCAAGATCCTATAGATGTCCTCTGGGGTGACTATCATCTCCCCCTACGGCAAGTGAAATGTGTTCATCTCTAAGTGGAAATGCTCAATAAGTGCACCTAGTAACCCATGATTTACCTGGATGTCAAGTATATAACGTAAGTATGACAATCCTAATCCGTCTATGTGTGCACCCTCTACATCATCCAGTCACTGCACTATCTCACCAATGACTGGGTGGTGAGATCAAAATACAATGTTCAGGAGGTCAACCTGCAATGCAAGTGATGACACATGATCAGTATCTCAATCAGGATGGTTTTCAAAGAAAAAATAGCAATTGAAAGTATGCACATATCCTAAACATGCCTCGTGGATGCTCTACTTGGCTAATCTTATGTAATTCTAGGTTCAAATTGGGAGTTCCGCTGTAGTTTCCCACACGAGAAAGTAGGAGTCTCACGCAAGATTTCTCTATCATGCGAGACTTTGTGCTAGTTCGCGCGGGAGATCTTCCCTGGGGAGATTCTCTTGCGTGACTTTGATAGCCTCCTCACACATGCTCGCGGAGGGACCCCACGCGAGGAAGCCCTCTTTGGGTATTTTCTCACTTGATACCTCTCCCAAGACCATGCAAGGAAACCATTTCCTCATGTGAGATCTTGCGGGAAAACTCTAAAATAGCCCTAAATCTACTCAAAAGTGTTAAAAAATTGAAATGCAAGCTTTGTTTTTTACTACTCATAGATGGGTCATAGTCTGTAGGCCAGTTGTGTTGTTAGGAGCACTCGAATCTATGTAATCTCACTGGCATGCTCTACATTTCACTCAGAGCTCTCTAAATCACTCAAAGTCAAAGGGTGCAAATAAATTGAAAGTGACTCTTTCGAGCCTTATATAGGTTTTGACCTAATTTTCAAAAGTGCTTTGTTTTATGCAAAAAATTCACCCTTGGCTAAAACAACCACTCTAAACCCATTTTCAAGATCGAAATCAAAATTTGACACTCCTAGATGGCTCAAAAATGCATTTTAAATTTCTAGGATCAACATGATCAGACGCTTGTGCAATCGACCTTCTGATATTATTTTCTTGTCAGGATCACATCTCATCATCATTTTCTCAACCTCTTCATCTTTTTTATCAAAAGTCACCTCTAGTCAATGCTAGTCAACCATGGTCAAAGTTGGTCAGCAGGAGCTCCAAATCACTCCAGATCGCTTCTGAATCTTCTCGATTCTTTTGTCATTTGTTCTAAGTTCTTCTGGAACTCTGATTATTATCAATCATCTTTATGATGTGTCATCTTTCAATTTCGCTTCTGAGGGGGCATGATGATTACATCATCAAATCAGTCTCAAATCAATCTGATCTAAATAAAAAGTCCTCATCACTCGAGGCATCTCATCACTAGGGGCATCTTGTCATCTTGTCATCTATCTATTAGGTATATGAGCAATCTAACTCAGATCCTCGAGGATCAAACTTTGTTCTAGAGATGGTTCTCGAGATCTCATTAGGTATTGGGGCAATCTAACCTCGATCCCTGAAAGTCAAGCTTCATTCTGGAGATGGCTCTCGAAAGCTCTTTCTGACCAGTATCTAGGCAATCTAACCTAGGTCTCAAAGGACTAAGCTTCATTCTGGAGATCGTCCTAAAAATCTAGATCAATTTTCATTTAATCGATGGGTATTAGGGCAATCTAACCCTGACTCCTAAAGATTGAGCCTCGTTCTGGGGATAGTCTTACTAAAGTGGTAATCCAACTGATGTCTTCACAATCTTAGGCTTTGGAGAATCAGGCTTTGTTCTGGAGATGGTTCTACAACTTGATCTAATTGGTGTCTTAGTGATCTAACCTCGACTTTCGAGGATTAAGCTTTGTTCTGAAGATAATCTTGAAAACCTCATCAATGGTCACATTAGATTATTCTTTGAATCAATGTGTTGCTTGCACATCATTTCAAAGAGGGGAAAAATGTAATACCCCAAAATTGGCATCTTACAATCCTAACCAATTTTGTTGCATTTAGTCCCATTCCTTCAAACTTCTACATCATCAAAGTCCTATTGTACTAGGTGATTCTATCCCTTAATTGACTTTAATCGACATAGTGTCAAATACAAAAAACCTCAAAATTTGCATTAAGCACATACAATATTTAAATCCTAAATATCGACATTTATTAGCTAAATAAACCCTATATTTAATTCCTAAATATCGACATTTAATCACATACTATATTTAATTCATAAATATCAACATTTATTAGCTAAATAAACCCTATGATTGATTAATTTAATTACAAAGTCCTAACACTTTAATTAAATTAATTTCACTCCTTTTAGCTAAAACACATCAAGAGGAATTAAATAATATTTAGTTCTTTAAATGGATATCCTCAATTGAATTTAATTATTCAAACAAGTGGAAAAGTCACCCATGAGGCTATATTTAATTTAATTAATTAAATATTCTCTCCAAAATGTTTCACCTCCCCCCAAGGAGACGAAGGGTCAACTGTTTCTTTGCAAGAAACTCTTCAATCTCCACCCGGGCTTTTCTATAATAGAACCCTCTCATTCCACATTTGAGGAGGCAATTTTTGAGTATCAAAACTCTGGCAAATTATTGTCTCATACTTTGCTTTCAAAGCTATAATCATCTTGCATATTAGAATAGTTTCATTCTTTGACTAATAATGCATTTCATTCTTAATTTAGTTTGCTTACAATGTTCTTAGATTAATGCTCTTTTTCTTACAAGTTTTTATATTAATCTTGCACTATCATTCTAGCTTAATTTCAATTGCATTCTTTTTTTAGCATTAAATCCTCCATTCTAGAGTTTGGTCTATGGTTGTTGGACTCTCAATTCTAAGAGTTACTCAAAACCCCACCTAGATAGGAGGCAATAGGTTGATTCATACAAGCGTGCGAAATGGGTAATTCCATATTAATTTTTGTATGTGGTTGATGAGTAATGACTATGTTGAAGTCTATGGCTGAATAAGAGGTCCACATTTAGCTATAAACAGTGATCTTTACCAAAATGTAAATAAAATAAATTATCTTTATGTGTAGAAAGGATTGGGGAAGGTAAGATATTCTTCTTAACCCAAAATTCCCAAAGGAAATATCCAAATTGATTAACCACAAGAAAATGGTCAATGCATAAATGAATCAATCGATGAAGAATATGAAGAAAGAGGAGAACCTTACATTCCATTGTGGAAAGGAGTATTGAGATATTAATTAAAATAAATTGAAGACAAATACTAACCTCAAAGTATTACAGATCTGGAAATTATTGTTTTTTGGTGTCTGTACTGAGTTTCTAGAAATTCTACAACCAAATCTGGAACTGAAACACAAAGATGAAGAAAACCCATAAATATTTTGCTTTTCTGAACCAAGTCAACTTTGACCCAAATGAAGGTCGACCTTGACCCCTTTATGTCGACCTTGACTTGCACAGCTCCGACAGAAATTTTGTTCACGGATCCTGAAAGTTTTTTGAAAAGGGTATCTGAATCTTCTCTCTAATTGGTTGTTCCACACCTGCACCTGCAAGAAAAATGGTTTTGTTATTTGGATGAGGGGTTTGGCTTGGTCAAACCCCAGTTTAGGAATTAACCTTGAAATATAATTGAAATTGCAGTAATAAACAAAGTAAATGGAAAAATTCACCTTGGTTATGTTGAAACCCTTGTGGAGGATTCGAATCCTTGAATCCACAAGTATGGATGCTCCAAATGGATATAGAATTGTAGGATGTCTCAAATGAATTATCTTCAAATCTTCAACACCAATCTTGAATGGATTTTGGAATAGGAAGAGGCTTGAATGGATATGGATGGAGAAATCTTCAACAAGAGGGCTCCATCGAGCTTGAATCCTTCAATGGCTACTAATGGATCTCCTTGATGAATTGGATCTTGAATGCTTGAAGGATTGAATACTTGAATGCTTGAAGATAGATGATTTCTTCCTTTCTCCTTCTTGCTTTCTTGATATATTGCTTATTTCTCTTATGATTGATGATCATCGATTGCTTGAGGATTGAAATGAGAGAAGGCTTCCTTATATACTAGTCTAGGGCACAAACTTCTAGAGAGGCCGATATAGGAGAAATAAATTACCATTAGGCCTATACCCTTAGAAGTGGACCTAAATTAAATATCATTTCAGATTTTATAGTTTTGAAGCCCGAAACAACCAACCTAGAAGCGGGAAATAAATCTTTCTAAAACCTGACATCCGAAAACCATCGGATTTTAAAATTTGGACCTTGGGTCAGGGTCGAGGTCGACCCTGACCTAGGTCAGTGTTGAGGTCAACCTTGAACAAGAAGGTCGACCTTGAGCTTGAGGTCAAGAACCTCAAATTCACGGAGAAGGATGCTAGAAATAGGCATGAAAGAAGCAGAAAATAGGGCAGGATAGGGGAAAAAGCTAGATCCAAGTCAAGGACCCATTCAAGGCATTTGACATGACCCCAAACCACTTACTTGGAGGGATAAATCAATCCTAAATAGAAGTGCTTCCATTTTTCGATGATATATTTAGCCCCCACTTTAGCAAGAGTATGGACTCGATGCAAACTCTTGGTAAAGGAGATCACAAAGAAAAAGAAAATCTTATTGAAATCAAAGGGACAAAGAAATCCTCAAGCCCCTAGGGACTCAAGTCTTTGTCAACCCCAAGATTAAAATAAGAGAGACATCTCTAGAAAAAAGAGAGAAGGGGGTGTGATTACCTCTCCCAATGAGAACTTATGTCCCATTGTGAATCACACAAGAAAACAACGCAACTAGAAAGATGGAGTTGAACCGCCAAGTGAATGTGGCTACTCACTAGTCAACCCATCAAAGATTCATCCTCTGGAATATTCTATTACAAAAGAGAAAATCCAAAGTAAGAGAGATCCAGTCTTAAGGACACCTCTGACCTTAAGGGATCAAAACTTTTTAAATTGAAACTAGAGGAATCAAGAGATCCTATAAGATAAAAATCCATTCTTTAAGGATTAGTCTCTAATCCATAGAGGGAAATTTTTTTTTGAAAAATATATTGAGAGTGTGTGTGTGCAAAAAGTGAGCAGAGAATATGCCCCCATGTTAAAGTCATTGCTAACACTTTAACAGGAGCAATGGCTTGAATGAAAACATAAATGACTCCACTGATTATGTTTCCACTACGAAATGCCCCCAAGCGAAGACAAATCAAGGGAAATACCACATAAACATACAAAGAACATAGAAGGGATCTACCTACCGTGGGGTCAGTATGATCATAAGATTATATATATATATATATATATATATATATATATATATATATATATATATATATATATACACACATACATATATATACATATATATATACATACATATATATATAGATATACATATATATACATATATATAGATATACATATATATACATATATATATATATACATATATATAGATAAACATATATATACATATATATAGATATACATATATATACATATATATAGATATACATATATATACATATATATACATATACATATATATACATATATATAGATATACATACATATATATATATATATATATATATGATATTATTGTAAATGAATTGACATCATTCCTCAAAGAAAGTAGAACTACAATCACAATGGAGGAAAGAAAATGCAAGATTTATGAAGAAGAGTCTTTTTAGACCACAACATGGAGACCAAAAAGAATCAGTGCTACCAAGTCGAAAATCCAAGTGGACTACACAAGGAAAACATTTATGAACAATAGTATAGGTACAACATAACATGAAAACAACATATAGAAGAGTAGAGATACATATAGAGGAATAGTCCAATAGGTTCAATTCATTTATCACCTTGCACCAACAAAGTAACAAGGGTCATATAAAAGAATCTAAAAAACATTTAGCAAGCACATTACGGGAGAAGCACAATACAACAGTCAAAAACACTAAAAGCTACCATGAAGGACAAGCCAATCAAGTGCATCGACCACTCTCCCCATCTCAATCTATATCATTTATGGAAGGTGGGAAACTCGCAAGAGGTACTATATCCAACACAGTAGGAATAATAGCCAGTTCCAAACAAGGATCCTCTTCAGAATCATGATGTTTGATACTAGGTGTAATTGTCAATTGTGTTGAAAGCATATTAGGTAAATCAATATTAATGTCAATAGTCTCATGTTCATCATTAGCATCATTAGGATCATCAAGAGTATCTTCTTCATAAAGATTAATCCAAATAGAATCTAAGATACGAATAGAATCATCATAATCATTCATCTTAACATCATTATTAACATTAACTTCTTCGAACACATCAAGAATAGGCTGGTCAAAAGAAGGTAAAGAAATTTGAAGAATAGAGGCACAAGCCTTAGCTTGAGCCTGATGCTTCTTATGATATTCATTGGTAGATCAGTTACATTTTGTCTTGTTTGAAATATGTTTAGAGCTAGGAGGAACAACCATCGGCTCCTTCACAGGTTCTATAGGAGGATTACTAGGATTCTCAGTAGGCTAAAAAAGCAACACTAGAAGCTTGATTAACAAAACTAGATGCCATGGATAAAGGAGGTATGGAAGGTGTAGGCAAAAGAGCAATGTTAAGATCCATCTGAGGCATTCTTAACTCAACAATCTTGTGATGTTTATAGGCTTGGTGTGAGTGAAAAATGCTATCAGGTCAAGAAGGACATGAATTAGGTAATGAAGGCCAAAAGAAGTCAAGGGTAGCACAATCCCTGGGCCTAGAAGGTTGATATAAACTATGATTAATCATCTCCACTTCTTCATCATGAATGAATTTAATACACTTATGGACAGGAGAAGTGATGGCATGCATGGAATTCAGCCAAGGAAAACCAAGCTTAACTTGAAAATAATTAGAAGTAGGAACAACAATGAAGGTAGTGTCCATAATTTTACCACAAAGATCAACAGGAAAATTAATAGAACCAAATGATGGATAGAGAAAACCATTACAAGTTTGGATCCACACATTAGATGTATTATAACAATCATGTTGTAAATTCCTCATAAAAAGGTTTTCTTTAGTAATGACATTGACTAAGGATGTAGGATCAACAAGGAAACCATGCTTATGCATCTTAAAAATCCTATCATAAATGTAGAGGGGACCATCAGGAGCTTTCATAGTCTTAGAATCATCAAACGTGATCAAGAGTTCCCTAGGTCTTTTATTCTTAGGTTGTTTTTGAGGTTTAGGTTGAGGTTTTGGTTTAGTCTTAGGTTGAGATGGAACTTGAAGTTGAGGTTCAGATTGAGGCTAGGGTGGAGATATATGTTGAGACAAAAAAACATGCTCCACATGGTTAACAATATGATTGAGATCATCCATCTTTGAATCATAAACAATATCCATAGAAGATGGTTGAACAATGGTATTAGTATCATGTGTAGGCAAAGGATTTGTATAGGTTTGGAGGTTTTTATTAGGAGGAGAGATAGATTTATTCCCACTACCATCAAAATTATCAACAGATAAAGAATTAGAATCAAGTAAGTCTTGCACCTTATGTTTTAAAGAATAACACTTCTCAGTATCATGGCCATTATGACGATGGTATTGACAAAAGGCTTTGAAATCGAAGGATTTGGATGTCATCATAGTAGGTAAAAGAGATCGAATAGGAGGCAAAGTAACCATATTAGCATTCAACAATTTACTCATAATATAATGTAAATATTCATAAAGAGGAGTAAACGTACGATTCAGACGAAAAATAGTGGATGTAGAAGTGGCATTATTGGATGCAACAACAACTTGATCAGCAACTGCATTTGCTTTCTTATTTATCTTGACATAGTTGTTAGGTTTTTGAAACTTTTTGGGATTAGGAGCAGCATCACTCTTATCAACTGGAACAGGAGCCATTGGAGTGTTGCTCTCAAATTGACTCACTTGTAATTGATAATGATGAAGCACTGCACAAATTCATTGAAAAGAGGTAAATTCAGTAAGAAGAATCTTATCTCTAATATCCTTTTGTAAATTTGAAATAAACATACGCTGAATATCAATATCAGGAACAGGATAAGAAATTTGAGCATACAAATGCTTAAATCTACCAATAAATTCAGTCAATTTTTCTTTAGTATTTTGTTTACAATGCATCAAATGAGTTAAGGACACTTGCAGACCAATGTTATTTTGGAACTATTGGATAAAGGCATTAGCAAGTTTTGGAAAAGAGTCAATAGAATAAGGAGGCAAGGAACAATACCATTGCAAGGCCTTATCATGAAAAGTTCTAGCAAACAAATAGGCTAAAATCCTATGGTCATGAGCATAGTCACTACAAAGGATCTGAAATGTTTTAACATGAGTGACAGGGTCTCCCATACCATTGTAATTCTCAAGATGAGGCATATCATCTTGCTAAGGAACATGAGCACAAATAATATCTAGGGATAAAGGACTGCCCATGTCACATGTAGGAATACTAAACTTGGATTGAGTTAAGGACGCAAGTTGTTTTTGTAAAGAGGACACAATTTGAGCCAGACTAATGATTGTGGAATCATTAGAAGAAATAGGAGGCATAGAAACATTAGAAACACTAGGGAAAATGTAGGAAACAACAGGAATGGAAGACACAACTAGTGGAACACTTGGAACCACATTTGGAAGAGGATTGAAATAGGTAAAAGGAACACTATGATAAGAAGGTTGTGAGGTAGGTAGAGACACCAGAGGAACACTATGATAAGAAGGTTGTGAGGTAGGTAGAGACACCAGAGGAACACTCATAGGAAGAGAGGGAATAGATGTGGCCACTAAAGGATGAGTATAAGTAAGAATGCTAGGTAAAGGAATGGAAGAAGGTTCCACACTAGTGATAGGAGGAGTGAATCCTAGATCTTGAGCTTCTTGAGCTAAAGGTTTAACATTTAAATGCACAAGATGAGTGATACCACGCAAGAGATTAACACCTTGATCACTATCTCGAAGAACTTTCTTAAGATCCTCTATAGCTTGAATAGAATCTTGATTATGGTTTTCTTGAAAAAGCCAATTTCCCATTTTATCAAGTTCAGTTGAAAGTTTTTAGACTTGTTCAGGAGGAACTCTTAAAGTATAATCCTCATCATGAGATGAGTGAGAAGATTTATGCTCCATAGTAGGATTAGAATCATTAGTAATCAAATTGTCATCTGGGATCCTAAGGAAAGGAGAGGAAGACTCAAGATCAAAGGAACCCATAAGTCTATGACTTCTTCTAACCAGGATATTATAAGTAGGACTAGAGGTAGTAAAGCTCATATACCAATGCAATGCAAATGAACTCAATTAGGAAGACACAAGGCATGAACAAATAAATGTTTTTGTATTTTTTCTTTATATGATTTTTTGTTTTATTTTTGAAATGTAAATGCAAGCACATAAATGAAGGAAAATCTAATATACATGCAAGATCTAACACCATAAAAGAAAGAGTTATCTATCGTGGTTTCACCAAAAATGTAAGATATAAAAATGTGATCTTTACCAAAATGTAAAGAAAATAAATTATCTTTATGTGTAGAAAGGATTGGAGAAGGTAAGATCTTCTTCTTAACCCCAAATTCCCAAAGGAAAGATCCAAATTGATTAACCACAAGAAAATGGTCAATACATAAATGAATCAATCGATGAATATGAAGAAAGAGGAAAACCTTACATTCCATTGTGGAAAGGATTATTGAAATATTAATTGAAATGAATTGAAGATAAATACTAACCTCAAAGTATTGCATATCTGGAAATTGTTGTTTTCTGGTGTCTGTACTGAGTTTCTGGAAATTCTGCAACTAGATCTGGAACCAAAACACAAAGATGAAGAAAACCCATAAATATTTTCCTTTTATGAACCAGGTCGACCTTGACCCAAATGAAGGTTGACCTTGACCCCTTTATGTCGACCTTGATCTGCATAGCTCCAACGACAATTCTGTTCACGGATCTTGAAAGTTTTCCAAAAAGGGTATCCGAATTTGCTATGTAATTCATTGTTCTGCACCTACACCTGCAAGAAAAATGATTTTGTTTTTTGGATGAGGGGTTTGCCTTTTTCAAACCCTAGTTTAGGAATTAACCTTGAAATATAATTGAAAGTACTATAATAAACAAAGTAAATGGAACAATTCACCTTTCTTATGTTGAAACCCTTGTGGAGGATTCAAATCCTTGAATCCACAAGTATGGATAATCCAAATGGATATAGAATTGTAGGATGTCTCAAATTAATTTCCTTTAGATCTCCAACACCAATCTTGAATGGATCTTGGAATAGGAAGAAGCTTGAATGGATATGGATGGAGAAATCTTCAACAAGAGGGCTCCATAGAGCTTGAATCCTTCAATGGCTACTAATGGATCTCCTTGATGAATTGGATCTTGAATACTTGAAGGCTTGAATACTTGAATGCTTGAAGATAGATGATTTCTTCCTTTCTCCTCCTTGTTTTCTTGATAGATTTCTTATTTCGCTTGTGATTGAAAATCATCGATTGCTTGAGGATTGAAATGAGAGGAGAAGGATTCCTTATATACTAATCTAGGGCACAAACTTCTAGTGAGGTCGACACAGGAGAAATAAATTCCCATTAGGCCTATACCCTTAGAAGTGGACCTAAATTAAATATCATTTAAGATTTTACCATTTCGAAGCCCGAAACAGCTAACTCGGAAGCAGTAAATAAATCTTTCTGAAACCCGACATCCAAAAACCCTCAAATTTTAAAATTTGGACCCTGGGTCAAGGTCGAGGTCGACCGTGACCCAAAAGGTCAACCTTGACCTTGAGGTCAAGAACCTCAAATTCATAGAGCGGGATGCCAAAAACAGGCAGGAAAGAAGCGGTAAATGGGCAGGAGATGGGGAAAAAGCTAGATCCAAGTCAAAGACCCATTCAAGGTGTTTGACATGACCCAAACCACTTACTCGAAGGGATAAACAGTCCTAAATGGAAGTGCTTCCATTTTTAGATGATACAGCTATATTTATGTACAGAGATATTTTTGGGTTCCATCCCCAACGTGGTTTTTCCCTTAATTGGGTTTCCACACAAAAATCATGGTGTCATGAGTTTGTGGATATTTTATTTTCTCTGTATTTGTTTACTTTTCACTATGTTTAGTCTATGGTTGTGTAATCAAATTAATAAAGTTAAAAGCAACCGAACACTAATTCACCCCCCACCCACCCCCCTCTTAGTGTTCTGCAATACCAACAGAAAATGTAATGCCTACTTGATTGTTGACTTTCTATGTGTTGGTTTCAACATTATTTTTCAAACTATGCATTAGGGGATGTGTATTTTTCTCTTACGCTAGTTTCGAGTTTTTGTTAGTGTTAAAAATGTTTGCCTTTGTTTAATAGTCTTGTTTGGTTCCATTGAGATGTATATATGATAGTGTGCTAAGTTTATTTTGAGGATGATGTGCTTCACTATAGTTTTATCATTTAATATGGATGTGTTATTCTTTATATTATTAGTTTATCATAATGCTTTATTTCATGGATATTTCTATTTTTATACATGTTGTGAATAGATGTTATCATGATTGTATGACATTTGGATGTTTTGGTTTAATTTTTATATAATTTTGCACCCCATTGGGTGGCTATTGTATGCTTAAACTTTTACATATTTAGAAGGTACATTTGGCTTATACATTAAGTAAGTATAGGTACATAGTTATTTCTTTGTTAATTATGCAAGTCCAACTTATTCCCTCAAAATAGTTATTTTAGAGATGTCCCATTAGGCCTTTCCATTATTATTTGTAAAATTTAGTCAAACCAAACTATATGAGATGTGTCATATATGGACTAGTGTGACCAAGATTTCAATCAAAGGTGATTCTACAATCTATTTATATTATGAGTTACCTATAATTTTGTGTTCTAATTTGATGGTCTAATTAATGTATTTCTCATAAATAGATTTAGATGAATTAAATGATTGCATAGTATATAGTGATTTTTTTTCATTAGTTAGAGAAATGGGAAAATAAGTTATGATATAGTATGTGAAAGGTTATGTAACCTATGGAAAAAATAACTCTAATACTACCAATATGGTACCCGAGGTTACTCCCAATAGTCAATCTCTCTATAAGTATCTAGATGAGTTATTCATACATCGAATCTTATTAAGAAATTATGCAAAATAGAGACAAAGGGATATAAAACTAAAATATTTAATGTATTGTACTCAATTATTTTTTCTTTCCATGGATACCCTTGATAAATGTGTATGAGTATTATTTATAATTTTTTGTTTGAACAAATTCTCTACTTATGAGCTACATTGCAAATATTTACATACACTACATGACTCATGTTGTGAAGAGAAAGAGCCTAAGTTAGGAAGTTGAACCGTCTCCCTTGGAAGTGGCACTAATTACTATGTTTTATATCCCTAATCCCTTGGTAATTGTTATCTAAATTGATTAGCAACATGTCCTTGATGCAGTCATGTTGGTTGTATTATTTGAAGTCTATAGAATAATGTGCAAGATGATGAAGTGGGTAGAATTATGGATTAGGCATTACAATGTTACCAAGAGGTGCATTGAACCCTATTAGAGCTATGGTTAAAATTACAAGATGTTTGAATGAGGTTTTTTTATCTTAAAATATTTTTTGAACCTTAAAAATTGTGTTGCACTATTGTGTGAGCATGTGTAGAGTTTTTTGGAGAGTGGATATGGGTCTTTGTATTCTCTAGAGCATCTAGGAGGGGATTTAGCCAACCATAGGATTTTGAAGTAATTTCACAATTGTTGTAAGTCATGATAAATGCATGAGTATTATTACAAGTATCAGTGTTGGTGAGTCTTCCTAGATAAATTTCAACACTATGGTCCAATTATGAATCTTTAAAGCTTTGTGTAGTATATATCACTTTACTTCTCTCTAAATAAAATTTTGTTGCATCTTGTCTCTATGGAATCATTGGCAATATTGCATAGGTATAGAATGGACTAAACCAAGAACTAACTTAATGGCCCCTAGAATGCTTGATGCTATAACTACTCAACACTATGAGTGTTTAACACCCCAAGTGCTTGACCACTTATAGATAGTAGGACATTCCCTATTTATATAAGACAAGGTGCTTAAAAATACTTCAAGCCTAATGGAATCATAGTAGAAGAACAAGAAAAAATTATTATTACCTAGAAAATTAAAAGTTCCATCTAATTCATACATTAATTGTGTACAAATTTTGATGAGATCTATCATTGAATTAATGTCACTCCCTCCATATACATATTAACTAAGTCCAAAAATTAATCATACTTTGATTAAATGGCATAATAACAAAAATATAAAGAAAAAATTTACAATTGATTTTTTTTTTACTTTTACTTGCAAATGACTACAAAATATTAAAACTCAACAAACTATTCAAAATTGCCTCCTCATCCAATTGGATTTTGACGAAGCATATGATAGGCTTAGGTGGAAGTTTATTTGGAAAATTTTCTTAAATGGTTAGGCTTTGGAACCAAGATCATTTCTCACATAAAACTCATTTTTTATGATGCTAATGCTTTCTTAGCTATCAATGGTTCAATCATCGAACTTTTCCCCTTTAAAGGTTGATAAGACAAGGCTACCCCTTAGCTCCCTTTCTCTACATCTACAATGTTGATGCTCTTGACTACCTTCTACATCATACAAAATAGAAGAATCTCATTCATGAAATTTCTCTACCTAGTGACGAGGTTTCTATGAATTTCCTTTTTGCTAATGATAGCATTTTTATTTGTACAAAATTATCAAGAGGAGCTCAACAACACCCGTGAAATTTTGAACTTTTTTTGTTTAGCTCCAAGCTCGCATATCTCTCTTAATAAAACTAAAATTTGGATGACTTCAGCTGATTAGCCACCACCTTGGATACCCTCTCAATGGAAATATAACAATCATGGTGTTATTTCAAGGTACCTTCACATCTCATTTGGGATAAGAGTCCCTTTATCTGAATGTGGAAGTGGTTCATACACTAATTAGAAAGAAAGCTTAATCTTTGGTCAAACAAATTTATTTGCATTGCTAGAAGCAACCATATTACCAAGAAAATCCTCAGATTCAATCATGTTTACATTTCATCATGTTGGCTCCCCTCATTAAGAAGTTATATTAAACTAACACAATTAATTAGAGGGTGCTTGTATGGAAATTGGAATAAGAAAAAAAGGGTCATCTTATTGCTTCATGGTTATATTATATTCAACCAAAGAGAAAAGGGGGCTTATGAGTGATTGGCCTTTTTACACAAGGAATTTGCCTAATATTCAAATGGATGATTAGAGCGCTTGATGGAGTAGCACCATGGAAGTCATTGATTAGACATAGAATTGCTACTGCTAAAGTCAATAATTAATGGAAAGAAGTTGAGTGGAAAGATAAGATTCTTATGGAAAAATACTTTAAGCCTCAAGCCTCTAGACAATTTTTAAGTGTGGCAGCAAGACTATCCCCTTCTTGAATGGATTAGACAAGATCTTAGTCATGGGTTGAGTTTCTCGTCTTCATCTATTTGGTGAAATCTATTGATATGCTTTAAGGAGTAGCCTCTTACTCTCAACTCACAATTACATGGTAAGATCTTATTCAAAAAAGGTATCACAAAATTTAGGGACATATGGGAGTTTTTCCACATCAAGTTGGAAAAGTGAAATGCAAGTTAAACATGAGTTCAAGTCATCCAATTTTTTGATCAATGACATTCACAAAGTTCATGAAATTTTTTTGCTAACTCTTCAATTAAAGTTTTCAACTCCCATTTCATGTAACTCTTTTAAATATTGGAGGTGGCTACCATGATATAATACATTTTTTTCCTCTTCAGATAATTTATCATAAAATTCTTTGTCCCATCCAAATACAACCAAGGTTAAATCTAAAATGGCCAATGAATTGGTCTCATTCCAAATGGTTCAAATTGAGCCTTATTGTTTGGAAATCCGAAGGTGAAGCTAAACTACAATTTCTTGCTTGGAAAATCATCCACTTCAAAGTTGTTGTTGGAGAACACATTTCCTTCCTCTCTACCCATTCTACCAAATGTTCATTATGTCACAAGATGGAAAATATTAAACACACTTTTTGGCTATGCAAACATATTTAACAAATTTGGCAAATAGTTATATATATCCTTTATTCTTGCTATATTTAACATATATTTTAGTGGGAAATCAATAATGCTAAGGTTGCATTGCTCTTAGAACATGGTGTCATAATCCTTTTGTCAATGTATTTTGTTATATATTTGGATGCTAAGATGCAAAGTTGCTTTTTCTAATGCCTACCCTCCCATAGAAATAATTATACATGGTTTATTTTCTTGTATCATTTACAACAGTCGTCTCTAGCTAAAGCCTTAAAAGAGAAAATTCACTGGAATGTCAAGCTCAAAATATAAACTTATCAAGCTCATTCCTAGTTGGTAGTAATTGCTAAAAATCACAATAGATCTCTTCTCAAAACTATGAAATTTATTGCAGAGGAGTGTGTGCTTGATATTCTTGTAGAAAAGTAGCATTTATTTTATTATAACTTGCAAGTTGCACTTGTATTGTTTCACATAAAACTTCTGTTTTGAAATGCTTCTCATTGTAATGTCTTATTGTAGTCAATCTCTAGTTATTCTTTCAAGACTCGTACCTTAAAAAATATCTTTATAAAATACTTTAATTAAATGACATAATAACTAAAATATAAAAAGAAAGAAAGAAAGAAAAATAACTTTCCAATTGAAATTTTAAAAATTTATCTTAAATAACTACAATATAAAAATAAATAAAACACATTCAACAATTTCTTCAATGTATTCACCTACTATCCCACTTCCCTATGCCTTCATTGCATTGAACAATTTATTTAATATAGTGAGCTACTCTGTCACCCTCCTATACCTTTATTGCATTCAATATTTTATTTATTTGAGTGACCTACCATTACACCTTCTTATACCTTTCATATAAAATGGAAACTTTAACCTTATGATTTGACAATAGTGACAAACACGTTTGATGTATTTGTTATCAATTGATTAACAGTATTTATCCCCGTGCAATTGATTGGTGTGCACAAGTATTTCATGAAGGGTGATTGATAATGATGATTTAGAAGAGTAAAAACGTTGTATTAGCTAATCTCAAAATAGGACAGGTCATAATATGCAACGTGAGACATAGCTGTGGGCACCATGAGTCAAAAAGACACTACTTTTTTCAAAAATCATGCCAATCAATACGTCCTCTGTTGGATCATCACAATCACCATCTACATCACAACTGTCAACAACCAGCATTCTTATTGTCTCAACTTGGGATGTTGGGTTTTGGCTTTAAGCCTTAATTTAGTAAACACTTTGACTTAATAAAACACAAGACATTGCTGTTCATCTTGAGAGCATACCAGTGTTAGAAAGAGAATAGTGTAACAGTTTACTGAAGTTTTAAAGGAATGAAAATGAGTCCCATGATTATACCCTTCCAAATTGAACAATACCAATATAAAGAGAAGAGAAGAGAACACAATAGTAAATGATCACCATGAAGACAGACCTTTACCCACTGGCAACAGTATAAGTTTTCATTACACAAAACCCTTTAGTGGGCATCTCTATTATGAAATCAGGAAGCTAAGCTAAAAATATAGCCTATCATCATTACTTGGCCTGTGTTTGTTCTTACTTTAGACCAAAAAAATATAAACAATAGATAGAACATAGACTGCATGGAGATTCTTCTCCTTCTGCTTCTCTTCATTTCAAGTTATCAATGGAGGGACATAAATGCTTGTTAAATCAATAATAAATCATATAAGCCTGTGGTCTATGCAGGCTATCCTGCAGGAATATAGAGATGGCAGGATACCCAATAATCGTAGCTCAAAAAATCTAATTACAAATATTGATCGATCTTCCTATTTAACTTATAATCTGATTAAACAATTGATAATCATCCTCGTTGCTTTCTATACCTCCATGAGGCTCAAACTCCAGGGGGTTTGTGGAGCTGAAATTGGGACAGAGACCTGCACTGAGCTGATGATGGTGCTGTTCATGGTTTTCTCTAGAGCATTCTTTAATGGTGGGATTTGAACAAGCCTCCTGCTGGGACAAAGCATGGAGTTTGCTGTCTGCAAAATCTGCAGCTGATGGACTGGTGCTGTGTGCAGAGGAAGGATCTGCTGTGCTATTCAATGTTAGACATGATTTTTGAAAGGAAGCTTCTGATGTATCCAATGGTTTTAGATTTGGATTTGGATTTGCCACTGCCTGTGGGCTGCTTCTGCTATTAAAGCTTGAGTTCCTCTGGATTAATGGGCTGTTTACAGACCCTAAAACAGGTGGAGCTATAGGGGTTTGTTGATCTGGAGATGTAACAGAAGGCAGCTTGGATAATAAGGCCTGGAGGCTTGACATGGATGGGACCAATGGGATTGTAGTGATTGAACGTTGAGGACTGTTCCACCCTAGGTTGACAGCCTTGTTTGGAGAAAGGCATGGTCCCCCATATTTCATAAATTGATCTGGTGGTCTCTTCATTCCTACTATCTGAGGATGATCTTTGGTGGGTGAGAGATTTTTCCTGTTCATCATTGAAAACCTTTCGTGGTGCTCCCCACTTTCCCATATATTGTCATGAGGAGGGACTATTTTAGGTTTTCTGAGCTCAAAAGACTGTGGTGGGTGAACAGCAAACACCCCTGGAATGCTTTGAAGATAGTTAAACTTTCTTTGTAAGAAGATAACAAAGTTCAGATCCTCCACAATCTGCACACAGATTCATTAAACAGATTTAGGTTTGTGACTACAATAAGGTTTATAATGGAAAATTATATTAGCAGAGATAGGCAAAGAGACCTTGTGAAGTGATCCCAATTGGATCACGCCTTCTCTGACTGCAACAACTGCAATGGTCTGAAATGCCAAGATTGCATAGTTAGGCACCCAACTAAAGTTTTTATCTATTGGTGAAGCATTTGCTAGACCAATTACTACAGTTTCTTCTAATCATAATCATCATATCACAGAGTTGTATTTTAGCCTCTTGTAAAAAGGAAATTAATTTGCATTTATAGCTGAACATGAAAGAAGAATCTGACTGAATAATATGTGCACCTGGATCCCTGACTTGAACTGTGCTTCCCATGTTCTTGGATGCTGTTTATGAAAATAGAAAAACCATGAGTTCGAACCTTAATGTATCAGAATAGTTTAAGAACAAAACACCAGAGAGATGATCTAGGAGGAGAATTTTGCTTGCTTACTGGATCCAGAGAGCCATGCCAAGAGGACAAAAAGTTAATGTCGTTCTCAGGAGGCTCCTTGTAAACCCATTTGTGGCTGTTATCTGCTGCCACTTTCCCCATTAATCTGTTCAGGCTAAAGTCAGAATCTGGAAAAGAACCCTATGCTTATCTCAGAGCCAATTATTGACAGCTCGATGAAGGAAAAACAACATATTTTATAAGCAATACTTTGTTAAATATGGCTTCTAACAGTTCTCAATGTGCATACCCTTCTCCATAATTGTAGACTTCATGAGACATCTTGAAAAAAACCTCCGGTTGGAAAGATTCGCCCACCACCTGCTCTTCTACTGCTGCTTCACTGGTGGAGCAACGGTTAGAAAGAGTGTTTGCTGCTCTGGAACAGCATGTGAAATCACAGTAACCATCTTCCCATACCAGAATCCTGCAAATTGATTAACCCCAATCAAAAAAGACATAGGAGAAAAGATTTATGCACAGGGGTATGCTAGAAAAGAATAATTACACATAATTCCCAATCAAAGACATATCAGAGAAGATATATACACATTGGTTTGCACAAATGGATGATTGCACACAATCTCCCCAATCAAATGCATATCAGAGAAGATAAATATAGATGCACCTATCATTCAGAGAAGATATATACATATGGGTTTGCACAAATGGATGATTGAACACAGTCTCCCCAATCAAATAAATATCAGAGAAGATAAATATAGATGCATCTATCATATCAGACAAGATATATACACCCGTGGGTTTGCACAAATGGATGATTGCACACAATCTCCTCAATCAAATACATACCAGAGAAGATAAATACAGATTCACCTATCATATTAGAGAAGATATATACACATTGGTTTGCACAAATGGGTGATGGAACACAATCTCCCAAATCAAATGCATGCCAGAACATCAATGTACCAATAAAGAAGTTATATCCATGGATTTTGGCTATGCTGGAAAGCCTAGCACACATTATACATCTTACATAAATGGATGCTAATTGCATATATATCTTAGAGAATTTGGCCTATGAAACGTGATTAATGCATCCAAGATTGCATTCTCATAGACTGTGTACTCAAGGGAATCAAGTTTCAAACCTACCAGTTCCTCTTGTTCCCCTTGGACCTGTCCAGAATGCCTCCTTCTATATCCCACCTGCACATGAACATAAAGATATACTTGCAGCTTTAGCCAGTTCTGCCCTCTGTACCACCAAAAGTTGCAAAAACATAATCTATTGAAAATGGTGAGCTGACAGGAGCTCTAGAAATAGGCCATCAAAAAGCAACAAGAAGAATTAGGAGCACACTAAAAACTGACTTTGGAGGTGGGTAGTTCCTTGGCAGAATTCTCCAAAACACAGCATAAACCCATTGTGAATCAAAGCACAGGCTTCTCAATGTGTGCTGCAACAGATAATTCACCATGGGCAATCCCCCTCCATCCATTCTGATCAGCAGCTATATCCAAGCCCAATCAAGCAAAGCAGCTATGATTTACAAATATTCAAAATGGATAGATCATCAATCCATTATATATACAAACTTATATATAAAATCCCTCAAGGCCACTGATCATAATGATACTTTTCATGTCTTGTTCTTCTGAGGACCCACATTGTGCATTGCAAGCTGATAGATTCCTCATTCATATATATTTGTGTAAATATGCATTTGCAACAGCCCACCTGCCTATCTCTCTCCCATGGCCGTGCACTTGTCCTCCTTTTGTTCGACCTCCCTTCCATGAACTGTCCCTTCTTGCCTCCTTGGCTCCTCGTACTCTAATAATTATTTCCCACAAATACACCATTACAGGAGCCTTAAACCATGGGTATTCAAATCATCTCTTAAACTATGGGAATTCAAATCATCTCTTTAAATCATCTTACATTATAGGTGGCTACAGTGATATCTCTAATTACAGACTTCATTGCAGAAAGGTATGTAACGGGAGGATTTGTTTCAAAATCCCATCTTTTCAATGCTAACACTGGGATTTGTCAGATCTTAATGATCCTAATATCTAAATTACTTTCCAAAATTATAAGAATGCAGTACACTAGATGCTTGGTCTACAAGTCTATCAATTTGTTTTCCTTATCCATCACACTAGATGATACGTATTGCCTTCATTGATTGGGGGTCATATCAAAATGTATGTTGACATGGAAGGATAACATACACATATGACAGACAAACTCAACCACAAAATCTGATCCTTTATACGTAGCCATAAAAAGCACTCTATTTCGTACTTTATTTAGACATAAAGTATATTTTGCAGCTTTCACTATGGTTATCAGAGATTTAGCATAGAATTATGGAATGAAAGAGGATATATAACACAGTAAAAACTGTAAGTATGATACACGCTTACAGTGTCCATTTAAGTTTTAGTATTTTTTAATTTGATGCTTTGATGGCAATGTATAGATTTAGGTTTACAACTAATTAGTGTATGAAAATCATATGGGATCTACAGCTTTTTAGGTAGACATTGGAAACTTAAATAAATCACCATGTAACACACATGGGATATTAATTAATGCGTCGTAACTCTCATCGTAAGTTGAGAATAGATTGGCATTTATTATATATATATAAATAAAATTTATTTTGAATATAGCTCACAATTTTATATAAAAAACATTTATACCACCACAACGGCTATCCAGCCACAAAAATTGTAAATCATACGAAGGGGAAATATTTAGTTATTTTTTCGAAAGTTTATAAAAAGTTATATTGAAAAAACAGATTTCATGGTTGGATAGCCACTACCCTCCATGTCGAGCTTCCTAGTGTTTGGACATATAAATTGAGTGTTTCAACTAAAGAATGTGGTTGTTAGTATGCATACATTTTATAGAAGGGAAAATGGTCTTTTTAAAAAAATTTGTTATTGTGTGTGAATAGTTTGTATCTATGATATTGATATATAAATTAAAATTTTATATATTTAAAATTTCAATTTGGAATCAACATTATATTAGATATAATCTTTTACTTCAAAATATGCTTGATTTATTTTTCAACTTTGCATGTCTTAAGCAGAAATTGTATCAAAGATTATGTCCTTAGACTAGTTCATGTGTGTGATGTTGTTTCCCATTTCAAAACTTATGTTTCTTGCTTTTCAAGAGTGTTAATCTTGAGATGTGACATGACTAGTTGATGTAGGTGTCAAAAAATTTAGTTTATGTGCATAGTGTTGGGTATTTAAAGACATTACCAAGGGCCCTTTTAAACATTGAAAGATCGCACATTATCAACTCTCACTCTTCGAATTTGAAATGCATATTAATATTAATTGATATTGAAATCATACATGAGTTTCAATTGCTTGAAATTTCACTCTACTCAATTGTCATTTATTATCAAATTCATATTTAACATCCTACCACAAAGATATCTATTAGTCTAAGATTGTATTTCTTGTTAGCTTGCATTCAACCAAGTAATATAACCAATTATCAACAATTAGTATTCATTGTATCTAGTTTTCACTACTATTAAATCCATCTAACAACTAACTTAGAATTAAAGAATCTTCATATTTCAACACTTTGATAGCTTTAAAATATAATAATATCAGTAAGAAAATATCACACCCAAAAGTAGACTAAAGCATTGACATAATTCATTCCTAGTCCTTGAAAAGCTCAACTTTTGTCACCATATCGAATCTCTAATTATTAACCTAGTTAAGTTTTTGCAATACTACAATAGTTAATGTCACCATCAACCAATTTTCCATGTAACCCTCCAATCTTTCTCATTTCTCTTTAGCTTTTATATTTTTGTCTCAATTCCTCAAATCTTGCTATATTTAAAATTTTTAGTTTATAAATGCTTTTAATTACTTTATCACTATCATTTAGACTTTTAAAATTAATGTGGGGTTACTTTACTTTCATATATTTTGGCTAGTGCATAAATTTCATGCATATTCTTTAAGGTAAAATCTTACATGTCATCTTAAGATCAATTTTGATTAGTTTATTTTTTAAGTATTGTTTATATTTGAGTATTTATTGTGCATTTAAGGTTTATTTATAGTTATTTTTTATTTTTATTTTTATTTTTATTTATATGATAGTGTGATTGCTAAATCAATATGTGTATGGGAATGATGGAGAAGAAAAAGTGCTCAAAAGAGATCTTTAAAAAAAACTTCAAATATAAGCTTAAATTTAACAATTAATTTAAGATCTCTACATTCAAAATCTAAAGATGTGATAAGAAGAAGAATCATAGTACAAATTGAATCTAATTTCAAAAATAGAAAAGATATTTTAAAATTTATTTTATTATTTTTATAATTTTTAAAATAGATACATCTTGAAAGACATATTGTTAATTATTTATATGTCATGTAAATTATACAAAATAATAATAAATAGTAATTATTTTCAATGTAAATAAAACATAAAACAATCATATTTAAGAAAAATATAAATAAATTAAAAATTAAACATATGTTGTTGGCGAATATAATGACATCACTAAAAGTAAATCAAAATAAATATTAAAATTACTTGATTAAAAAGCTAAGTAGTATATCAACATTTTGATGACAATTTTGTAATTTCACACTAAAATATTGAAACAAGTGACTAGAAGTACGTTGGCACTTATATCCTTCTTGTCAAAATATGTAGTTGAATGTCTAAATTATAAGTTCAACCGTATGTCATTTATTCCATGTCTTATAGAGGGATTTGATTAATATAGAAGATAACACGTGTATCTTTATATATGTGCACTTTTATTATATTAAAGCATGTTTAGAATGGGAATGCAAAAATCATTAAGATTAATTTTTTATTCTTTTGTGTTCAAAAAGGCTTATGTCCAAAATAGTCTTAGGGGAATCTCCCTCGTATGAATCACTTTGTCTTCCTATGTATATTTGTCTTTATGGCTATGTCCATATTTCTTAGGTATACATTCTTGCAAATTCATTTGAAGTAATAAATGATTTATCCACCATCCGAATGATTAAATGGATGCTCATTTGTAAAATTTATTTCTTACATTGAGTACGTGGCAATGCATTCATCTTGTGAATTAATAGATGTACCAATACAATATTCTAATATAAATTTGAAAATATATTATATTGAAAAAATAACTAGTTATACAATAATGAGAAGAGTGATAATTTTAAATTTTTTCATCGTAAGTTGAGAATAGATTGGCATTTATTATATATATATAAACAATTTTTTCTTTAATATATCTCACAATTTTATATAGAAAACATTTATAAATGTTGAGATTGCTCCATGTCGAGCTTTCTAGTGTTTGGACATATAAATTGAGTGTTTCAACTAAAGAATATTGGGTTGTTAGTATGCATACATTTTTATAAATTAAAAGATAAAGAAATATAATTATAGAAGGGAAAATGGTCTTTTTAATATTTTAAGTTGATGAGTGTGAATATTTGGTATCTATGATATTGATATGTAAATTAATTTTAATATATTTAAAATTTCAATTCGGAATCAACATTATATTAAATATAATCTTTTACTTCAAAATATGTTTGATTTATTTTTCAACTTTGCATGTCTTAAGTAGAAATTGTATCAAAGATTATGCCCTTAGACTAGTTCATGTGTGTGATCTTGTTTCCCATTTCAAAACTTATGTTTCTTGCTTTTCAAGAGTGTTAATCTTGAGATGTGACATGACTAGTTGATGTAGGTGTCAAAAAATTTAGTTTATGTGCATATTCTTGTGTATTTAAAGACATTACCTAGGGCACTTTTAAACATTGAAAGATCGCACATTATCAACTCTCACTTTATGAATTTGAAATGCATATTAATATTAATTGATATTGAAATCATACATGAGTTTCAATTGCATGAAATTTCACTATAACCAATTGTCATTTATTATCAAATTTATATTTAACATCTTACCACAAAGATATCTATTAGTCTAAGATTGTGTTTCTTGTTAGCTTGCATTCAACCAAGTAACATAACCAATTATCAACAATTAGTGTTCACTGTATCTAGTTTTCACTACTATTAAATCCATCTAACAACTAACTTAGAATTAAAGAATCTTCATATTTCAACACTTTGATAGCTTTGATCTCAATTATTCTCTTTAGCAACACATTATTTTCTTTAACATAAATATCAACCAAACAAGTATTTGAAAATATAATAATATCAATAAGAAAAAATCACCCCAAAAGTGGACTAAAGCATTGACACAATTAATTCCTCCCTTGAAAAGTTCAACTTTTGTCACCATATCAAGTTTCTAATTATTAACCTAGTTAAGTTTTTGCAATACTACAATAGTTAATGTCACCATCAATCAATTTTCCATGTAACCCTCCAATCAAGTCTCTAATTATTAACCTAGTTAAGTTTTTGCAATACTACAATAATTAATGTCACCATCGATCAATTTTCCATGTAACCCTCCAATCTTTCTCATTTCTCTTTAGCTTTTATATTTTTGTCTCAATTCCTCAAATCTTGCTATATTTAAAATTTTTAATTTATAAATGTTTTTAATTACTTTATCACTATCATTTAGACTTTTAAAATTAATGTGGGGTTACTTTACTTTCATATATTTTTGTTAGTGCATAAATTTTATGCATATTCTTTAAGGTGAAATCTTATATGTTATCTTAATATCAATTTTTGATTAGTTTATTTTTGAAGTATTGTTTATATTTGAGTATTTATTGTGCATTAAGGTTTATTTATAGTTGATTTTTATTTTTATTTTTATTTATGTGATAGTGTGATTGCTAAATTAATATAAGTACGGGAATAAGGGAGAAGAAAAAGTGCTCAAAAGAGATGTTTAAAAAAAAATTCAAATATAAGCTTAAACTTTAACAATTAATTTAAGATCTCTATATTCAAAATCTGAAGATGTGATAAGAAGAAGAATCATAATACAAATTGAATCTAATTTCTAAAATAGAAAAAGATATTTTAAATTTATTATATAATTTTTATCATTTTTAAAATAGATACATCGTGAAAGACATATTGTTAATCATTTATATATCATATAAATTATACAAAATCATAATAAATAGTAATTATTTTCAATATAAATGAAACATAAAACAATCATATTTAAGAAAAATATAAATAAATTAAAAATTAAACATATGTTGTTGGGGAATATAATGACATGACTAAAAGTAAATCAAAATAAATATTAAAATTACTTGATTAGAAAGCTAAGTAGTATATCAACATTTTGATGACAATTTTGTAATTTCACTCTAAAATATTGATACAAGTGACTAGAAGTAGTTTGGCACTTATTTCCTTGTCAAAATATGTAGTTGAATGTCTAAATTATAAGTTCAACCATATGGAATTTATTCCATGTCTTATAGAGGGATTTGATTAGTAGAGAAGATAACACGTGTATCTTTATATTTGTGCACTTTTATTATATTAAATCATGTTTAGAATGGGAATGCAAAAATCATTGAGATTAATTTTTTATTCTTTTGTGAAAAAGGCTTATATCCAAAATAGTATTATCATTCTTAGGGGAATCTCCCTCGTATGAATCACTTTATCTTCCTATTTATATTTATCTTTATGGCTGTGTCCATATTTCTTAGGGATACCTTCTTGCAAATTAATTTGAAGTAATAACTTAAGGTTTATCCACCATCCGAATGATTAAATGGATGCTCATTTTCATTGATGTATAAATCTTTGTCACATACTGAAAATTTATTTCTTACTTTGAGTACATGGCAATGCATTCATCTTGTGAATTAATAGATGTACCAATACAATATTCTATGGTAAATTTGAAAACGTCTCATAAAATGGTATATTAAAAAAATAACTAGTTAAATACAATAATGAGAAGAGTGATATTTTTATTTTATTGACTTTGAAGAGTGATAATTCTTACGGGCTAATATAATGTAATGTGAAAGTATGTGATAGTAACTAATTTTGAGATATTGTAAAAAAGAAAAAAAAACTTTTATCATTATATATGTTAAAATTTATAATTAGTAAACAAGAAAAAAAAATTATTCAAATTACCGTTGAAGCTACTACAATATACAAAGGTAAATGGTCTATAAAAAATAGTATCGTGTGGGAGCTCCACCAATCAAAATTATTTTAATTTCATTCATCAATGTACTCAAAATTTTCAAGTGAAAATGACTTAACATGTATAGATGAATATTTAGTACTATCAAAGGAATCAAGATTAAATTTCTCACTAATAGCACACCTATCATTATGTAATATATTACAAAGTGGTGAATAACTATTAAGATATATAGAGTATACATTATGCGTGCTAAATAAATAGATCATCATATAAAGCACATCACTAGCATAAAGATATGAAGATCGCTTATACCACTCACCCTAAGATACTCATAAATGAAACATCCAAAGCATATGACACTAAGGATGTAGATGTAGAAATATCATCAGATGTAGAAAGAATAATATCACTTAGTACAAGGGCATGTAGTACACCAGGATGGCGAACAAAAAGGGATAAAAAAAATGACCACTTTTTTTTCGAAATCAGCTAAACTTGAACTTAAAGGAGCAACATGAGACTCGTGCACACAAAATTTGAAGATACCAAAATAACAATAATTGTGGTATTGTGAATCTAGTTTCTAAAATTTTAATTTTTTTCACAAATAGATAAGATTAAGAGGGACAAATCCTTCTCATACAGAAAAGTGTTTCTTTTTTAGAAAAACATAACATTGTTTCTAGTGTGTAGATCAAAAAAGTTATAATTTCATTTATTATTTTAAAACTCTTTCACGAAAGATAGTTAAGAATGAATACTAGAAGTTGTGTATATTTTGTAATTTTTTGTTAAGCATATTTTAATGAATTTTCAAAGTGGACGCATCTTAAAAATTAGATTGATGTTTGTGTAGGCCACATAGCTTGAACCAAAATAATAAAAAATAAAGTTTTACAAAGAATAAAGTGTAGAATAATAATATATAATTTATTCTAAATTTGGACAAGTATGTCAAAAGTTATTTAAAAAATGGTACACATGCCTCTAAGAACTATGGAAACATTGGTAAAATAAATATGTTAATGTTGTTCAAATTTAAAATTAGTTATATGGTTGGAAGGTAAAAAAGACATGTGAAATTATGGTAGTAATTTTATAAATACTCATGTTGATGGGTGTTTTGTGCATGGGCCAATAGAGTCGAGACATGTCAAGTGTGTATGCCTCACAACTCTGTTTGAAAGAGGAAAGAGAACTGGGGGTTTTATCCTCCCAAGCACCAGGGTGTTGGATTAGATCAGTTGGACACATGGCTATTTGTTCAAGGGGGCTTGTTGGTTATTACAAAGACTCCATGATTAAGATTCCTGAGAAAGAGTGTTGGTGTAGATTTAGAAAGAAATACCAAAAGATAGGACTAGGTTAGTGATAAATCTACCTACAATCATCCTCATTTAAATCCGTCAAACTTTACTCTAGATGGTATAGTAAATCAATAACATACATGATCATCAATCATCATATGTTAGAGACGCCAAATCCATTTCATACTAGAAACACAAGTAACACTTTAACACAAAAAATGAGCATCCTAGAGTAAAGAATGACATGAAATGAAAGTCATACACATTTTACCCATAACCAAAGTATTTCTCCAAAATAACAAGATCAACAAATATTTCTCTCTTTGATTAAAGATAATAAAACTCCAACCATCACTAGTTCAGATTCACCACTTGAAGGGAATATAAAATCATACTAAAACTAAGAGATAAAGAACTCAAAAACTAAACTAGTCTATTGCTTATGATACCTCAAAACCATCAACTTTGCAGACCCTTAAAATGGTTCAAAATGTTACATTTATAGGGTATTCCCCCTGTACTTGATCATCTATAATTATTTACAATTATTTCCAAATATTTACAAGTCTCTAGGTTAGAGAAAGAAGAAGAAGAAGATGGGAATCTCAAGTGTACTTTTGGCACCCAAGTATCCTATCATACTATGCAACCTTTGATCCTAGGATCTACCCCAATCTAACACCACCACCCACTTGTACTTGGCCTTCAATGCAGGAACGATGCCCAACCCTTGAGGTAAGTAATGTGTGTGTGTAGTGCCTCTCGTGGTTGTATTCTATTCCATGATTATTTTGATTTGAGATAGACTCATGTGGTTATTTTATGATTATTTTCATAGTGAGATGTATTTAATGATAGTACTTTAGTTTGGTTACTAGTGTCATAGTTGTTTTAGATGTTAGATTATGTTGTGGTTTACCATTTTGATTATATCAGCATGATAATGATTAATGATAATATCTAGTGTATTTTGCATTTGAGACTGTGGATTATGTTATCAAGATGATTTTATTAGGTCCCTTATATGCTATTGGATATTTCAGTTGTTGATTTTCCCTAATATATGTTTGCATTGTTGTAAATTATTATTTTAATGCTTTAAAATTAAATAAACTTTTTAATTTAAATGCAATGTTTAGTTAAATGATATGTACACTGAGGAGTAAAAAAAGGAACAACCAGTGCCATGATATTCTTTATGTCTAATCATGTCACTAGAGCATCAGTGTTCTAGCAGACATTTTATTGTTATTATATGTGCTTCAACTATTTATGTTGTGAGTCTAGTTGCACTTGATGTTTGCATGTTTCAATGTACAGATACCAAATATCATTCTACTTGAGTTGTAGGATTTGAGTGTGTCTTTATCCCTAGTTGTGGTACAAGAGATAGTTTCACTAACCTTTCATGTTTGAGCCAATATTGTCCCTGTATGGACAATGTATCTGTAATTGCTATATTATCCCTCTTGTACATGTTGGTAATTCTAGATTTCATAATGAATTTGTGATAGATTGTTCATATGTATGTGCATGTATAGTTTCCATAGATGTCGGGGATGATTTAGGATTAAATGTTGATTTTAATGTTTGACAATTTAATTTTAATTCTGGGTAATTTGGCATTGTTGAATTCCATTTTACTAGAATTGATTTATTTGACTTTGGGGAATTTTATATTTCACTTAATTATTTAAGTGACTTATTTTAAAAGTCTCTTTTATTAGAAATAAAGGATTCTTTTTCCTCACTTATCACATGACTTTTGGTGAAAATTGGATTTTGTGTGCTCCAAATTGCTTTAGAGAAAATCCTTCTTTTTGTTATTGGGTTTGATTCATGCGTAAGGTCCTTGTGGTTATTGGATCATTGGATTTGTGCAAGGATTCCTCTTCATCATGGGGAGTCATTTTCATTCTTACAATGGATTTATTTTATTCTCATCGTTTTCATGGTTTCCTTCTTGGTGTGAGGTAGGACATTTCATGACTTTTTTTATGATTCATCATTTTAAATGAAGTAAACTGTGTATTTATCATGGGTTGAGAACTAGTATTCCCTCATGTTTTTGTGGCATCTCATTGTCTGATTGGGTGTGTGTGTGTGTGTATATATATATATATATATATATATATATATATATATATATATATATATATATATATATATATATATATATATATATATATATATATATATATATATATATATATATATATATATATATATATATATATATATATATATATATATATATATATATATATATATATATATATATATATATATATATATATATATATATATATATATATATATATATATATATACATACTTGATGTTTTAGATCTAGGAATATATGGCTTTCTTGATGTTATGTTGCTCGATTTTCTATGAGTGCCTAGATTTGGAATTTTATTCGAAAAGTGTTTTGTTGGGTGCCTAAGGGAAAATGGGTTTTCTTCTTTTTTCTTCGTTTGAAGTTTGATTTTTGGATGTTTTGAGCTCACTTCATTTTGTGTGCCATATAGAAGTTGTATGTTGCTATGTTTGGTGTGATTCATCTATTATATGTTGTAGTACTCCAAATTTTTAGTAGGATTGTGGAATCGAAATGAATTGAGGATATTCTAGGTATTTTTTATCGAAATCTAAACTTACACTTTTAATGTTAAAATGTCAATTTTTACACTTTGCTAGATTTGTCAGAATTTAGGTATTTTGTTTCTTTTGGGCGTTGAGCCTTCCTCATGTTCTAGAAATGTGTTTGATAGATTCCATGGGAATATGTGTGCTCTTAGAAAAGTGGTCAATTGAGCGATTTGTTATTTGGCCTAGTTTTTGTGTTTACTCGGCTCGCATGCCTTGAGTGTCTTGGAGTGGATTTGTCCTCTAGTGATTTCCTTCATGCTTGTTGATTCTCATGTATTTCAAATCCTTGGTGTAGATCAAGTAGATGATGCATCTTATATTTGGTCCTTAGTGTAGACTGGGTGGAAAATCCTTGGGTCATATCATCCTTGGTGTAGACCAAGTGGAAAAAGTCCCTATTTCCCATCCTTGGTGTAGACCAAGTGGATGAAGCATTCTGTTTATGTTCTTGGTGTAGAACAAGTGGAAAAGATTCTTGTTTTTTCTTAATCTCTTTATGTTGATGCATATGACTAGGTAGGTTGAGCAGGCATGGGGAGTAGCTCCTTACATGTATCCTAACCTAGAAATGGTTGTAGTGCATGTGTTAAGGAGATTCTTTAAAAAGTGAAAACATAATAAAATGAATTAGGTATAAACACTAATCAAGAGAAATTTGAATCCCTAGATGTCAGAAATTGAACCATACGCATAGTAGAGTCCAGTGAATCCCCAAATGTCATGAGTGACCTGTGTGGGTGGTAGATGGTAATTGAGCCTTAGATGTTAGTATTGACCCATGCAGGCAGAGATATTCCCTATGGTTGGTACTCTCATGTCTAGGTATAGTAGTAGTGAGTAGTGCCTTGGTGTATTGTGGTATGTAGTATCGTGACTATGCTTTTGACATTGGTCCACATATTGAGTGTTCTCCATGTGTCATTGTATTTTGCATTTATGTGTATTACATTGGACCGTTGTGTCTTTTTTTTGAGATTATACATTTTTTTGGCATGTGTGTTAGCCACTCCTTTCTTGCATGTGTGTGTTATGTTTGTGGCTAGGTTACTATCTCTATGAGCATGGTGGGATGGGCCTGAGGGTTCCACATGGTAGGGTGGCATTAAACTATACCACTGCTAGGGACCAGTGTATAGGCGATGAATTCCTCCAAAGATAGAGCTTCTAAGAATGGAGTGCTCAATGTTATTCCCTCATATTATTCCATTTATATATTCATTATTTTTTATGATATATAGTGTAGTTTCTTTTATGCTATTAATATTGTAATTTGATGATGCAATCGAGTGAGTCTTTCCTTGATCTATGTTATTTGGTACTCCTTGGCATGGAGCTAGATGTTTACTAGCCATAGTTGGTGTCGGCTTAGGCACTTGAATTTTATCCTTTCAATTTTTTACCAAATGATGGATCAGTGCCTACACCTAAACCAATACCTACACTAATTGGTGTTTCTGCATGTTGGATCAGTGCATGCAACTCACTGGTCTAAGAATTTTTTTGTCTTGGACATTTACTAGTTCCAATCAGTGTTTACACTAACTAGCATTTCTGCCTCAACCACTGCCTCTTCCTAAATTAGTGTCTACGCCTAGTTAGACTTTTCAACCAATTTTGAAGGCTGAATGAATTGTTTATTTGTTGGGGTTGGTTCCTTGTTGGTTCTTGGCTAGTTTTCTTATGGTTAGTTAGAAATTAACATGTATTATTAATCATTTAGGAATATTTACTTTGGGTTTAGAATGAACATCGGTTAGATGGATTCTAAAGATGGATTAGTCTCCTCTTTGTTTAGTCGTGGTTTATTTTTGGCTTAGCCTCTTGTGATTTGTGGACTCTTTCTAAATCCTTATAGGGGGGTCTTATGAATGTGTGTTCTATGTTCTAATTATGATATTGGATTTTCTTGGAACCCTTGGAAGTACTTGTTAGTCTTCCATTTGTGCATGATCATGTGATAATGTTGGTTTAATTTCTTGTATATTTATATCTTTCATATGCTTTATGGTTATGTGATGCACTTATGTACATGATGCTTATTCCATGTGAAAAATATTTATTTAGTGCATATTTGACCCTATGTTCTGAGGGCTCATTGGTGGGGCATTAAATCTAGTATCTAAGCCTATGTCCATACACTAGGATCTCTATGTTTATGCTCCCATTGTGTTTGGTGTGATTTATGTGTGGATATTGTACTCTACGATGGCTATCATTCCTTTTTTATTGCCTTAGTGTGGCTTGTTTTATATATGTTATATGTGATTTTGATTCATACCTTGTTTTTCTCTAAAAGATGTCTCCTAAGCATAGACATGGTCAGCAAAATGACCATAAAAATGACCACGAGGAGGAGAATCATGAGGAAGAGCATCAGGAAGAAGAGTAGTATGAGGATCACCATGAGGACCATAAACATGGTCATGGTGGTAATGATGAGAATCCCCAATTAGTTCAGTTATTAGAAGGACTTCTCACTCAGTTAGGACCTCAATAGGAGGCATCTCACTATGGGGAGTCTTAATTATTTGATCAAGGTGATCATGAGGAGAGGAGAGAGCATGACCATTCTCATACCCTTCTCAGTTTGAGAGTTGACCATGGGAGAGGTAGGACACATGAGAGACCTTTTGAGGTCTCTTCCACCTATATTCGATGGTTCTTGTAGTACTACGAAGGCTTAGACTTGGCTATTAGATTTTAGATGTTTCTTTTCTATGCACCCTCATGTAAGAAACAATAGAGCTCGATGTGCCACTATGCACCTTAGGATTTTTGTGTCTATTTGGTGGTGTATAAAGGAGTACAAGCTCTAGTTGGATATCACAATTGTGCCTTGGAAGATTTTTTAGGAATGATTCTATGAGTGTTTCCTTTTTTATCAGTATCATGAGGCACGTGTTGATGATTTTCATGATCTTTGATAGGGGACTATGACATTGGATTAGTACGAGAATAGATTATTTGAGCTAGGGTAGTGTTCTAGATATAACCATGATGATCCTATGTTAGTGCAACATTTTATTCAGGGCCTTAATGGTTGTATTATTGTAGATGTTCATATTCATTAGCCTAGGACACTTTCCCTTACTGTTGAGAAGGTGAGACTAGATGAGGGTAATATTGCTAGAGGTTTTGGTAGTGGGATAGGTGTAGAGGTTCATAGTGCACAACCTTTTGGACTAGCTGCACATGGTTAAAAGGTACAACCCATGAGTTCTTCCAGGACATATTAAGCACCACCATGGATAGGTCACCAACAACAATGTAGATAGGGGTATTCTTAGGGACCATCCTAGAGATAGATATCTAGTAGTCGCTAGCCATGGCACCATGGTGGTTCACATCATAGAGACATGTCTCATATTTAGGCATCAAGGAGTGTACCTTAGAGCGGTCAGTAGAGCTTCAGTAGGGGGGGTTACTTTTAGTCAAGTGTACCCTCTATAGGTTGTACTAGTGGTAGAGGGACATTCTTCTCTTGTGGCTAGTAGGGTCATATTGTTGTGCATTGTCCTTAGAGGTTACGTTCTAGACCGATTCATAGGACTACTATTTATAATCATACAATTAGGGATGTAGGTAGATCTTATAGTATTTTAGCGGTAGTTGATAATTGTTAGGTCAAGCATCAAAGCACTATGGTGGAGAATACATGTGTGTTGCATGGTATTTCTACCTCTATCTTATTTGATTCTAGTGCTACAAATTCCTTTATTTCCCCCTTCCTTGTTGAATGATGTGAGCTAGTGGAAATACGACAAGTTGATAGTTAGCAGGTTGAGTTAGCCATAGGTTCTAGAGTGACCATGGACTCCCTTGTTCATGGTTGTGTATTAGCTTTGGGTACCTTAACCACCACCATTGAAATTTGTATCCTACTCTTGGTCTCTTATGGCATTATTTTGGGTATGGATTTATTAGCTTTGCACTAGGTGTGTATAGATTGCTGGAATAAGTCGGTATAGTGTGTGGATGACACAGGTGAGAATGTTGAGATTATAGGGCTCTAAAGACCTATTTCACTTCATATGATCTTAGCCATGCAACTAACGCATAATATGCGACAAGGTTTTGAATTTTTTGTAGTCTTTTTTAGTGACCTTGATGGGGCTGAGATTAAAGAGGTGTCTCTTGATGATAAGCCACTACTTCATTAGTTTATGGATGTGTTTTCAAGTGAGATTCCAGTCATGCCACCTTAAAGTGACATAGATTTTTATATTGATCTCATCCTCAAAGTTGAGCCTATTTCTCGGGTGCCATACCATATGACCACTCAAGATTTGAGTGAGCTCTATTTTTAATTAGAGGAGTTGTTGGCCAAGGGCCATATTATCATAGTGTATCTCCTTGGGGTGCACTAGTCATCTTCATGAAGAAGGATGGATCCTTACATTTAGGAATTGATTACCAACAGTTGAATAAGGTGATGGTGAAGAATTGATTGTCGAGGATTGATGATTTGTTTGATCAGATGAAGAGAGCAAGAGTGTTCTCGTAGATAGATCTTAAGTCAAGATACCATCAAATTTGTATCCATGAGGCTAACAATCATTGTACATATTTTAATAGCCATTATGGGTATTATGAGTTTACGGTTGTATCCTTTGGGTTGACCAATGCACCTTTAATGTTCATAAGTTTTATAAACAGTGTGTTTCACACCTATCTTGATCATTTTGTCCTTGTATTTATAGATGAAATTTTATTATATTTGAGGACTATGGAGGAACATGAGGGTCATTTGCATCAATTTTTTCAATGTCTACATGACCATCATTTATTTGGAAACTTGGCCAAAATGTGAGTTCTTCCAAACTAAGGTGAAGTATTTGGGCCATATCATCTCTGGAGAGGGTATATCTACGGATCCTTTGAAGATCCAGGCTATTATGGATTGGCCAACATCGACTAGTGTTCTTGAGGCTCATAGTTTCATGAGTTTGGAAGGTTACTACCATCAATTTGTGAAGAAATTTTATCGATTGGCTCATCCTATCACTTCTCTTCAACGGAAAGGAAATAAGTTTGTTTGGTCCACATAGTGTGATTTATCTTTTTATGCTCTTAAGGAGTGTTTGACTAGTGCACCTACCTTCGTAGTGTCATATTTTGTAGGTGAGTTCATGGTGTGCATTGATGCATCGTTGGAGGGTGTGGGGGTAGTTCCTATTTAGGAGGGATGATTGATTGCATATGATTCTTGTAATCTCAAGGATCATTAGATAAACTACTCCACTCATGATGTAGAGTTAGCAATGGTTATGCATGCACTAGTGTGTTGTAGATATTTTCTTTTGGGTTACAGGTTTGATTTGTATAGTGGTCATCGTAGCTTGCAGTATATCTATTCTCATTCAAACCTAAATGAATGATAATGTCATTGGATGGAGTGACTTTGTGAGTATGATTTTGATGTTCATTACATTAAGGGGAAATATAATGTTGTTGTGAATGCCTTGAGTAGGAGAAGGCATGAGATCTTTTTTTTGTCACTTGGCATAGATTTGTGTAGCCGTATTCTTGAGGCTTTCCCTAGTGACACTTGGTATCAGGAAGTTAGAGTGGAGATTGAGTCTGGTCGTACCCTTTTAGGTCAATTTTTGTTTTACTCTTTGGAGTCACATGGAATTTTGTGACCTATTGGGCACATTTATGTGCTAGTGTTAGGTGATATTTGTTCCTTAATTTTTTCCAATGCACATCGTGCACCATATTATACACATCTTGGTGTCAAGAAGAGGCACGAAGACCTTATAAATTTGTAGTTTTGGGTAGGGATGCAACCTTATGTTTCCAATTTCATGGCTAGATATATTGAGTGACTTAAAGTGAAAGAAAATCATCAACATTCAATAGGTCTTTTGTAGCCACATTCCATTCCCAATTGTAAGTGGGACACTATATCTATTGATATCATTACCGAGCTACCCATATCTTTACATCATCATGATTCCATTATGGTTACTATGGATAATTTATCCAAGGTGGCTCACTTTCCATCCATGAGAGCTTCATATATTACTGCTTCGGTAGTACCTATGTTCATGGAGGGCATGGGTATCATAGTTCTCTTGACATATCTCATTTTTAGGCCTTATATGGTTGATTGTGTCATACACCCTTGAATTTGGATTGTTTGGAGGACTATGTAGTGTTGGGTCCAAAATGGCTTTAATGTGGAGAAGCAAGTGGATCGTATTAGAGAGAATTTGGTTACTACTCTAGATTGACAAAAGATGTATGTTGATTCCCATAGATTGGATCATCACTTCTCAATTGGTGAATACATGTTTTTTACGAGTTTAACTATAGAAGAGCCCCATCCATTATGGGAAAGGCTCTAAGCTAGCACCACATTTTGTTGGACCTTTTGATATCCTTGAGAGGATTGGTCTTGTTTCCTAATACATGGCATTTCCACCTAGCCTATCACACATCAATGATGTTTTTCATGTTATTGTGTTGAGACAATATATTCTCGATGTGACCCATGTTCTTGATTGGGGTGCTTTACAAGTAGAGATCAGGAATCTTTCTTTGGAGCCCATTCACATTCTTTAGCATCGGAGGTTGACCCTTAAGGTAAGAGACATATAGTAGGTAAGGGTCCAATGGGACCTAAGTGATGAGACATTTTCTACTTTGGAGGATACTTCGCAATTGAGAGATTTGTACCCCTCTTTTTGTAGGCTTCCAAAAGTAAGCCTATGCCCAGGGGGGTTGTAGGGTCTCTCGTGGTTTCATTTTGTTCCATGATTATTTTGATCCAAGATAGGATCTTATTGTTATTTTGTGATTATTTGCATAGTGAGATGCATTCAATGATAGTACTTTATTTTGGTTACCAGTGTCATGGTTGTTTTAAATGTTAGATTATGTTATGGCTTACCATTTTGATCATATCTGCATGATGATTCTTTATGATGATATTTAGTGTATTTTTACTCGATACTATGGATTATGTTTTCAGGATTATTTTATTAGGTTCCCTATTATATTATGCCTTATATGATGTTAGATATTTCAATTGTTGATTTTCATTGATATATGCTCATATTGTCGTAAATGATTCTTTTAACATTTCTTTATACTTAAATGAAATGTTTGGTTTAAATGCAATCTTTATTTAAATGACATGTACACTAAGGAGTAGAAAATAGAAGGACTAGTGCTACGACATTCTTTATGTCTGAACGCATCACTAGAGGGTCAGTGTTCCAATAGGCATTTAATTGTTATTATATGTGCTTCAACTATTTATATTGTGATAAATTGCACTTGATGTTTGTGTGTTTCACTAAATAAGTACTAGCCATCATTCTACCCGAGTTACAAGATTTGAGTGTGTCTTTATCCTCAGCAATAGCACAGGAGATAGTTTCACCAACCTTTCATGTTTGAGCCAATATCATCCTTTTATGGACGTTGTATCCATAATTGTTATATTATCCCTCTTGTACATTTTGGTAATTCTAGATTTCATAAGGCATTTGTGATAGACCAATGATATGTATGTGCATGTAAAGTTCCCACAACTATCGCATATGATTTAGGGTTAAATGTTGATTTTAATGTTTGAGGATTTAGTTTTAATTTGGCTAATTTGTCATAGTTGAATTCCATTTTACTAGAATTGATTTATTTGACTTTGGGGAATTTTAAGTTCAGTTAATTATTTAAGTGACTTATTTTAAAAAATCCCTTTTTGAAAAAAGTCTCTTATTTAAAAAAGGGATTCTTTTTCCTCGCTTATCACTTGGCTTTTGGTGAAAATTGTGATTTTAATCCAAATTGTTTTGGAGTAAATCTTTGTTTTTCTTTTTGGGTTTGATCTGTGCATCAAATCCTTGTGGGTAGTGTCTCATTAGATTTTTTCCACGATTCCTTATCTTCATGTAGAATCATTTGTGTTCTCACAGCGGATTTATTTTATTCTCACTCTTTTTGTGGTTTTCCTCTTTGCGTGAGGTAGGACATTTCATAACTTTCATTATGCTTCATCTTTTTAAATGAAGTAAATTGAACATTTACCATGGGTTGATAATTAGTTTTCCCCCATATTTTTGTAGCATTTTATTGCCTGATTTGGTATATATGTTTATTTGATGTTTGAGACTTGGAAATAAATAGATTTATTGCTACTATGTTGCCCGATTTTTTTTGAGTGTCTGGATCAATTTAATTTAATTGGAAAAGTGTGTTGTTGGGTGCCTAAGGGAAAATGGGTTTTCTTCTTTTCACTTCATTTGAAGTTTGATTTTTAGGTGTTTTTGAGCTTGCCTCATTTTTCTTGTCATCCAGATATTGTATGCCACCATGTTTGGTATGATTGATCTATTAGATTTTTTATTACTCCAAATTTTTAGCAGGATTGTGGAATTGGAATGAATTAAAGACATTTCATATATTTGTTATCGCAATCTGAACTTACCCTTTTAATGTTAAAATGTCATTTTTTTACACTACTTGAGTTCGCCACGATTTGGATATTTAGTGTCAACATTTCAAGTCACACTTAGTGACCCATTTTTCATCTCCATAAGCTCTCTTGTATTGATGATGGTTCACTGAGCATGACCCAAAATGTTGACACAACAATTCTTACACAATCAGAATCCAAAAGCACTAATTTCATATTTTATGGATTGTGGAAATCTACTAACTCTTATTTGGGTATTTCCCTTGTGCTTTTGGGAATTTTGATCCTTCCTCATATTTTAATCGTAATTTTGATGGATTCTATGGGATTTCATTCTCTTGGAAAAGTGGTCAATTGATTGATTTGTTATTTGGCTTAATTTTTGTGTTTACTCAGCTTACATGCCTTAAGTGTCTTGGAATGGGTTTTTCCTCCTTTGATTACCTTCATGCTTGTTGATGCTCATGTATTTCACATCCTTGGTGCAGACAAAGTAATCGATGCATCTTTTGTTTGGTCCTTGGTGTAGATTGGGTAGACAATCCTTGGGTCATATCTCTCTTGGTGTAGACCAAGTAGACGAAGTCCCCATTTCCCATCCTTGGTGTAGACCAAGTGGATGAAGTGTTCTATTTATATCCTCGGTGTAGATCAAGTGGAGAAGCTTCTTGTTTGTTCTATATGTATGTTGATGTTGAGCCATAAAACTAGGTTCATTAAGTAGGCATGGGGAGTAGCTCCTTACGTGGAACCTAGCCTAGAAGTGATTGTAGTGGATGCATCAAGTAGTTTATTAAAAAAGTGAAAACATAAAAAAATGAATTAGTTATAAACACTACTCAAGAACAATTTGAATCCTCATATGTCAGATATTGACCTGTGTGGGTTATGGAATCCATTGAATCCTTGAATGTCATGAGTGACCTATGTGGGTGGTAGATGGTAATTGAGCCCCAAATATCAGTATTTAAAAATCATGTCTGCGTTGAGGCTTGAATTTTTTTGAGTTGTTTAACACATACATAATTCTTGAATTTTTAAAAAGCATGTATGTGTTACCTACATTTTTTTTAGGTGAGTGGCCACTTTTTTGTTGACCATCTTAGTGTACATAACCACAATAATATCATAAATAATTAAAGGAATTGTAACCACATCACATAGAGATTATTTGCTAGAAGTTAGACCTACATCATCATCGTCTGTCACAAAAGGAGTAAAGCCATCAAGAACCAAGTGGACAAATGAAGTAAAACCTTATAAGATAGAATGAAAAAATATATAAAAATGTACATGATGGAGGATAAACTATATTTGCACGACAAAAAATTATTCATGGAACATGTAGCATTATCTATATGAAAAAATGATGCAATACCATAAAGAAAGGATGAGAATCTTGATAAAGTGTTAAAGCACCTTATAATAGTTGATATATTCATGAAGTTACTCCCAAGGTAGAGGCCCATACAAACCCATAAGGAAAGATATAGAAATTATTTTACCTTAGATTAAAATAATGATAAAATAAAGGTAAAGTCTATATAAATCGGAGTAATTTCACATCTAAAATGAATGGTATAAGGAAAAATTCTAAGTTGTGTAAGTTCACTTTGTTTAGTAAAATTAGAAGAGATAAATTGTTCCCTTTTAATAATCTATTTCAATTGAGTCATGAAGCAATTAACATAATCGATCTAGACATAATTGAGTCTTGAAACGTGACATAAATATGCTATGAGATTAAGTGTGAGTGTGACAAGAGGATATTACTAACATTAGATTTTAACAACTAGTAGAGATTATTGCATTTGTTTCTTGTTTAGATAGTGTTAGAGTTTTTTTCATCAATGTTTTGGATCATAGTCTATGATCCATCACCAAGACGATAAAAGAGAGCTCAAGAAGATAAGAAATGATGATGGATTAAGGAGTGTGATCCAAGATGTTGATGAAAAAAACTCTTACACAACATAAACTAGAAATAAATGTAATATTAGAATATACTATTATAGATTGTGCTCTATGATGCACCCCATCAATCAATCATTAGATATGCATCAATGGCTCCTAATAGAATGCAAAATATTTTGTTTTCTACTCTTGTTCAATCCTATGCCTATAGCCTTGAACCTTGCATCTACAATTTTGAACCCTTTATCTTATTTTGAACAAGTGGAAGTTGTAGCTTTGAACCCAATGTCTAATTTATTATTATTATAATAATAATAATACAATATATGTTCTTCCTTCTTCATGGATGATTAAATGACAAACTTTCCCTTTTATGCAAAACCCTCATATTACAAATTTGAATATTTTTCAATCAAGGGAATGCATAATGACTAGTTGGGATTAAGTTGGCTTTGGCCAAAGATTAAATTTAATTTTGGAATGTGTGAGTTGGTTTTAATCTAGGTTCAAAACTACAAATGTGGGTTTGAAATAGGATAAATTATTAACAATGTAAAGATCATATCCATATCTTTGGGGGATGGGAATTGAGTTCTACTCAAGTTTACATCAATTGTCAACTTTTACACATAAATATATCATTATACACTAGGTTATTCATAAAGAACAAAAGATTAAAATGTATCTAATGTGAATGGGGAAAAGTGTTAAGAATGATCTTTTCAACTTTATAGCTAAAAATAGTTTAAATTGCTCATATATATAAACTTTAACAAGTATAGTGTAATTGAAAATATTTTTCAACTAATATCCCCATGATATGTTCAAATTTTTAAGTTTGTGATCTTTGTAAAAATTATGCTTGTCAAGTGAATTATATATATAAGTAGTAGGTCAAATCCCTTTCAACATGAGGATGAACTCTTCTAGATACATCCTCTCAATTTTAATAAAAAAAACATTTAATCAAATCATCACCGATTGTTTACCTAGTACACAAAAAATGAGGCTTTATGAGATTATACAAGATTTGATTAGGAACCCAGTAAGCTAAGATGGGTGTGGCCAATATATTAATCAACATTCATTGAATGCTTACCAATTTGAAGCGAACGGTTCCAATCTTGCTCCTATGATGGTCTTTTTCAATTTCACCTAACTTTACGAAAAAGATATATGCTTATAATGACTACTAACCAAAAGCAAAATCCTAGTAAACTAAGACATGATGTATGAAGTAAAGAAGGTGATAGATTCTCGAAGTCAAACTAAGAAATTAGAATAGATAAAACAATAAAAGATGATAGACTATTAAAATCAAACTCCGATCTAAATAGGAAAGGAAATGAAAGGTCCTTTTATAATCTATCACACCAACCATTTGTTTTTGGGTCTGCATATGGTGACAATGATATGAGATTATCTCATACTCCTTCCAGGAAGCACCTAAATGTGTTCCAAGAGGCGTAGATACCCTACCCCTTACAAAATTTGAACTTATAACCTCTCTTGAATGAAGATCAAAAAAAAAAAATCAACAAAATTTACACTCAAAATGTAAATTTATTAACCTAAGGGCAAGCCATTTCCATAGCCCAAACCCATTTCCACATTGATGAAAGCCAAGACAAAAGGAATGTAAGGAGTCTATCTTAATATAGAAATTTTAAATCAGAACCACAAACGTGCGAATATCTGTGACGCAAATTAAGCCTAAAATTATGCCACGAAATATAGCTAGTTTATTTAAAAAGCCCGTTGCTGATGATGACACAGCGTGTAATGAAAATTAATTATAGCAAGCAGCCAAGCTGCCGGGTGACGGGAAACCGGTGACAACCCTCGTGTGACCGGAAGGCACGATAAAAGATCCGGTCGGTTAAAGACATTTCATTTCATTCGCGGTAGGCACGATAAGCTTTAATTAGATTTTAAATATTATTTAGCAGCTCGTAATGCCCGGCCTAACAATGGTACGAACGATACAATTTAATGTACTCACATCTGTCGGTCATCGTGCTCTCCGACAGCCCATGCGTGCATGCGTCCATGCCAATCATGCCATGCATGCATGCATCGATGAAATTGAACTCGTTGAATCGTTCAAGGGTTGGAGAGAGGTTTTATTTTTGGCTGATTTTGACCAATTGGATGGTCTCTAAGAACTTTTTTTGGAATGGATATATATTTAGGTAGTCATCATGTTGTACTCATTCTAAAGCATAGAGGTGTTGATATCTAATAAAATGTGTTTGAATTTATTTTTAGAAAATATATTTTTATTAGGGGTTTGCCATTAGTGTGTACACACATTGTTCATGTGTGGTCTTAATTTTTTTAATGTATTAGTTGATTTAAATTTTAGGTTTTTTTAAAATGTATTAGTTGACTTAGAAGTAGAATTAGAATTCAATTTTGTTATACTAAATCATTTAGAGTTAGTTTTTGAGACATTGTTTATTAGTGAACATGTTCAAAGTTTTAAATTGTGTATATACGACTTGTATTTAAGAAAGTTATTTTTTTTAATTCTAATTAATGAAAAATTATTTGACATGTTTGAATACATTTTAAAATTTATGTAAGGAAGTTAAGTAACAAAACTTCCTACACTAACATTAAGGGGAGAGTAGTATAAAAACTTTCTTAGATCTTTACAATAGTTGTAGAGACTAAATAGACATAAACATCAATAACATACATACCATGACACAATGATTCACGTGGAGAAAACTGTTTCAGGAGAAAAAAATCCTCACTCCAAAAGTCGTCTAATATATTATTTAGAAATCAATAATAGATTACAATGTACACTTGCAGCACAAGCTTCTCATAGGCTTAACACCAACAAAAATCCAGAGGTAGCTTAATAGTTATAAAAAACATACAATATCTCGTAATGTCTTTCACACACCTAACATATAGGAGATACAAAACATGAAACCGTCAAATGATATTGCAAAACTACAGGCTAAAACCACCCATAAAGACACACAAAATATCCACTATTTGACCTAATGATAAATGGTTAAGATTCACAATGACAAATCATATATGGAATTTTGTTTCAAGGGTGTTGCCCTCATTAAGCTTTGTCGAGGTGTGTTGCCCCTAGCCCCCAACTAATCACATGACCAAAGCTGTTAAGGGGGGTACCCCCCTTGCAACCCCCATGCTCACATATCGATAGTAATCTTTTTATCAACAATACATTTTAATGATTGCAAGGTCGAGACACCATTTTCCCAACAAGCTCAACTATCAACTTCTACTTTGTTTACATAAACAATTTTTATCATTATTTATTGTTGTATTTCAATTTGAGGACTCAACTATGATCAAGGAAATCAATGATTTTTCTCTTATGTTATAAAAGGTTTCATAAGTGCTTACCACTGCTAAGTTTGTTGGCAAAATGGTCAGCACTCCCCTCAGGATTCGTGACATGACTTAATTGCCTCAATTGTCTTCTATAAGTCTAGTGGTTGTATCAGGCATTAACAGGTCAATCTTTTGGTGCAATGGCAACCACTACTTGTAACAAGTGGTATCAGAGCTTGGTCACAGGTTTGAATCCCCTCGGGTAGCGCTGAGGGGGAGATTGTTGGCAAAATGGTCAACGCTCCTCTCGAGATTCATGACATGTCTTAATAGCCTCTTGTGTCTTCTATAAGTCTACCAGTCGTATCAAACATTGACAAGTTGATCTTTTGGTGCAACGACAACCACTACTTGTAACAAAGTTTTCCTTAAATTAGATATTGAAGGTCTATTCATGCTAAAGTTAAAAAAATGTCATCAAAATAAAATCATGCTAAATAGATAGAATCACAATACACACTTCAATATTTGAAGTATTAATGATATTTAGTATTCAATACTAGAACTAAAGCCCTCAATCAAAACGAATGTTTTTCTGTTACAATGTCAAAGCACTCAAAATCCACATTATAATATTTTGAAATAATCAGCTACATTTTATCCATAATTGCTTAACTACTAAAGCATTACATTATTATGTTTAAACTCAATATTTTTCTTAGAATTTAAATCACATTTAATTTATTCACCTTAGAAGATTATTTTGTAAGATGCATTCTATTGCTTATACATGTTAATCCTTGTATTTCTCTTTTTTAAACCAATAAGTATCTATTTATATATTAGATTATAAAACTAGTATACTTACAAACATGTTGCTAAAATAGCACCACATTTCGAATTATTTAAGCAAGGGTAAGCTTTAACAAAATAAAGGAAACAATATAACATTCATGCATACTTTCACATACAATGACATAATTATTTAGTTTATTTTCTTTCTAGTCTTTAAGCATTTTTAACCCTTTCTATTTAAGGAGGCTGGTAGGACTAGGAGGAAGTCACGTAAATTTGGTTTTGCCTTGTTTGGATTTTAAGGCTCTCAAGAGGTGAATTGTACGGTGCAAGCGAATAGGGAAAACGCGTTCTATTTTTCAATGATTGCGCAACAAGTACACGCCTTTCCACAGTGTTCCAGCTTAAGGAATAGATACCGATTCACTCATTGCTTCCTCCAAAAACATCACCTCCATTTATTTGTATTAATTTCAAATTATTACGATTACAGTAAATAAAGCAAGTGGGCTGTTTGGGCCACCAAACTTTGACCATGTGTTTATTTGATTTAGTTCGAGTTATTAAAGTGTAATTATGTCTATTTATTTTTGTAGTTGACAGATATAAAATCTTTATTAATTGAATTTTTGGGAGTTGTGAATTAATCATTTTTACAATTTAAAGAAAATAACCATCTTCAGTTTAATTATAGCTATATTTAACAATCATAAAAGTTCTCTCACTCTCTATCTCTTGAAGAAATATTACTACTGTAGATCATTACGAACCATCCAGTATAAATGAGACTAAGATTAGCTCTTTCAAAATTTGTCAAGAATTTTTTTTCTAATGAAGTGACTTGCTTTTGTCGTAACATGTCTTTTCTTTTGAAAAGGGAAATCAAGTGCAAATGTTCCATAAATTTTGATTTATCCACCTCATTATGGCACACGCTTGTGTATGTACACATGTAGGAATATTACCTTCTGATAATTATATTAATGAAAAATAAAGTAATTTTTAGAAAAAAAAAATGTAACATTTATTCATATAAACAAGTTGATATGTTATTTTCCCATAAATGTGTCACAAACCACGTATATCTGGATGTCAAAATAATTCTTATGAGATCATTAGTATCTATTAAGGGAAACATACTTTAGGCATCAATTTACTTCATTTTTTAATTGCTTCGACATAATATAATAAAGAATCAAAGGGTTCCCATAGAAAGAAATTAGGGTTTTCAAATAAGACAACCAATTAATCAATTTAAGAGTTGAGATAGATCATGTATCACAACCTTCGAATATGGAAATAACATAAATACATGCTATTAGTAATTTCTAATAACTTAAAGATAGTTTTTTGTTATGACCATTAATTTTGAGTCATAATCACAACTTATTATAAACGTTGAAAGCAAGAAAAAATTTACTATTTGTTCCTCTCATAATTTGAGAAGTTGATCCCATGCACCATGGAATTGAGCTCAAGTGCCATGAGTCTAAACTTTTATATGGATTTCACCTATAACCCATGAGAATGAACCTACTAAAATTCAACATACGTAGCTTATTTTTTTATGATCTATGTTCTTTACTAACCATATTAAGGAATAGCCATAATTAAAATACCTTAAATAAATCAATACATGATAAGCACCAAGTTGTCTTAGGTTGACACCCTTGATTATATCAATTTTACGATCATGGAAATAATTGAGGATAAATAGTCTTCAGTCATGTAAAAGCCCTAAAATGTTAATGCAAAATTTAGGTTTCCTTTAGTGCACCAAATCAAAAGATTCCTAGAATGATTTCTTTTTGAACTGTAAATAATATGTGAATGATGCATGGATGCTCAACATGAAATGATACACAAATATTATTACTTGATTGGCTCAAGGTGGAATGAAATAGGCAAGACCTGGTAACATTTAAGTTTAAGTTTTTGAAATTTAAGGGTCAATTTGACATGGTCTAATATTGATCCGACATGCCATATGATTAACTTGAGAAAGACAAGTACTAATCTAGGAATTTAGGATGAATGCACATAGAAGTGCAATGGTAGTTGTAATAAGTGGCCAATATATGGAAATTACAATCAAATATGTTGCAAGAAGGTTAAATGAGAAAGTTTAATGGGTCGGGAAAGAAACTAGCTTCATCCAAGATTAGATCATTTATTAATTTGTAATTACATTAAGGGATTCCATTAAACGAGCCTAAATTAAATGAAAATTCACACAATATGCAAATTACACTATTAAAAATATGAAAAAGTTAATCTTTATCGTAAAATTTTACTAATGTTCTAAATATTTTTCTTAAAACTACAAAAAGTTTATAACATATAATATTATAAATTTTTTGTTTCAAATAAATCACTATTATCCTAACTAAAAATAAGACTAATGTTGTATCAATATTCAAGTTGACACAACATTGCATCAATCATACTTATGTTTGTTTTGGTAGTTTTTGTGAACAAGCTTAGTTGGCACATTCACACAATTTTGTGTGGTAGTTTATTGAGAACAAACTTAAATTATACATATGTCTATCTTGTATTGGAAAATTTTGGAAGCAACATGCCTCCTTTCCTCAAATGTGTACTTCAATTAAATTTGTGCAAATCACATTGATCTTAGCACAAATCTATTTGGGTGTATCTCAACTTGTTTGCAATTTTACTTGCATAGAGCATAGTGCAATCCTTTCTCAAGGTTCTATGCACTCTGTAAGTTGTAACCTTGCACACAAATATCCCATGTCATAAAATTCAAATCCTATATCACTTGAAAATTTTAATGAATGTTCAAATTTTAAAATATGGTCCTATTTTTAAGGAGTTTTCTTTAAAAAAAATATAACAATTAGATTAAGCATAATTTCAGAATTATTAAGGAATGGTATGAATGTTTTTATTTTGAAATTTTATATCTTATACACCACATCTTGTAGATATTATCTTGGGTGCACATTAAAAGAAAAATTATTTTCATTAGTCATTGGATTATGTCTATTAATTTTAGTTTAATTTATGTGATTTTTAGTCATTATATTGGTTGAATCTTTGGTAGGATATTTTCTCTCATTAGAATTCAACTCAAGTATTATTATTTTTAATTTTTATATTACAATACTTTATATTATATACATGCAAATCATTCTAAAGTATATTTTATACTTATTTTAGTTATTTACCTTTTTTAGCCTTGGTTGTCATGCAAAACCTTTTCTACCATGTTTATCCTTATCCACCTAACAATTAATTTGAATGTGTCCTCCATGCATGTATTTTGGACCCTATTTCACCTTTTTCTTATCAAATGAATCACTCCTTAATGATTTAAAAGATATATAACCACTTTTAGCCATTTTATCCATGTCTTCTTGTTCTCCTCTATAAAGTTTTGTACTATAGATAATGTTAAATATTAGGCACATCTACTAGAGTAGATCCTTACCATCATCTAGATGCTTAGTGGTGGGATACTTTTATAACTAATGGTGAGTCCACACATATAACAATCCTTAAAAATAAACTATAGAAACCTTCTAAAAATAAGAATTGTAATGAAAAATATGTATTATGTTAGAAAAAATATAAACATAGTAGCAATACAATAAAAATAAATAACCTTGTTATATTAGAAATGAAAAATGTCATAAGTCTCACTTGAGGTTATGTCAAATGTCTTTGTCATATGAATTGAGACCAAAACAGTCACTTATGTAAGCTTAAATCTAAGGTGTGAAAATGTCCTAAAATCTAACTAGTTAGATAAAGTACCATGTGCACACCAACACCCTTGTACAACTTAGGGAGGAACTAAAATAATACATAAAAAAAATGTCTTGAAAACTAGGGTTAATTGGGTACCCATGAACAAATAAAAATCTCTCACACAACTATAGAAAAAGGAGAAAATTTAGGGGAAAAATATCGTCTCAAAAAAATATGATTATAAATGTAAACGAGGAGTCAAGAAGACCCCCAAGGAAAACTTCCTTCACCCTAAGCATTGATCAAAATTGAAGATCCAATGTGGAAACACCAAGTATTTAGTGAATATTTTATTAATGTACTCTTTAGTAGGGGAACTCTCTAAGGTGAGATGAACATCATGGATAATTTTTCAAATGAAATGTATGTATATCTTGATGTGCTAAAAATCCTATAATTCTTAACTAGGTTTTGTGCAATGTGAATGCCACTTTGGTTATCACACTAAATAAAGGTAGGACTATCAAATGGTAGATCAAACTTATTCATAGAATATGAAAGACCTCCTAGCTAGCAAGAAGTATGCCTTGATACTGGACTCAATGGATGATAATGTAATAGTAGTTCTATTTTTACAATACCTTGTAATTAGACTAAAATAGGGGGAAAAATATGAACCTAAAAATTGGCTTTCATGACTCAGCATCACATGCCCAATTAGAGTCAATGAAGTCTACTATTTATGAAGCTCCTAGTGTGTAGTGAATTCTAGAATGTGTAGTGCCTTGAATAAACCTCAAAATGTACTCCCCTATATTCTCGTTACTTCAATAAGGATCATTTGAAATAGGATATAATCCCAATAGAAAAGGTGATATAATGACACACATGTGTGTAAAATATAAGAGAAGAACTAGCCACCAACCATCTATACAAAGGGGCATTAATTCCAAGTCTAGTGTAAGTGGTAGTCAATGTGACACCCAATTGGAATGGTGGAGGATTTGACTTACTATCAACCATGCTATAACGACGAAGCAAATAAGTGACATACTTCTAATTTATGTAGACGCCTTTTGATAAAAAAGTGTAGAAGCTCGAGATCTATTGTTTAAAGTGCGTTTATAATGCATCTCATATATATTGGACACAAAGGAAGAGATACTAGCGAGAATTAAATTATCTATCAAAAGATTATCTCTATATATTTTAATAGACATGGTGTGATTAGAGTACCAACATTTGTAACCAAATGCAATTAGGAAGTCATCCACCTTCTCATACCAAGCCCTAGGGGCTTATTTGAGATCATATTGTAAAGAATTTTCTAGCCTAAAATAAGAGAAGATTCTTACATGAATCTTATAAGCTACCCAATGTCGATCATTTTGCAAGAAATAAATCTTCACATCCATTGAGTAAGTAGGATATCCTTGAGATGCAACCAAAGAAATGATAATACAAATAGACTCGGTCCTAGATATAGTGGTAAATATATTATATTTGTCAATACTTCCAACCTTTAAAAAAACCTTAATAGTAATGTATGCCTTATACTACTTAATAGAACCATTTTATGAATAATCAATATGGTAAACCCACTTGCATTGAACCATATTTCCTTCCTTAGGTAGAAAAGATGATTCCCTTGTGATCCTTCATTAAGGGAGAATACTCATAATCCATAACATAATCTCACTCTTTAATATCATATGTCTTTGAAAATATATATAGATTAATAGATAGAGGACTCAAAAGAATAGTGTTAAAAGATTGGGATAGAGTGTGGGAAAATGTTATAAGATGACTAGCTAAAGATTCATCCTTTTGAATAGTACTATGGGCCCATTAAGGGAAAAAATAAACTAGTAGGAGATGGATATGGTGGAGTAGGAGATGACCGTATAGAACCATCATCTAATGTTTCCTCTCTGTACCTGCATCCTCTTTATATAAATAAGGTAGAGAAAATTTTGAGGAAGAAGTAAGTATGAAGTCTAATCAAATTCATAATGGTGGTGATCACATTGGGATCTAATCATATCCAAGACATAGTCATAATCACCATAATCAAAATAATGCATCCTCACAAGAACTCAAGAACCATAAGACCATGAAAATAAAGATCATAAACTGATCACCTTTTGGTTTCCACATACAATAAGTTAAAAATAACTAAATAATTATCTAGGATATCTCATCTCATCATCGTTGCCACATAACCTCAGTCTAGGGGTTAGCTTACTTCAAGTATGTCTTCATCTAGGAACATTAGTTTGTCCTAGGTTATCACAAAGACTTTGAATGAAAACAAGGAAACTTTGAGAGGAAGGCAAAGAGAAAAAGGAAAATAACCTTCGTAGATGATGAATCCACTAGATCAGTGAATACAAACCAAGGAGAGGATGGAGAAACCTTGATAACTCAGAGAGTTTTTTACCAAGGAAAGAAAGATGAAGAACAATTATAGAGGAATAATTTGTTCCAAACCAGATGCATGATATAAGACAAGGTGTGCAACGTTATCATAGATAGTGGTAGTTCAGGTAATCTTGCCTTAGAGGATTCAGTTGACAAATTGAAGTTGCATAGATTAAAGAATCCTAAACCCTGTCAGATTGCATGGATTCAAGATGAACACAAGGTGCTAGTAAGCAAACAATGTCTATTTAAATTCAATATTGGGAAGTATTATGATGAAGTTTTGTGTGATATTATGCCTATGGATGTGTGTCATATCTTGTTGGGTATACCTTGGAAGTATAATAGGAAAGCTATACATTATGGTAGGAAGAATGTGGACACTATTGTTGCTAATAGAATGAAGCAAAATTTGTTACCTTTGGTGGAACCCCTTAAGATTGAAGTATGTACTAGTGAAAGAATTTATTTAGTATATGTCAGGAATTTCTTGGATGGAATGAGGAATGGTAATGTATGTTTTACTTTGATACCCAAGAAGTCTAAGGAGATTGTATTGGTAGAAGAACATCATGAAGAAATTACTGGATTGTTGAATGAGTATGTAGACATCATATCAGATAATGTCCTTGATGGATTACCACTGATAAGAAGTATGATTCATTGTATTGACTTGCTACTAGGAGCTAGTTTCCTAACAAACCAACATATTGGATGACACTAGTAGAAAATGAAGAATTCAACCAAAAAGTACAAGATTTTTTACAGTAAGGATTGATCATAGAAATTTTGAGTATGTGTGGAGTGCCTACATTATTAGCACCTACAATGGATGGAAAATGGAGGATGTGTACCGATTCTAGAGCCATCAATTGAATCAAAATCAAGTATTGGTTTCCTTTTCCAAGGATGGATGATTTGATGGATTATTTGAGTGGAGATAGATATCAATAACCAAGATAGATTTGAAAAGTGGTTATCATCATATTAGAATCAAGGAAGGTGATGAGTGGAAGACCGCATTCAAGACAAATGAAGGGTTATATGAATGGTTGGTAATACCTTTTGGATTTTCTAATACACTAAGTACTTTCATGAGGTTAATGAATGAAGTCCTGAATAAATTCTTAGATAAGTTCGGCATTGCATATTTGGATGATATCTTGATTTTCAATAAGAGAAGAGAGGAACATTTGATGCATGTTAGACAGTTACAACAAAGGTTAAGGAAAGATAAGTTTTTAATAAACCTTAAGAAGTGTACTTTCATGAAGGAGGAGTTCTAGTATATTTTGGATTTATAATATCTACTAAAGGACTAAAGATGGATCCTGATAATTTGAAAGAAATTGTTGAGTGGCCTACACCGAAGAATGTTAGAGAGGTAAGATCATTTCATGGGTTGGCTATATTTTACCAAAAGTTCATTAGAAACTTCAATTCAATTTGTGGACTGTTGATTGAAACCATGATGGGAGATAGAAAGGAATTAAAATGGACACATGGAGAAAAAATGAGTTTTGAGTTGTTGAAGTAGAAGGTGACAGAACAACCAATATTGGCTTTACTTGATTTCAACAAGGTATTCCATGTAGAATGTCATGCTAGTGGAAATGCAATTGGAGTTGTCTTAAGTCAAGAAGGGAGGCTTGCTACTTATTTTAGTGAGAATTTGAATGATGTTAATAGAAGGTATTTAGTGTATGATTGGGAATTTTATGCCATAGTCCAAGCATTGAATAAATGGAGACACTATTTACTACCTAAGGAGTTTGTTCTTTATACTAATCATCAAGCATTGAAGTCCTTAATAAAGCAAGGTAAGTTAAATAGAGTTGTTGATGCTTTGAGTAGGAGAAGGAATTTTTTGATTGAAATTAAGATTGTAGTATTGGGATTTGATGAATTAAAAATATTATATGATGATGATTCAAACTTCACCAAACCTTGGAAAGCTTGCAAAGATCCTATTGTTATAGATAGAAGTAAGTGGTTAGATTATTTCATTCAAGATGGAATGTTATTCAAAGGAGTTCAGTTTTGTATACCTAGAAGTTCTATGAGGGACAACCTTATTAGGGAAAAACATAGTGGAGGATTGGCAAGATATTTTGGCATTGATAAGATAGTAGCTTTGTTAAGTGAGAACTACCTTTGGCCACAAATTTAGAAGGATATGCATAATTTTGTTTATAATTTTAGGGTGTATCAAGTTTTAAAAGGTAGTAGAAAAAATGTGGGATTGTATATACCATTGACAATGCCAATTAGACCTTGGGAGGACATCAACATGGATTTTATACCTAGTTTACAAGAACACAAAGAGGTCATGATTCAATTCTTTTGGTTGTAGACAAATTTTCAAAGATGAAACATTTCATACCATGTAAGAAGGATATAGATGTAGTGCATGCGGAAAAACTATTTTTGAAGGAGATTGTGAGATTGCATGGATCACCTAGGACCATAGGTTCAGAACAAGATAGTAATTTTTTTGGTTATTCTTGGAGGACACTTTAGAAGAAGATGAAAACTAATCTGAAGTACAGTTCTTGTAACACCCTCTCTGATGATTATACTTGGACTGTTTGATTTGGACATTTTACATTATGATGATTAGAGCTATGCATTCACATTTATGTTATGATGATATGCTTATCAGATATTTAGATATACTTAGATATGATTATTGTTTATTAAATTGGAAATCATTCATCTTGTATATACTTATGAAGATTTAAAGAGCTAACCCAAAGATTTGGAAGCTAACCATTATATATATATGTGATGCCTCATGCTTAATGTATATGTTATTGCTGTGTTTTCATGACTCAAGACGAAGTCGTAGTTACTCACTTAGTTGAGGTCCACACAATGTATCGATCCTGGTCATCTGTTTGCAAATGTCTTATTATATATATATATATATATATATATATATATATATATATATATATATATATATATATATATATATATATATATATATATATATATATATATATATATATATATGCACATGTATCTCTTCTCGGTGATGCAGGCTTGCAGGTACCGGACATTGTCTCCACCTGGTCCCACAAGTCTAAGTGAGCCCTCAAAATCCTCGATCGTTGTTGTTGTTATGGAGATATCACCAAGGTTCTGCAAGAGGGAAATCCTACCTCTGACCCTTTTATGTCCCTTAGGTGGGGAGTATCTGAGTCAGTCCTTGTGTTGATAGTGAATTATCATGTTATCTTAGTCTGTTAGATTATGTGGAGTGTGTTGCTTGCTTCTTGCATTTATGGAGTTTGAGGTTTTGAGTATGGTAGCTCTAATGGTCTTCATGGTATGTTCAATTTTTATTAGTAGATTATTGATGTGAATTATTGTTCATTTGAGGGTATGATTTAGTAATTTATCTTTATTAGTAGTTACTTATTTGTACAAGTGTATCTTGTTAGGAATAAGTTAGTATGTGATTTAATCATGTGATTTTAATATCAATAATAATAAAGAATTTATAGTATTAATAATGTTTTAATAATAGTGGTAAATTCCAACTTATGTTAGTAGTTACCTAATATATATCACTATTATATTTTGTGAAGAATATGAATTAGTAAGTGGGTTCAAATTATAATGTATTTGATTTAAATAATAATATTTCTAATACGTAAATATTTGTAATATTAATAATAATGTGTCTTACTTATGGTATATGTACCATAAGCATATATGGGTGCACATATATGCCTATGAATACATATATATAAATATATATTATTATTATATAATAATTTAATTATGTGGAGGAAATTATTATGAGATTATGGTAAGTATATGATATAATTATGTTTGGAAAATACCTTGGTAAATTACCATAGTAAGTAATTAGTAAAGATATTCCTTAATATATATATTTTGTCATCCTTAAAATGAGGAGACGTAGATTTAAACCTTATTAAACAAAATTTATGTATCCCTTCACGGGAATGGTTTTGAAAACCATAATATTAGCAAATAACTAATATAGTTGGGATGGTTGCATCGGTTGGATTACCTCCGCAACCACCTTCTCCAATCTATTTACATGAGAGATTCCTATGTGAGAGAGGAGTGGAGATAGGAAATTAGATTTGACGAGAGGCCATATTTTTTGGATAGAATAATTAAGCGATAGTTTTGAGAAGATAGAATTTATTATTCTTTGAGATGATTATGAATTAGATTGCTTTCTGAAGAGGCTGGAGTTTGTTTGTAGGAGTCTGAAGAAGTGATTGAATTAGGATGAGACCACTTGGATCTTCCTCTCCCCAACAATTATTGCTTCGTAGGACTCCAGGTAGGATCTATCATGGAGATGATCCTTCTATTTGTTTACTTGTCCTCATTGCTATTATTGTCTTCTATGTGTTTTCTATCTAAAAGAAGAATTATGCTGTTATACTATGTGAGAAAGGATTTTTATGTTGATTTTGGTAATTTAATAATTTAATTTTATGGAGCACTATTTTTTTTATGTTTTAGATATTGTAATGAATTGCTTTTTGGATTAAATAAGTGAATTTTGTTGCAGAAAAATCTGCTCACAGTTGGTTATGATATTCTAAAAATTAATTTCATATTTCTCTTCTTCACATCTCCCCTTTCCGAAACATATTTAAGTTTTTAATTTGGTTAACATATGTGAAAGTTATAGCTATTTTAAGTCAATATTATTTTACTGAAATGTATAAACAGTTAGATATTTATCTAGTAGAGTTGCAAATGTGGCTGTCCATAAATTGCTTTATATTTTTGGATTCTCATAACTAGGGCATTTTATATATTTTATTCCCCTCTAGAATCATATTAAAATCTTGAAGTTGGCTAAGGTTCATAGAAATTATACGTAATTAAATTTGTTTGTTAGAAATTTCTAAATTTAACAATTACCACAAATTGTAATAGAGTATGAATATTTAGAAACATAGTTATTTTGTTTAATATAAATTAACACTAGATAAAAAGAAATATTATCTTTTGGATACTTAAAAATGACTTGGCATAATAAGAAGGTGCTGAAATATTTATATATGCAATAGTGGTATTGGTTGATTTTGAGTTTTATTTCTTTAGGTGAAATAACTCTTTTTCTATGAATAAGAATTATAAATAGTTATAAAATTATTATTTTATTTATATGATCAACAATTTTTAAATTAAAACAATGAGGAAATCCTATGTCTAGAGGCTTTGCTTATCTCATAAGTTTAGAAAGATAATATTTTAAGTCATCTCTTAAAAATTTGAAAGTTATTGGAAGATAATCTCTTAGTTAATGACTTGTGCTAATAAATTGATTCCACCTTAAAACTATTAATTTTTAACTATTTTAATTTTGTAACTAATGTCCACATATTGTTTACTATATAGTTTAAAGAATATTCATTGCATGAATATGGTAAATAATCCATTTAGAACACTCGTTATATTATAATGGATATTTATTTTTCATTCATTTCTCAAGGCCTTATAGAATAGTCATATTTATTGAATTATTATTTTGATAGAGTTGCTAAGTTCACACTATTATAAAATAGTAATAATAATTATTACCATTGGTGAATCTTGTAAAGATACTGATTTTATTTTTAATTATATAAGAAATGACTATTAGAATTAGAATAAAAGGGTTGGACAAACCTCCCTTGTATCTTTCTTGTTCATCGACCTATAAGTTATAATTTAGGATTGGTACTTTATAAACTAGATACCTAATAAAAGAAAATGACATATTATTTTATAATAGTATTATTTTAACTCTATCTTGAGTTATGGAAATAGTATAAGTTATGGATTAAGTATAGGACTTTATTTAGATTCCACCTAAGTGGGTGGCAGCCAATGGAAAAATTGTCTAGGGAATAGGGCCTAGAAAGGGTTGCGTACCCACTTTCTTGATTTTATAAATAGATAGTCTAGAATGGGGAGAGTCAAACTACGAAGTCTCTGAGCATGAACGTAGGCAAGGCCATTGATGATGAGCCCCTGAGGCCTAAGTCTAGTCCCTTAGGGTTTGTCTTTAAGTTTCTAATGTAATGATTTCACTTCTTCTTAATAATGATTCTCATAGCTAAGCTATCAATAAAGAATTTATTTATAATGGAATTTTATCTAACGTTTGCATCTAGATGTTTAGACATGTGTGTAGTTACAGGTGTTGGACATGGTGGTCATCATGTAAAAGAAAGTTAGCGATATTCAAGTATGCAAGAATAATAATTTGTTAATTGAGCAGGACAAGTAGTATGATCTCTTTATTCTCTTGACTTCTAGTAACATTAAATAAATCAAATTAGATTATGTTCTGCTACTTTATTAGAAAAAAAATTATATATTGTGTATGACTTAATGAGTATAATGTCCTTGAGCCAAGGGTTCCTTGGTGGGGCATTACAGTTCTACTTTTCATCCACATACCGATGGGAAGACTGAGGTTGTGAATAGGAATTTATGGAATTTTCTAAGGTGCTTAGTTGGAGACAAGCCATGGAGTTGGAATTTAGACTTGCATCAAGAAGAGTTTTCATATAAAAATTTGTTAAATAGGAGCACAAGGAGGACACCATTTGAGATTGTTACTAGGTCTAATCCTAAAGGAGTAACACAATTGAGAGACACCAATCATGATGTTACGAGGAGTGTTGAAGGAGAGGAATATGAAGAAGTTATGAAATCATTGCATGAGGGAGTTAGACAATATTTTGAGAAAATGAATCAGGCTTATAAGAAGAGAGAAGATATAAAGAAAAGACACAAGGAATTTCAAGTAGGAGATGAAGTCATGGTATACTTGCATAAGGGAAGATTGATTGTTAGTGCAGAGGTGAAGAAGTATTTTAGAGAAAACCATTGATTAGGGACTACATTGGATTTGTCATGTATTGAGTGCAACTATCAGATCATTATTTACTTGTTTATTCTATCAAGTTGACAAGAGAAATCCCTTGACTGGGTCACTCCTAATAGGGTGAGAAGGATCCTAACAGGTTTGAAGACTAAATCCTCTAACAAGATGACTTCTTAAGCAGAGTGTTAAATCCTCTTGCGAGGTAAATCCTAATAGGTCTTTTGGTACTCCTAATAGGGTACTAGTCACTTCTAACTGGGTGAACCCCCTAAACAGGTATTATAAGGTCCTAACAGGGCAAGTCTTTTTGTTGTATTTGAATAGATTCATGGGCATCATCCCCATTGTGGTTTTAACCATCTAAAATGGTTTCCATGATAAAAATAGTGGTGTTATGTGTTATGCTTTGTAGATGCTTGAATTGTTTACTTCTATTGCATAATTACAATTGCATACATTTTATTATTTAGAATTTGTTAATAAGCACAACTGGATTAGTGTCTCATTATTTGTTTACACTAATTCACCCCATTTCTTAGTGTCTTCTAGTATTAACAATTGGTATCAAAGCTTGGTTCCATTGAAGAAGCCTAACCGCTTGGGTAAGATCCTTGAGGTAGAGAAGGAAGGTTTGATATATAGAAGACAACTTAAAGAAGCTGAAGACATGATTGAAAATATTAAAGAAAAAATGAAGATCTCAAGGGACAAAAGAAGAGATCTTGTTAAAAAATTGAATGAGAGCCAAGACTATATTGATAAATTGTCACAACAAAGTGGATTTGAAGAATTTGAAGCAGCCCCTGAAGCCTTGTCTCAAGAGAATGAGAAGCTAACTAAAGACAAGAAGGATATCAAGAGGGAGTTAGAATCTTGTTTAATTAAGTTGTGTCAAGAAATGGAAGCTAGGAAAGATGTAGAAGAAGCTAAGATGGAAGAAGATACCTTAAAAGAAAAAGTGGATGAAATTTCCTGATTTGAACAAGAAGTTGGCACCTTTTAGGTATATCTTCATGATACCAAAGATGAAACACAAGATCTAAGAGGTGATCTCAACAATCTGATGATGAGAAATGAAGAATCGATAAGAGAGAATGAAGGCCTATGCAAAGAGAAGAAGAGAGTGCAAAAAGAACTTGATGATGCAAACAAGTTGTTGAAGAAATTTAATAAGAGCTCTAAGAAACTTGATGAGCAACTGAAAAGTCAAAGAAGAAGCAATGACTCAACCTATCTAGGTTATATCAGTCAGACTAATTTTGAGACTAGAGAATCATCTAAATCCAAGAAGCCAAATCAAGATGACAAGTCTCCACCCAAGGTGAACAAGTCCTCATAAGAAATCCTTTAATTCTATCTATTTTAATTGTCACAAGGTAGGACATGTTGTAAGAGAATGTCATTTTAGACCTATTACCCCTATATGTTCAATTTGTCATGAAGAAGGTCATATTGTTAGGATTTGTAGAAATAAATCTACGGTGTTCAATGTTCACTGTTATAACTGCAAGAAGTATGATTATAGAGAAAGTTAGTGCAGGACTAAGATGGATAATTAGGGACCATTTGTGAAGCGGGAAATTCCTTATCAAAATAGAACCGGTGGAATATATAATGTTCACATTTCCATAAGTATGGGTATGTGGCTATTAACTATAGATTGAGAACAAACAGAGGTTATTTTGGATATTGGAGATCTATTGGGAGGACATGTTTCCATTTCCATAAGGCTAGCCACATTGAAAGATTTTGTTAGACAAGAAATTAGGGAAACCAACCGGTGAACATGGTAGATGATCAAAAAGGAAAGAAGATTGTGAATGTGGAGGAAACCAAAAAGAAGATGAGTAAAGCACGGGAAAAGAAGGATGAGAGAAAAACATCAGAAGGATATTCATCTCCATCAGGTGTGGATAATTCATCAGCAAACTGATCCTATTCTGGGTTAGGGGGAGAAACTAAGGTTAGTTCAATCTAAGACCCCCAAAAAGAATGTGTTGTGAGTTTTATCTACATACTTAGATGCATTATGATGTACTCAGATATGAATTATCATGATGTGATGAAAATTTTGGTTGTATTACATGGAGTATTACCTATAGATAATAAGGTTTGAAATGATAAGAGGTGCATAGTTATGCTCAATTGATAATTGAAGGAAAAATAAGGAACTCACCTTACTAAAAGGATTTACAAAAGGGAAGCTTTAGTAGATAAAAAACAAAAAAAGTTTTGTAGTAGAGCATGTAGGAACATCTAGTGATCCAGGTCTTAATGACGAAGAGGTTGAAGTGGCATCTTTAACAAATGGTAAAGATCCTACTGGGCGATAGATGAGAACAAAGCGCAATAGTTAAATAGGAAAAGGTCACTTTATCAGTAAAGTTACCTGTGCAGTACAAAAGAAAGATTGCTAAGAGTTCTCCTAAAGAAAGAAAGCACATGAACTAGTGAAGGATACTAGAAAGATGTAAAATGAGAATGCACAAAGAGATAAAGATGAGCATAAGAATGAAGTGAATTAGATGAATATCAATAAGAGTTGAAGTAAAGAATATGAACCAATGAAGGATACTAGAAAGATGTAAAATGAGAATGCACAAAGAGATAAGGATGAGCATAAGAATGAAGTAAATTAGATGAATATCAATAAGAGTTGAAGTCCATAGGGAAGAATACTAAATTTGTTAGTTCCCCTCCCAAGAAGACTATGATACTTGGTATGAGTAAGTTTTGTTCTTGTTGACAAGATTTTAGATAAGGTTAGTAAATGGAGTATCTTAGCCAGAGTCAATAAATATTATGACAAGTTCAGTATGGATCTGAAAATTTAAAGATGGTGTTATTTTTGGCATGAATAAGTAAATAGTATTTGAGTTACAAGGTCAAATCCCCATCTTTCTATTGGTAAGACCATACCAGCATTCAAGATCAAGAAGAGGTTGTTAAGTTTGTCAACCGATGTGACTCAAGTAGTACATGGTATGACTAAAGCTATGTTGAAGATACAATTTTTAGGATTGAAGGAATCATAAAAATAAGTACATGATGATGATGAAGAACTAGCACAAATGGAACTAAAATGTATAGACTGAGGAAAGACAAAAAAATAGTAGATGATAAGATCATATTTGGTGACATTTCTATTTCTTATGCTCTTGAGGAATTAATGAAGGTACTAGTTATGGCAAGAATTTGTCAAGTAATGATAACTGATTGATTAATGAATATACCTATTAGTGAGGACTCATTGTAGGTACTAGTAGATGTTGCAATAAGAGGAGATGAAAAGAGTGAACATGTGAATACTGATGATGTACAAATTGAAAGTGAAGAGGAAATAGTTGTACAATTTTTGAAGGTATCAATGATTATGATAATGATAAACTAGTCATTTAAGGACCTATTGATATTTATGTTCTAAGATGATAGAGATTTCTACTATTTTGAAATCTAAGGTCAAGAAAAAAGTGATTATAGGTTCAAAGGAAAGGAGCTCAATTCAAAAAGAGATGTATTAGCATATCTGGTACTAGAATTTGAGTATGAGGTTGATTGTAATGAGTATGTCATAATTATAGCTAAATACAATTGATTGGTGATTGTTGCAGGAGATATAATGGTAAGTCTAAGAGGATGCATAAATATATTGAGTCAAAGAAGCAATGAGCATAAAATAAATTAGTTTAATTAGTATCCATTGCATTTAAAGAATTCAATTTCCCAGTAAGTGTGAATCAAGTCATAGAGTCTTACAGGGAGATGTAAATTTTCTAGTTTGTTGAGGTTGACTTAGTTCTCCTGGATATGTGAGTGTTTTTGATGTATTAGACGAGTAATTCTTGTTTTTGTATGGACATATCATTTTTACTGAAAAACCTATTTAAGAGCTATAAGTATGATCTTCAAGCATTGAAGACACGTTTTGTTGAGTGAAAGTTTTATAAAGAGGGAGTAGTAGCTCCTATACTTTGGTATCGACAAAAAGTGATCAACTAAGGGGGAGTAGTCAGCAAGTGATGAAGATAGTTACAACAATTGAAGATTGATGCATTTTGCAACTTTGGCATTGTTGTCAAAGAGGGAGAGATGTTCTGAGAAGTGTCAAGTAAACATATGAGACATATGAGAAATAGAGAAAGAGGGAGAAGAATAAAAAAGAATCAAAGGAGGAGAAGTGTTAGTAAAGAGAGAAGATTCTAACCATAATAGGTAAAGAGGATAAAGAGATCAAGAATAGAAAGAGCATTAATTTTCTTGGTATTATTGGTATTTTCATTTGATGTTTCCATCAATACCAAAGGGGGAGATTATTGGCATAATTGATGCAACTAATGCAAATATCAGAAGAGTATGTTATGGCATGAGTTTGATGTAGGTATGATGATAGGATGATTAATTATAGTGTTTTCATTGATGTCAACTTAGTATCTTTTGGTTGATTTTATTTCTATCATGATTATATATGTTCAAGAGGTTGAATCTAAAGTTATGGTAGGAGTTGGAGTGTGGGATCATAGAGGAAGATCAAGTGATGTCCCTATATGATATTTCCATGACCGTATAGGTTTATCTTATGTGTATGGTGAGTTATGATTGTTCTCCCAGTTGTTAGGTAAATAAGAAGAACATATTGAAGCCAAGGAGTGGTGATTTGATTATTGTGTCAAACTGGTTTGGAGTCAAGTGTTGTGATTCAGGATGTGTTATCTTGACTATTTTATGGATTTTTTGGTGGATTGAATCATGCTTGGTGATTGGTGGACTAAGTTACACTAGAAAGGAAGTCACTTAGTGTTATGCATAGGAAGTTCTTAGTTCAATTGGTTAGATCCTTAACTATTGATGTTGCACTGTGTTGTGATAAGTTGTTACGTGTTTGAAGGACTGAGGTGACATGTCAGATCGATGTGATATAATGAGTTGGCATTTACATTATCATGATGATTGGATTGATTTGATTTGTTCAAGTTCATTAGAGAGTGTGTTATGGTTTGACTTTCTCTTTGTCAAATCATTTATACGATGGATCTAGAGGCCGACATGGAGTTGTGATTGTAATTGTTAGTTGATATTATGTTTTATGGTTCAAGAATGAGTGGGAATTAATTGCAATGTTGTATTTGGGTCTTAGTTGATCTTATTAATGAAAATGTATCTATATCATTTCTAATTTATTATGAAGTGAGAGTGAGAGGAGAAATATCAATGCACGGTGTTGTTGTTTTTGTTGCGGTTGTTTATGGTGATCAGAGGTGTTAGTATAGAGTTGAAGAAGTTTTTTAGAGAAGAACATTGATTATTGATTACACTAGATCTATCATTCATTGCATGCAACTATCAGATCATTATTTACTTGTTGATTCTAGCAGGTTGACAAGAGAAATCCCTTAACCGGGTCACTCCTAAAAGGGTGAGAAGGATCCTAATAGGTTTGAAGACTAAATCCTCTAACAAGGTGACTTCTTAAGTGGAGTGTTAAATCCTCTTGTGAGGTAGATCCTAATAGGGATTTTGATACTCCTAAGAGGGTACTAGTCACTTCTAACTAGGTATTGTAAGCTCCTAATAGGACAAATCTTTTTATAGAATTTGAAGAGATTCGTGGGCATCATCCCCACCATGGTTTTCACCCTCTAACAAGGATTTACATGATAAAAATAATGGTGTTATGTGTTATTATTTATGGATGGTTGAATTGTTTAATTCTATTACATAATTACAAATACATATTTTATTAATAGTGAGATAAATTTCTGGATTCGATTGTGTAAGAGTTTTTAGCATCATATTTTATTATTAATGGATTGTGGAAATCTCATATTGTTAACATATTTTATTGTTTGGAAGTTGTTCATAAGCACAACCAGATTAGTGGTTGAATTGGTTCATTATTTATTTACACTGATTCACCCCCCCTCTTAGTGTCTTCTAGTATTAAATATGTTCGACAATATGATCGGTATGGATATGTTTGGCTGAATGATGAGTATAAAAATTAGTAGAAGATTGTTTGGAGTATATTATATGATATAATATGTTGACAGAAGATGATGATAGATTTTTTTTGAGTTTTGATTCTCTGACTACCGGGTTGGTAGATAAGTACAAAAGATAGAGTTAGTCAGCAAGAGGATCAATTAGCAATCCTACTAGATCAATGATCCAATTGGTTTGATCATATATTTTAGTAGAGATGACATGATACACATTATCTACAACTTGGTATAGGTTATCATGAATATTTGAATGGTCTATTACAGGAGGTTGCACATGTTACACACTTTTCTATTAGAGCTGACAATGGACCTATTATATTTTGGTAATTGGTATATAAGATCGAGTTTGTATATTGATTTTGAGGATGTTAACGATGCAATTATTAGAGGATATCATGCAAAGATTAGGGATGATATGTACCTAATTTTATAGGTTATATTAATACTTATTTGATGTACTTGCATGGAGCTGTATTGGCATATGTGATGTTATTTCCAGCTCAACATTATTGATTGTAGTCCAATATCATCTACATAAGTAGTGAGATTTATTAAGGGTTATATCCCTATTTTGTATTTGAGTAATGTGCTCCATGAAATTCACCTAATGATTATGCATTTCATTTTTTAATTCACCCTTAACCGATTTAACTATATTTTGTAGAGCTATTTGTGGGTTACATCCCCATCGTGGTTTTTCCCTTAATTGTGTTTTCATGCAAAAATCATGGTGTCATGGGTTTGTGGATGCTTTCTTTTTTTTGTATCTATTTACTATTCATTGTGTCCATATTATGGTTGTGTAATCAGTTTATTAAAGTTAAAAAGAACTAAACATTGTTTCACGCCCTTCCCAACATTCTTTAATTTACCAATAATTATTATCAAATCCGAGTGCCTCAAAAGAAGTCTAACAACTTGAGGAAGGTCCTGATGGGTGATTCAATAGTTTCTATTAGTTTTCATAAGCATTTCTTGATTGCACTTGAATATGTCGATAAATAAAATTCTTAGAACATTGAACTAATAAAATAACTCAAAGAGGCTTAAATATTTATAGAAAGTCTGAAGGAATAATTGAATAAATCTAGAGACAAGAGGAAAGAACTTAGTGATCAATTATAGCTGACAAATGGTACTGATAATTCTGATAATTCACAAGCCCCGAAGGACAAATAAAAATATGAGCAACTTGCTAAAGATAGAGATAATCTGAAGCATGAAATGGAATCCATGGTGATGAAGATGACTAAGGAAGTTGAGACAAGGAAAAATATTTAACATTCCTTGAAAGAACAATTTGAGGAATATCACAAACTAAATTGTGAAATTGGTCAATTGCAGGTTGATCTTGATGAGCCTAGATATAATGAACAAGATCTTAGAAGGGTTAGAGAAGCTCTAAGAAGAGAACTTGTAGTAGCTAATGAATTCAAATAAAAATTCAAATCTAGTTCCATGAAGCTTTATAAGAATATTGAGAGAAAAAGAGCAGTAGGAGACAAGCATGTATTAGGCTTTGAGGAAGAAGAAAGTTTTGGATTAGGAGGGTAGATCAATTCATCAAAAAATCAAACAAAAAAACCAAAGCAGAGACCTATGAGATAACCAAATTTCAATGGATGATGTTTTACATGCAAAAAATTTGGTCATAGAGACAAGGAATGTAGAAGAAGAACCAATGCTATATCCTTCTCAAGTTACTGTAACACTTACAAAAACTATGGACACAAATCAAGTGAGTGAAAAACTAAGATTAGCCAAGGAAATGTTACCTCTTACAAATGCAATAACTTTGGACACTTGAAAAAATAGTGTAGACTCAATCAAAAAAATCAAAGGTATGAAAAAATCAATGTGATGTGTTTCAATTACAAAATATTTGGTCACATTGCTAAGAATTACATATATAATAGAAATAGAGGTTCAATAGGAAAGAAATAATGCTAGGGAAGATAAGGTAAATAAAATTGTTGATATTGAAGAGTTCAAGAAGGAAATGAAGAAGACATGGATGAGAAAAGAGAAGATTGATTCTATAGGAAAGATTGCACCATTTTCTAGTGTGGATAATTCTTCTGCTAATTAATTAGGTCTAGGACCTAGGGGGAGTTCTTCATGAAAAATATTACCTAACCCCTATTTCAGAAGGATCAAAGAAAGAGACCATGTTAGACAATTGAGAAATTGAATTTGGATCCTATTGATATCTCACTTGATAAGTTTCATCATGATTTTGAGGGTTGCATATATAGAATTTGTTTCACTAGCTATGAGCATATTTATGAGCTAAGGTTTAGCTACATTTATTGCGAACTAATTTATGGAGCATGCAAATAAATAAAAAGGATTTTTGAGACATTATTTGTACCTTGCTATTTTGTGAATAATCTTGTAGAGATATTGAAGGATATTTCAAAATAAACCCTGAATTTCTTTCAAATATTGAAGTTGCAAACCCTATGATTAACACAAAGGCATTTATCATTTTGAAGCTTGTTTAATATTTATGAAATCATGGATACACCTATGGTACTATATTTCAAGGATATTTCCCATCCTATCTTCAAGAAACATCCCTATAAATCAATGGAAGATGATCCCAAGGGTGCATTTTCAAAATTTCCATAGGAAGTTCTTCATGTTGAAGACATTAGGGCATACATTTACTGTTAGTTTGAGGAGATAGGAGAGGATGAGATCCATGAGGCATATGATTATTTATGTAAGGAAGGTAAATTGAAGGTAGAATTCAAATCAAAGGAAACCATAAAGATTTCACATGTTATGGAGTTTATTACTTTTGATGAGTCGCAATGGACATTGATCATTTTGAGTAGGGTTCATGATCAGTTTATTTGGTTAGATAGAGCTTATAAGATTACCAAGGAAGTTTTGGAGGCTATAATTAGACTATGTGCTAATGGAGAAGCTCCATACCTAAAATCTATATGATAAAACCTAGTGCCTTATTTGATTGGATCAAAGAGAAATAAGAGAGCAATGATAATTGATGATATCAGGTAGTTAGATGTGAGATTTGAATCGATGGTGTTTAGCTACAAGATTTACCATTGTAGTAGAGAGAATTCCATTTCCAATACTATCATCTACATAGCCTATCGAATGGTGAAAGAATTGAGTTTTATATTTTTGAAGCTCTGAGAACTCATCTTTTACAGAATCTTGAGAAGATTAAGAAAGAAGAAAATATCTTGAGAAGATTAAGAAAGAAAAGAAGAAAATTTTCAAGTATGGTTGATTGGTGATTTAAATATTTTTCTACTTTATGAACTAGTTTCCAGGGTTTGGTGATACAACATGGAGGAAGGACATACCTATTTAAAATTAGATCACTAATTACTATCTCATGCTTCATCAAACATCCAAAAGAAGAAAATTTTGGGGATTATTTAAGACATTTGAGGAAAAAATGCAGTTGAGATGGAGGTTTCAAGACAATTAGTTGAGAAGTATGAATATACCATTTTATTTATGGTCAAGATTGAAAATTCTAATATGGAAGCAGTAGAGCCAAGAACTTCTTGTATCATGCTGATGGGTTATGAAGTTGATCCTCTAATTATGGAATTCCATATAGAAGATATTTTGAAGAAACCTATTGACCCAAATGAAAAGAGGTTTGGTACATATAATGAAAAGATCCTTAAGGTACATCTCATAGTAAACAAGCCAACTATGAAGATGATAGTTAGAAGATAAGTTGAATTAGTAGGATAAAATTATGGTTTTGCTAAGGAATAGATAATAGGAGCAAGGTAAAAGTACAAAGAAGAGATGAAGAAAAAAAGAAGAAAAATCAATTCATGTTGAGGATGTCAATGATGGACCCCCTCCCTACATTCCATTCAAGAACAAATTTACTAGGATTTTGGTGAAGGAATTAGAGGAAGAGATTCTAAAGAAGACAATGACACCTAAACCATCTACACCAAAATTTACTCTAGTGAAGGTTGCAAAACCATAGAATATTTCTGAACCAAAAAGGAAAAGAGTCAACCCTAGCAAGAAGAGAGCAATAGAAGAAGACAAAGATGAATCCATTAAATTAGATGACTCAAAGAAGAAGTTGAGGACTAGAGGAACTAAAGAAACTAAAGTTGTGATTGACAAAATGCCTGAGGAAGTTTTAATTGGTAAGCTACCATTTTATGAAGTTTTAAATGAATTAGTTAAGTATGACATCTTGGTTATAATAAAGAAGTATTATCATAAGTATAATGAAGAAGAAAAGAGAAAGTTAGAGGAAGAAACAAAAAATTATCTGAACAAATACAAGAGAGCACTTGTGGAGATCAAAGGGGAAATCACTGATGATTTGTTTTCCAAATGCGAGAAAAGAAGACTAATTGCATTAGAGGAAGACAAGAAAATTAGAGGAGTAATGAATAAATTATGTCTGGTTATTACAACCAAAGATCATAAGAAACTCCTTGAGGAAGAAAAAAGACAACTCTTGATAAAAAAAAAAAAGATAAAAAATATCATGAGTGGAAAGATTGATGAAATTGTTGAGGAAACAAAGGAAGTAATAATTAAAATACTCTTGGAAATTAGACATGAAAATCCTCTATCAAAGGAGTATAAAAAGATAATTTGTGTATGGACAATACAAAGAGGATTTTATTTCACAGTTGAAGAACCTGGTCTCTTTATCAATGGGGCACCCATATCACTCTCTACTAGTCAAGATGATGAAGAATATATTCCTGGTGTAAGGAACTGCAAATCTAAAATGAAAAAGGATGATTATAAGGAGGTCATGGGAGAAGATGAAGGGAATACTGATAATAGACCTATTGATCTTGATCAAGGATAACCACAAACAAAAATAGCTCATACAAATGATAAGAAGGAAGATGAGGCTAGAGAATAATAAAACCATATGGATGAGAAGATCCTTGAGAAGAAGGAAGAAGTGAAAACTGAGAAATATGAGGAGGAAAGAGATACTGTAAAAGTAGTACCTTCATTATCATAAAAAGAAACCATTGATATGTAGTTGTAAGGTCCAATTGAGTTGGATACACTCAAAGAAGATCAGTTGATGGAACTTGCTTTGGTTTCTCATGCCAAAGAAAGAGAGCATATAATGAAGTCTACTAAGAAGGGATATAAACTATTATCATTGGCAACAAATGTATTAAGTAAAATCTTGCTAGACTATGCACTAGATCATAACGACTCCACATCTAGTTAGCTAGAAGGTCTACTAGATATAGTTGACTCACATTTTTAGTCTATTGATAAATTGATAATGGTAAAGGTACATAATGAATTTAATGTGAAAAGTTTTAATCAACTGAATGTGATGATTGTGAGGGACACAACATCTTTGGCTATTTCTATTCAAGGTTTGAAGGATTATTTAGGAGAAGGTAGCATAATATATTATTCTTATATTGACTATCTAAAATGTGTTGTTGATATTGATAAGATAGTTAAGGAAAGTGAAGCTAAACTAATTGAGTTATCTCAAGTATATGATCCTTTGAAGGTTTTAGCTTCGACACATGCAGCTCAGGTGAAAAAAATCAATGATAAGATTGAGACCCTTATCATTGAGAAGGAAAGGATGAAAGGAAGTATTGGTGAACTAACAAATCAAATAGATCCTAAGCTTGATGTTATGAAAAGAGGAGTGAAATAAGTTACTATAGCTCGTGAATATCTAGATGCACCTAATGTTGGTGAAGCATAAAAGTTAGCATATACAATTTGTGGGAAGGTTTAGATTGCTAAGAGTTTGAAAAAGAGTTGGGATATTGACTTTGCAGCTTTGAAAAGTAACTTTTCATATATTTTCAAACTTTTGTAAGCACACTTTGCAGACTTGTGCATATAGGCAGACATTATAGGATTTTGGTAGTTCATTTTTGGTATTGGTCCCTACCTTTCTATTGATTTAAAAGGGTGATAGGTAAGGTGAGAAAAATGAAATTATTATCTTAGGGGGAAAATGTATTTTTGGTTAGGAGAAATAGTTTTGGAGCTTGGCATTTCATTTGGAACACTTAGTCATTTTTCTCTAAGTGTTTCCATCAATGCCAAAGGGGGAGATTGTTGGGAAAGAGACATTGATATACATTGATTGTATGTTATCATTGATGGAAAATATAATTATTTCATATGGTCTCCCAATATATTTTGTTTATATCGAAGGCATCTATGAAAATCGACTAAGTATGAATAAACAAGTAACAATATATGTAAGTTTGGCAATATGATCAATATGGATATTGTTCGGTTGAATTAAGAGTAGAAAACTTAGTATATGATTGTTTGGAGTATATTATATGATATTATTTGTTTACAGAAGATGATGCTATGTTTTGGTTGAGTTTTGATGCTCTGAGTATCAAGTTGTTAAAGAAGTGCAAAAGGTAGAGTCAGTCATCAAGAGAATCGATCAACAATACTACTGGATTGATGATTCGATCAATTTGATCATATATTTTGATACAAATGACATGCTACACGTTATTTACAACTTGGTATAGGCTAGCATGAAGATTCAATTAGTTTATTGTTCAAGGTTGCACACATTACACACTTTTCTATTGGAGCAGATAGTGGACCTATTATATTTTGGTAATAGGCATATAATATCAAGTTTGTGTATTTTTTGAGGATGTTGATGATGTAATTTTTAGAGGGTATTGTGCGAAGATCAAAGATGATATGTATTTTATTTCAGAGATTAGATTGATGATTATTTGATATACTTGCATGGAACTGTACTGACATATGTGATGCTATTTCCATTTCAACATTTTGGATTGTAGTCCAATATTATCTACATAAGCAATGAGATTTCTTAATGGTTGTAGCCCTCTTTTATGTTTGAGAAGTGTTCTCTAGGCAATGCGCCTAATGATTATGTATTTCATTTTGTAATTCACCCTTAACCGAGTTAACTATATTTCTACAGAGTTATTTATGGGTTCCATCCCCACCATGGTTTTCCCCTTAACTAGGTTTCCATGCAAAAATTATGGTATCATGGATTTGTGGATGTTTTCTTTATTTTTATCTATTTACTCTTCATTGTGGTTAGCTTATGGTTGTGCAATCAGTTTATTAAAGTTAAAAACAACCAAACACTGATTCTCCCCCCTCTTAGTGATCCTCAATACCAACAAGTAATTGACTAAATTTGGATTCTAAGGAATCTATAAGAGATAAAATGCATTAAAAATCCTACTAATTATTTCATGTGAGTTTCAAAATATTTTTCCACTGTGTAAGGCCCCTTATAGGACATCCTTGCTAAGGACCACTAAAGACATAGATCCAAATTTTTTGTAGACCTCCAAATAGTATCATAGATTATTTTATGTTTCATATATACACAACATTTTTTGTATTTATTTTATTTTTAATACTAGATTTATGTATTTTTGTTTAATATCTATTGGTGCTCCTTGTTTTTATTTTATTTTAATGATTTAAATATGAAATAATAGTTGTTCATTTGACTTTATTAAGGTTTTTTACGAGTTAGTATTAGTTATTTAACTTGTTCTTAAGTTTTCACTAGTTAGTATGAAAGAAATTGAGCTTGCGAGAGTTTCCTTACCTAGGAATTTGAGTGAAGTTTTGTTTTATTGTAGGTTAACCAAATAATATGCCTAATGTAAAGATATAAGAGGAGGCAAGAGAAATGATCAAGCAAACTATGTTACCAATATAACTAATATACTAAAATCCATTCATGCACGACTTTAAGTCATTAAACTAAATGATGGAGAGGATTGGTTGTGTTTAAGGATGTAAGGGAAGATGAAGGGGATAATAATTATGTGTGAGGAGGTTTCATTAATTCAATGTTGAGGAGAATGTCACCATATAAAACTATGATTTCTAATTAGCTTTGTGAATGTAGGGAGCATACCATACTTTAATTTCCAATGCTACTTAGGAAGTTTAAATCCAAAATATTTTAAGAATATATCATTAAACTAGATAAATAATGTAAAAATTTGAAGAAATAAATGATTTAACCATTTTTAAATTGATCACTACAAGGTTAAAATGGAACATGTCCTTATGACATAGCTATATTTAGAAGAGTTACATACAAAGTAACAAGTGTAAAATCACATAGCGATATCTCATGGTGACTTAACTCAACCATAAGTTTTTATTGATATATTATGCACCGTATTTATTAAAAGAGCTCCACAACCTTTTTATAAATAAAAATAACCATAGAAAAGTACATAGATAAATCTTAAAGTTCTATACATTCATACTAGTCATGTGGAAGATGAAACTAAGAGGGTATTTATGTATGTGAATGGTTTGTACATCTCAATTTAATATGATATTTAGTTTCTAACAATCATTTTATAAATGATGCCTACTAAATAGTTATAAAAATGTTATCTTTCTCATATACTATTGATAACATAAAGCAAAGAAAGAGTAGAAAGATAAAGCAATATGGTAGAAGGAAAATATTTGCACATAAGGATAGAACTAATTTTAGTGTACTATGTAAAATTGAAAGACAAAATAACTTGAAAAGAGATTAAAAGGAGAGGAAGGGAGGCTGTAGTATATTCAACACAATTTAAGCTTTAGATGTTAGCATGCAGGTCACCAAGTATTTGAGTGTCCATATATTATGTGAGATTAAGGTTGTATAGAGAAGCATGCATAGTGTTGGTACTCAAAATGCAGTTTTGAGGTACCATGTAAAACGCTTGCTAAAGTGCTCCTTTTGGTCCAAAATGCACATGTGAAAAGGGTGTCTTCGGGTCCTGTAATGAGTGGAGAATGATTTGATACCTTGTTTACGTCCCATTGTTTCAAATTGAGCTTTCATTTCGCATATTGAAATGGGTTTGTATCAGTTCGTTCTAGGAGATCCTGAATGCAGAAATTGCTAAGTATGAAGGTCACTGGGAAGGGGTACTTTGTCAGCTTGTAATTTGCACCCTGGAGATCCTAATCTCAATCTGTTTGTGTCCCTGTGATCTATGCATAAAATACTTCAATGCTCCAAGATTTTGGGTCTTGACCAATCCATTTGTTAGCTTTTCCAAGCCCATTCTGTTTGCAAAAATTGAAAACTGCCTAGTTGTTCTGAATTGCAAAATCCCAGGAGTCAACTTTGCCTGCTTATAACTTTTGACCGGTCAAGCCTAATGTTGAAATTCTTGTTGCCCTGTGCTATAAACATAAAATACTATCTCCAGTCCTAGTTGGAGCTTCCTACCAATCCACCTTCTCAGTTTTTGAAGCTGATTCCATTTGCAATTTTTAGTACTTTTCTACATATCCTGAGTTTACTTCTGCAAGTACCTATTTTCTGTGAGCTATATCTTTTGTTTGAAAGATGCCCAGATCGAATTAGTTGTGGATTTAGGTTGTAGACATCTTAATGTACTTGCATGCCGGTTTGTGGCTCCTCTGGGGCCCGTTTGCTATTTTTACCAGGATGGTTGCAGTTGCAGTTTATTGTTTTCTAATGTTGGATATAACAAAACAGAGTGAACAGAGTAAATAGAGTATATATTAATGCCAAATTGTTTGATTTATAGAGAGCTGCCAAATGTTCAGAATATCTCAATATACTTCTATATCAGACTAAACATCAAAACATTCCCTTTTGTTTTCAAAATATTCTTCCTAAAGAAAGTTCTCAAATTGCTCGAATTTCATCTGATTGATAGAAACGTCAGAGAAAAATAGAATATAATAAACTGCATTAAGTAAGGTGGTTGGCGGATTGAAAAAGATGCTGGTCGCATGATTGCATGAATAAAATAATGCTCATGCGATCATGCGACAAGAGCATTAGAGGGGACCCACACGCATTGGCTATGATAGCAAAAGTTTTAAGGTTGTCGCATGATCGCATAAACCAAATAAGAGTTATGTGATCATGCGAAAAGGTGAAAGGAGAGGGCCCCACACAAAAAACAAGCCTGTGAATATGCGCAGACTGAAAACAAAAATGGTGGGCATTTATTGAGGTCGCATGATCGCAAGAGAGGAGAGAGAAGCCTCACGATCATGTGACAAGGCATTGAGAAGGCTTGCAGAAGGTGGGGAAGGTCAATGACAGGGCAGAGAAGGCTGGTCACATGATCGCAAGACCAGCAATACTATCTTGCGATCATGCGACAAGGCAGTGAGAAGGCTGCATGTATGTGGAGAGTGACCAGCATTTTAAAAAAGAAAAGGAGAGTTGTTTGCATTCATGCGTAGAGCATATGATTGAAGATTGCAGCCAGTTAACAAAAATAGTGGGTGTACCATGCCTCAAACTGAATAGATATCCACAAACAGAATCTTTTCCCTCCCTGTATGGATCATACAATGTATTGAAGAAAAGTGGCGTTGATGAATATAGCGAGTTTTTATGTGCTGCTCGAGTGCATTCATGTCCTTCTTTAATGTGGGTGTAGGTAGTGAATCAATGGAGGAGGCACTATCTTGTGTGCCTTGCATGATATATGTTCATGCCAGCGCCCAATAAACTATTTGTGTGAGACGTGTTTGGAGACTGTCTACGCATGAGTAATAGGAGATACTAGTTCCAAGGGATGTGAGACTCACGCCTAGTATTAGACAAACTAGCGCCAAAATGCCAAGTTGAAGTCTTGTGCAAAAAATGCTAGTGGCTGCCATGCCATCAGAGGTGGTTTGCGCATGAACTTAAGAGGCATGATTGAAAGTCTTGGTCTCCCCATGGTGATAATTCGTTTGAAAAAAGAGTATAGATAGCCGTATTAACTACAGTCAAGGTGACTGGACATCTTCCGAAGTGTGCAGGATATCATATGTGGCAAGTGCATTGATAGTCCCAGTAAGATTGGAGACTCGAATCTTTAAAATATAGGTACGCTGTTGAATAAACCCCACATGCCAGTCAAAAGAAGGCTAGCATTGGCGTGAGGACTGTTTGCTTGCTTAGAATTCAGAGCTATACATAACATTTTGTGAGCTGCAAGCCCAAATTAGAAGTGATACCAAACTATCATAGTGTGAGCTAGAGTTTCAAATTGAGAAAGGATTCCTCAGCGGATATATTTTGACAATGGGTAATTGCAAAGATTAAGAATTTGCTCCAATTTTATAGGAATGAAATGGAGAATTTGATCGTAAAGTTCCCTGGGCAAGTTATGAGGAGGCTGCATGTGAGGATAAGATCTCATGCAATGTTGAAGACTTCACGCAAACTGCAAAGGGGTATATGATGGGTGCGCTCCAAATAGATGTCTATACATATCAAAGCCAGGGTGACTTGCGCGAGTTTGGGAGAATGGAGGCCCGCGAGCAGTAGGAGGGTGTGTTCTTTGTTTTTCCTCTATAACAAGTATATCCCACATTCATTCAGGATATGAAATTTGTAATGTTCATAACCAACAACACTCCGAAGCAATGTAAACAAAGCACCACGGAGGATCTCGGTGGGCCCGTTTGATTGGAGGGATGCTATGCACAGTGGGCCCCTAATTTTGACGTGAAAATATGTATGAAGGCTTTAAAATGCGAAATGCAATAGTCCCACATTCATGAGGAAATAGGTATAAGAGATGTTTAAATCCAAACACACAAACATATGAAGTAAATCGAAATGGAGGAAGCTCTCCCTATGTAATCTTGTGCGGCCGCCTCAGTTTCCATGCCCGCACCCAGATGGAAGTGAATTTTGCAGAGTGGTCGCATGATCACATGGGCCATTTCTAGCCCATGCGATCATGCAACAAGCTGCCATGTGGCACTCTGGTGAGGTGGCAAATGAAGTGTTTCAAGTGCCTCAGTTTTCATGCCAGCGGGCCTAGGAAAGAAATTTTGTGACAGAGAGAAGGTTTCGGAGAATGGACACACATTAATGGTGGTCACATGATCTCATGGGCCATTTCTGGCCCATGCGATCATGCGCCAGGCTGACACGTGGCAGCTGGCCAGTGAAGTGACACCCAGGTCAGTGATGCAGGAGACATGTGGCAGTCAAAGTGGACACGTGGCAACCATTCGCTAGTTCAGAGGATTAAACCGGCGGTCAAACAAAGATTTCACGACTTAGCGATGGTGGTTTGTTGATTGCGTTCGCCAGTTCGCCAGTTAGTTGGCGGTTAACCCAAATAATCTAGAGAATCAGAGATAAGCTATTCGTCAGTTCTCCTAATTTCTAGTGGTTAGTCCATGACATTTAGAGAATTGGAGAATGGGCTTAGTCACCCATTCTCCAAATGGTAATCAGGGTTAAAGTCTTATTCCGCGATTCTGAGAATGGTTATTTCACCGAATCACCAGTGTTAACCGCGGTTAAAGACATCACTTGGAGATCACGCAAATGCACATGGTCGCTAGTTCTCCCAATCAGTGGGTTAACTGAGGTTTGTCTATGCATCCAGTCAGATGGTGACACATGGCGCACGATTGGAGCCCTGGGGAGATATAAGGATAAATAAAATATTTTTATAATAATATTTTATTTGTGCATATGGTCAATTCTCAAATTTGAAAATCAAATTTAAATGATAATTTTCTATAGTTTAGACTATAGAAGATTTTAATTTCTTCAAAATGTCATTTAGTGCACATTTTTACAGGCCAGGGCCTGATTTTTCAAACTGATGCTGGAGGGGCAATTTTTATCTAAAATATCAAGTATTATATACCATCGGAAAGGTCTCCACGTGAGGATTCCATTTTTGGGATCAATTTCAGTGTAGGTCTAACTGGTTTCACATTATTTGCAGTTGAACAAAATAGGGGGCCGGGAAGATATTTTGAAAATATCTATTTTGTTCAATCCGGTGATTCACAGTTTGTTTGAAGAGATGACAGGTGCTTTCCAGAGTTGATAGCAGGTTCCATTTCCAGTTTGAAGGCAGATGATTCATCCTATGAGCAGATGAGAGAAAGACAAGTGTCACTTTGTAGTGCCTCCTGAATTTCCTCTTGGCCTTCTTATTTTGAATTCTGAGGGGGGTCAAGGGTTCCAATTTTGGAAGAACTTTGGTCTAGGTTCCAGATTCTAGGTAAACATCCATTGAATGGCTCCAGGTCTGTGGTGATTCCAGCAGGGGGTTCTCCAAGAGAAGGGTCCAAATGAAATTCCATTTTGGTTCATGATTGTCTAAGTGTAATGGTTTTCGTTCTTCATTTTATGTCATAGATTTAATACAAGTATTTGTAAATTTGATTGCAAATTGAAGTACATGTAAGGCATGTATGGTTTTCAGAGAATTGTCTTCATTGTATTGAGTTTCAATTTCAGTATGAATTCAGTGTTCAAGGGATATTGAGTTTGTCTTCTCCAAGGGAGAATGTATCTATTGAGTTTGTCTTCTCCAAGGGAGAATGTATCTATTTGTATTTGGATATCCTTCAAGGAAGGATTGTAAAATCCTTAAATGCAGATTGGAAATTAATCGGTGCTATGAATGTGTATGATTCTTCATATTGAGAAATGGAAATGTATTAATGTAAGGCATTAATGCAGGGATATTAATAAATGAAACATGGTTTGTAGTTTGGGTTTATATTTACTAGTTTTGACTCCATGCCCGGATTGAAGGCACTGATCTTTATTGTTAGAAGTCATTTGCCAAACAAGCATCAATTTAATCAATCAACTTTCCCTTTCTGTTGATGAGTTTGAAAGATAGATTGAGCATGTGGGTAGGCTTCCCATAACAGAGATTCATCTCAATTATGAATCATGTTGCAGGACATATTTATTCTATTTAATCCATTAGTGAATCTGCTTATTAGGTGTTTGTATTAGCTCATATCAGTTTGCATAAGCAGAGAAGTAAGGTACAACTGCCTGGGTTTGTGGAGCCTGAAGTGAAGAAGGATTCCATCCTTGTCAATTAGCACTTCTCTTGCCAGGAAAAGAACATCAAAAGGGAGAGATCAGGTTATGGTCTAGTTATTTACCAATGCAAGAAAAACAACTAACACATAGTTGCATAGGCTAGAAATGAGGAGGTGAGAAATGAAGTTGATAATAAAAATGTAAAGGCTATGGTGAACCTAATTATGCACAAGATTCTCTTAAAATATGTGCATGGTGATAAGGAAACATGCTTAAGGAAAAATCTCTTCTATACTTAGTACAAGCTATGAGTAAAGTGTCACACATTAATAAAAAAATGAGACATCATAAACAATTTCATGTTTCTAGAGATGATACGTAAAGTGGTGTTGAATATTTTCACAAATTATATGCACACAAAGTATCCTTGTTATAGAAGGGACAACCCATTGTGACATAAAACTTTTCATGTCTATCTTATATGATTGATGCAATCCTAATGGATAATCATTAAGCAATGCATGATGGATTTAAGAGTAAATTTAGTATCAAGAAATATGAGTAGAAGTTTGAGTTAATTCTCATGAAGATAGAGTAAAAATGTATACATAGAAGAGAAATGTCACATTGTTTGGAGTTTTGTAATGTTACTATGCATTAGTAATCAAGTATACATAGATGGAAATCTTAAAATATGAGGACAAAAAAATAATTGTATCTCTCAAGGAGTTTGTATATATAATCAGTGCAATAATGCTATGTGGACTATTATTAATACACATCTCATACTACATATATCTGATTTTTAATTTTAATTTTCAAAACAAGGCCCCACACAGAATGAATCCTAATATGATTGTGAAATTGAATAAGTGTGTTAAATAACTAGTATAACAAGGTTATATATAGGAAATCATTCAATTCCTTGCATGTTTTTAAAGTAATCATGTTGAATAAGGATAAAAAAATGAATGATGTGCATTTACTTTTGCACAATCAACAAGATCACTATTAATTATAGGGATCTATTTATACGTGTGTGTGACATAATGAAATATACTAGTGGCATGTAATACTTTTCCGAGATAGATATCAAGAAAGTATAGGATGATATCAATATAAAAGAAGAAAATGGGTAGAATATTAAAATTTATTCAATGGAGACATACATCATTGAATGGTAATGCTAATTAGGATAATAAATTTCCCAAAAACATTTCTCAGGTTGATGAATAAGGTTTTAGGGATATTTATATTTGTAACCTTGAAATCATATATATCAATAATATTTTAGTGCTAAAAAATGTGTGAGGAACATATTGTATTCACAATAGGTGTTGGTGCAACTAAGGAAATAAGACATCAATATCAATTTGAATAAGTGCATTTTTCTAAGAAAATATATATAATTAAGGTTCGTTAAATAAAAAAGAAGGCCTAAGATGGAAACATAGAAGGTTCATGCAATCATTGAGCTTCCACAACCAATTAGTGTAACTAAGGCTAGAATTATCTATGTGTTGGATAGCTTATAATATAAGTTCTTGAGAAGATTATGTGGAATATGGATAGCATTGACACATTTCATGTAAAAGGGAGGGTTTGAGTATATGACTATTTCTACTAATAATATCATTATCTTGAAGGAGAGGGAGACGTAGAATCCTATGCTAGCACATCTAAAATTTTAAAAATCATTCCAAGTTGAATTTGATGATAGAAAAATGATAATTGATGTCATTTTGAGTTAGGAGGGTAGATTGATCACTTAATTGAGTGAGAAGTCAAATTCAAATAAAACAAAGTAATTTTCTATAATTAAGAATTATATTTCATAGTGTAGGATTTATGCAATAGATTCATTATTGTCTCTGGAATGAGTTTGTGTTATACACCAACCACTAGTTGGTGAATTTCAAATAGTTAGGGAAAAATCAATCAAAAATATGTGACGTGGGTAAAATTTTTCCAGGGTCACTTTTTTATGTTAAATAACCATTCACATAAAATTAATGAGATTTTAAATCACTTAGTCATATGATGTATTCAATATTATTATAAATTGAAGTAGAGTTTGTAGGTGCGGAGATGATGATGGATTTGTGGTGTATAAATCTAAATGTCATATATTCATTACATAAATTCATGGATTGATATGACATATAAATATGCATTCAAGGAGTACTATAGATAGGGAAAAATCTTTAAAGAATAAATGTGTGCATCCCATAAAGTTCAATAAGGGATAAACTTATTAAAGAGTTGCATTTTGGTTCTTGGAGGATACTTTGAAATTGGAAAAAAATATTTTATATTGGAGGAGAGCTCTCATTAGTTGAGTTTTCATTAAATTTTGAAGACGCTTGTTGAGAATTGCACAATTTCCTAAGTAGCAAAAGAGTGACACAAAGTATTAGGATCTATAAGCCATTTTGCATGTTATATAAACCTTGAGAGGATTGTCCACAGATTATATCCTTTTATTACCAAGTACAAAAAGAGCTAATGATCCATCCTCAAAATATTTAAACCATTTTAAAAAATGGTCCATTTTATTTCTTGTCAAAATTTGAATAAAACATATAGGATTTCAAATATTATTTTTTAAGTTTGTAGTTACATGGGTTACCACAAAACATTACAATTAATTGATATACAAGATCTCTTAGGTGCTTATAACACACACAATGGAGGCAATCATGTACACATCTCAATTATAGTTCTATATATTATCTACATATGGATATAAAGATATATGTTTTCTTTTAGAGTTTTGCTAATATACTTATACACTTGGTTAGGAGAGAAGCATATGTAGTCGAATTTTTTGTTGGTAGAAAAATATGTACATACAAATTCCACCTAAGCATAACTTGTATTCTTTTTTTGCTAGATCTTATAGCTACTTCTTTACCTATGAATAAAGGTCCTTTATGTGGTACAAATTCCTTGGCACATTTCATTGTCAATCTCCTCCACTAAAACCTATACCAATAGGATCTATATGTAAAAAAAAGGTTTTGAGAGGTCATTTGAGATATATTTACTAAACCAGTTTTCTACCCTCTGAGCTCCCAAACTTGTTTGCACCCAAAATGACATTTGCTTCTAATTTCCCCTCATGAAATGTCTTCCCATTTCCACTATGATTCACCCCCATTTTGAGCCCATCACCATCATTTGAGAACCCTTGGAAGCTACTACCTCAACTATTTTGCATATGATTGAGCCTTTTCATTAGATACAAGGGAGTTCTATGTAATTTTAATCATGATTACTTGGGGCATGCCATATAAATAACCTTCTCTCTTATTGATAATTAAAGGGACTAAAAATATATGTAAAAACATTGTAAGTGTCTAAATATCATAATTATTGTGTCACTTCATCCATGGAAATGTCCTTTTGATGAGTTAATAAATATTTAATTAATTCATCTTAGTCTTATTATCAAGTAACATAAATACATACATACCTACATACATACATACATACATACATGCATGCATGCATGCATAGGTAGGTAGGTACGTATGTACACACGTGTGTGTTCTTTTAATTTATCACTTTACAATAAATTATGTATATAAATACATAATTTATTTTATTAGAAAATTATTGATTTTTAAACATTTATTTTTAATAGTTCTATGGATGGTTCAAAATAATTAGATCGACAATTATATTACAACAATGAGAAAAAATTAATTATAAAAATACTATACTCACAATGTAATTTATATAACTTTAAATAAATTAATACTAATTTTATTATAATGCTATTACTTGAAATGTTCAATAATATTATATGAAACTTAAGAGATGAATATAAAAGAACTCTTTAATAGTTTTAAAATGGATCCTTAGTCAATATATAGTTGAATACTTAAATATAAAATGGGTTAGAATCTAACAACATTTTTAAATCAATGTAGTATTAAGTGATTATAGTTTGAAGAACTTAAATGTATTGTTTAAGTCCATTCTAGGATAAAAATGAGATTTCCAAATTACAATATGAAAACATCAATTACTACAACATAAGTTTGAAAGAATTCTACTTTTTTTAAAAAAATATATTATAGATCGTTTATAAACCTTGTGCTCATTCAAGCAACAACATGATTGACCAAGAGTCACAACTTAGAATTTCACAAAGATGTCCCTTTTGAGATTTGAACTAGGGTCTCCACAATGCAAACTCATTGCTTCAACCAACTAAGCTAAACCCCTTATTTTTCTTAATGTGTTATGATGTGATAAAATATTCAAACATCTTTTCTATCAATAAAGTTCTATTATCCTTTTAAACCTTGATTAAATCAAAACATCTCATCAAGACTTAAATGAGATGGTTCAACTAGTCTAATTAATATAAATATGTTGTGATGATTATTCATTCAAAGTTGCCCTTTAAATGTCAATGCATACTTTATTTTAAACATTAAATATACACAACAACTCTTTAGAACCTTTATAGTCCAAACAAAATTTTCTCTTTCATATGATACAATATTTTCAAACTTTTACTTATATTCTAAAATAATAATACTTAAATATATTGATGCAACATCAAATTTAATCCTTACTTAAAAATCTAGCCTATTAAACAATTATAGTTGTTTAAATCTAGGCTTTTTATCAAATATCTTTTGATGAACAAAACAAAACAACTTTAATTTACATTTCAAATATAATTTTATTCTAATGACTTTTTTAAAGAAGAAAACTAATATGACATGTCTTTTCAAACAGAGTATTTAAACATATTAATACCAAACATCAAATTTAATCCTTAAGAATCTCTCCTATTAAACAATGTTTTTTTTTCCAATTCAACTTTTTCCTCGAATACTTTTCCCTCTTGCTTTTCCAAAAGGAAACTAATGCATTAACATCTTTTCAACAAGAATATATAAACACTCATTCATTAATGAAAAGCAAAATCTTTTTACCTCCCATCCGTAAGGTGGGTTCAGTAAACATTAATGTGAGATATTGTTATTATTTTTGTTGGTAAGAGAAAGTTGTCGTGTTGAGAAGGAATGGTGATGCAAGCAGCATTTGGACAGCTAGAAAGTATAAATTGTCCTGCTTAAAGGAGGCTTCTTAGTTGAAAGCAGTGGTTGTAGAGCACACGAATTTTAAGCCCTGACAAAGTGGTCCCAATGTTCCTCCAAACAAGAATGCATAATTCATTATTTTAGTCAATGGAAAAAAACAAAGGAACTTTTAGTTAAGGTCCGTGCCCTAAAAAGTTTTGGAACCAAGAACAAAGTACAAGCACATTAATACATTTGATAGAACCATACATTACATATGGCACTCCTAAGTTCTTCTTTTTCAAATGGCAATAGGTACTACCTATGCAATGTTAAGCTATTCAGATCAATTGGATGAGTACTATGACATCAAATGTACATGAGGGTATAAATTTGTATATTTATATTATTTTTATTGGGTTTTATTTTTATTTTGATGAGATGTTTTGGTACATGTATATAGTGGTTGACACTAATAATATATATATATGGCAATATAAATTTGTAAGAGTAAAATTTGTATATTCATAATATTTGTATTGAATTTTGTCTTTCTATTGAGGGAGTGTTTTAGTTCATGTATATATTGACTATACAATGTTATTTTTAATTTCTTCAATAAAAAGGAAAAAAAGTACATGATTCTAGAAAATTGCAAGGGTGATTTTGTATATTCATATTATTTTTATTGGATTTTGTCTTTATATTGAAGGAATGTTTTGGTATTTAACTTCTTCAATAAAAAATTTAAAAAGTACATGATGGTATAAAATTGCAAGGGTGAATTTGTATATTCGTATTATTTTTATTGGATTTTGTCTTTATTTTGAGGGAATGTTTTGGTATCTGTATATGTTAACTTATGTTGACTGATAACAATTATCATATGAAGTTGAACTCATTCATCAACCTGAGAAATGTTTTTGGGTAGAAATTGTATATTTACATCATTTTTATTGGGTTTTGTTTTTATTTTGATGAGATGTTTTGGTACATGTATATATTGGTTGACACTAATAAAAAATATATATATGACAATATAAATTTGTAAGAGTAAAATTTGTATATTCATAATATTTGTATTGAATTTTGTCTTTATATTGAGGGAGTGTTTTAGTTCATATATATATATATTGATTGATAGTGCAATGTTATTTTTAACTTCTTCAATAAAAAGAAAAAAAAGTACATTATGGTATAAAATTGCAAGGGTGATTTTGTATATTCATATTATTTTTATTGGGTTTTGTCTTTTATATTGAGGGAATGTTTTGGTATATGTATATGTTGACCTATGGCAAGTATCATGTGAAGTTGAGCTCATTCTTTTGGTTTTTAGCTATTTCTCTTTCTATATAGATGTACATATTTATCCCCTAACTTTACCTGTATATGTATATATTCTAGTGCATTCACTTTATCTTTGCACTTATTAAACTTACCTACACACCTAGCTCATTGTAATTGTTGTCAAAATTATTACCTATTGAGGGCTATTTTTTGTGGTCAAGCATAGTGTCATGTGAAGTTTAGCTCATTCTTCTGGTCTTTAGCTATTTTTGTCTCTATATAGATGTGCACATTTAACCCCTAACTTATCTTTATATGCATATAATCTAGTACATTCACTTTAGCGTTGCATTTACTGCACCTATTTATAAACCTAATCCATTATAATTGTTGTCTTACCGGATTCAATCATTTTTTATTGAGGGCCACTTTTTGTGGTTAGAAACTTGATCCTTGCCTTTTCAAAATTAAACTTAAAATTCTAACCAATTGATACCTTTTATTATTCTACCTTGAGTAAACTAAGTACACATTTTATAAATTAAATGCATTCATGAACATTCATTGCTCATCATATAACACCCTCTTATATTTTCTCATCCTAGAGTGTTAAAGGAACAATTAACACCAAAACATTTACATTTGGTGCATATTAAAAGGAGTAACAAAATTGCATGCATCATTCTAGGGTTCTTGCCTATTTCTTTAGACCTTGTACACACATTTTCATGAGCTAAACTAGGAGAATATGTCATTTACTGGCCCATTAACATATTAGACTTAATAGGAGATCCCACAAGTGCTAAAGAGTCATTATGCTTAGGCAATTTGAATCTTCATTGAGGTGAATCAAGATGAGAATCCCTCATAATTTTAGGGAAGAGTACAGTAAAGGGAACCAAGGCTACACTCAATGACTTAGCTAGGGGAAGAAAAACTTTAGGAGGAAAGGTCATGAGATTTAGCACAATAAATTTTAGAGTGTTCTCTCACACTATGATTTCTCTTATTATAACTCAAACTCACATGGGTGAAGGTTTTTGATGACTCAACATAAGATCTTTTTCTTCCTTCTCTATAGGAATAGAAGAAACATCATTAGTTTGAGAGATGGAGGATGTTGGTGTTGGAAGTTGGTTTTTTCATTGATGTTGACCCTTTTCTTAATGTTATATGATGATATATTTCATTATCATTGGAGATCTTTGGAAATATTTGTTGTAATATAGTGATATGGATCAATATTATGAACCAGAAAAGATAGAAATTATTTAGAGAGTGCTGATGTCGTAGTATGCAGCTTAGATAATCTAGGTGATTAATAGATGAAGGTATTCTTTACAATGGATGTAATTGTAATACCCCAAAAATGGGCTATAGGTTAATTAACCTCCCATATCAACACATTCGAACGAAATCGACATTAAAGTCCTAACCAAAGGCACATCTGAACATCATCGAATCCTAATTGATTATCATAAATTCTGCATTGGGGAATATTTCTAGCAATATTCCTATTTATGATAATTATTTTTAATTTAATAATTATTTGGCGATAAATCTGATTTATCCTAAAGTTTGATTAATTGAATATTAATTAATTAGATTTAATTCTGCCACTTAATTATTTAATTGAAGTTAATTCTAATTATTCCTAAATTGTATTATTTAATTTTGATAATAAATCCAAAATCCTACGAATAATTGATTAAATTCTTATTTAATTAATTAAAGCAAGTTGTCAATTTTTAATAATATTATTTTTGAATAAAAGTTTGAAAAATAATTGTTTAACCCATAAATCAATTGTTTTATTTTTCAAAATCAGTTAAGCTGGAAATAAATCACTTTATTATTAAATTAATTCATAAATAAAACATGCACAATCAAAAAAGCAGACAACTATCAATTATCAATTAAAGCTAAACTCTATTTTGATTTGAACTCTGCTTTTGCATGTTTTTGTGAGTTAATTATCCTTTATTTACAAATAACTCAAAAATCAACCTGAGTTATTTTAGTGATTTATGGCTTTCTTTCATGCATCCTCAAAGCTTTAGATTTCTACAAATTAAGGCCTCAGCTCTTCAATTTCATATCTCATAATTTTGCAAACTTATGCTAACGAATTGCTATCTGGAGAATCGAAGCTTCTTTGTGAATCAACCACATTTTGTGAGATCACTTTTGTTTTCATATCATTTCTTAGCTCAGTTTGCATATCAGTTTTTCATATCATTATTAGCATAGATTCATATCAAGTTTCATTATCTTATTTGCACAGAAAAACAAAAGAAAATAGATTAATTGCATTCATTTCATATCTAGATTTTGCATTCAAATCCTTCATTTAGGTGTCGTCGAGGTCACTGATCTCGGTATAATCTGAGAATACATACTCGCATCTACTAGAAGGTAGTAAATCGCCTGGTTAGTTTAGTTTTCATTTATTGCATGATTTTGATTTCAACTAAGCTCTAATGTTTTACTGAAGTGTTGTGTCTATAGATTAGGTACAAAATTCACACACACATTTTTGGCACCCACCATGGGCAACCCACCTTTACATGCTGATTTTAGTTTTTTTTTTGGAGCTAACTCCCTTGTGCAAATTTACTTGGAGACTAAAACCTTAAATTTTCAAAAATTTAATTTTATCTCCCAAACGACTTGGATTTCTGGTTTAAAATTATTTTTGCAGTTGGAGACATATCAGGGAAGCTTCGATAAAAAATTCAAAATTTTCTGAGATGTTTTGAATTTTTAATAATTTTTTTTTGATTTTTCATAAATAATTTATTTTCGGCGCAAATCATCATTTTTTTGAAAATTTTTACATTTTTGAAAATCTCTTCAAATTATACAAGGGGTCCATTCTTTGTGTTTTAAATTTGGATGCAATATAATAGCTCAAATAGTCAATTTACAAAAATTGGTCTGTTTTGGTAAAATGGGTCTCTAGGGCACAAATGAAGAGATTTTTCTAAAATTTTTACATTTTTGGAAAGCTCTCTATTTTTTAGTAGGGGTCTCTATTTTTCATTTCTATTTTTGTAGCCAAAATCATATCAAAAAAATTAGATCTTGTTGACTAGGTCAAGTGCAAAAAAAATTAAATTTTTGTGATGGGTATGCACTTATTTTTCATATGATTCAATGCATGATATGAGTTGTCATTTGGATCATTTGCTAGTTATTATTGCTCCTAACAATTGGTTTTCAGATCTAACCCTAGGGTTTTCATAAGTTGAATATACCTTGCATATCTTGTTTGCTTGTTTGCTTGTTGGCTTGTTGGAGAGTACATGGCTTGCTTGCATGGAAAAGCTCAACAAAAATTGCTAAAATAGGTAAAATATACTAAGTGCATTATGAGGAACTTAGGTATTATATTACATCTGATAACACTTCATTTTGGGACATAAAACAAACTCTCTTGTGTCAAGCTTGTGTGACTTTTCTTGCTTTCATATCACAGACTTCATTTTGGGCTATAAAAAAGAACATAGATTTTCTTTTCGCATATCTGTTACACATAGTAAATAGGCCCTATGAACACTATTTGTGGTTCTTGAGAGAGTGAGTTTCCAGCGAAACTCTTCTCAATGAAGGAACCCTTGTAGGTAGGGAGGTTACTGAGAGAGTCTCACGTTCTACTAGATTCATGTGTCTTCAACTTTTGATCGATGCATTCTCTCTCCGGAGAGGTTGATAGATCATAAGGGGTTGATGTCATAAATATTTGTGAGATAATCTTAGTCTTAGCGCATCGAATTCATCTATCTACTTTGTTTTGGCGAAGTGAAGAGGCTAGGGGATTATGCTCTACTTCCTTTTTGGATAGTACCAGAAACCCAGATCCTTGAATCTGATCTAGTCTCCATGTGGTATATCTTGTGAGTCACCTTTAGAGAGGGTTAACTGTAGTGGACATTCCCTTAATTGGGTCAACCACATTGACGGAACCTCAAGCGGTAATAGCCATTTTCGCCATGGTAGTGACAATCGCTATATAAATGTCCTGTTGAAAGAAATCTCCACAGGTGTGGTCTCTTGTTGGGCTGTTAGATCTCCCTAGCAGATCTTGAAGATTAAGTTCTTGGACTGTGTCAAAACCCCGGTGCACCTAGATTGGAGTTCACCCTCTTGGATCATAAAAGTTGCAGAGTTAGACCATTACTAAAAACCCTAGTGAGGCCAAATTTTTATTTTCTAGGAATATGTGCGTTATTACAAAACTTTTTGGAACATACATAAGTAGCACTCTAAGGGATTAGCACATTCAGTCACTTGATTGTTCATGCATAGGGTTGCTTTGTCCCCTGTTCATTGTTTTCAAATGTGCTTGAAATCACTTGCTTGCTATTTTGCGTGCCTGTTTATCTATCTGGTTACTAAGAACAAATCAATCCAGTACAATCTTCAAATCTAGATACACATTTTTGTGAACAATTTGAAACTAAAAACCTAAAATTTGCAAAATTTGAAGCAAAATCCTTTTTGGTGTCAAAAGTCATCCTAAAATTTCAAAACTCATATCAAAGCCAAAGTCAAAGTTGTTAGAACGTTGTCAGAACTATCAGAATCTAGTTTTTACAACCTATTTCCAGAATCTGTCAAACAAATCACTGTGTCAGGAACAGAGTAGCAACTATTGAAAATTCAATCATTTTCCTAGAGTGGCCTTTTGAATCTGATTTAGCCTTCTGTTTTATTGATTTGAGTCTTTTTCATCTTGTGTCAAAACCTTGTCATAACTATCAATATTCAATCAATCATCAAAATGGCTAAGTGTTGTGAACTCATGTTTGCTATCTTTTGGGAATCTACCCATACATCCAGGGCATAGTTTCCTTCATTTACGTCTAATCCAAGCTTCAATCAATCAAACCTTGATAAGGTTATGTCATTTGATCTTCTTGAATCAGATCTTTCTTCAGTTGTCTTCATCATATTCTTTTGTTTCACCCAAGGTTAATGGTGGAAACTAGAGCTTCCTCACACAAGAAATCAAGAAAAGCATCTCATACCTTACCTTTGACTCATATCTAGGGTCCAACTCTTGAACAACTCTACAATTTTGGTCTTTACGAAGATGACGGTCTTGGCAACTTTCGATTAAAAACTGGTTACATTCCTCCCTCCATCAATTCAAGGAGTCAATCAACAAACTCTACATCAATCTATTTCAGGGAGTCCTAAAACTCCTAACATGTCTCAAAGAATCAGTACACACGAGGAAGAAACTCTAATCACTGCTATGATGAAATAGATGCACACTATGCAAGTCAAACTTAAAAAACTTGAGAAAGAAAAGGAACCTAAGGAGTTCTCCATGGAGGCTCTATGCCCTTTTCCATTTGATAAAGACTTGTACATGTCACCATGCCCTTAGACAGAATATGAGCAACGTGATAATCTTTTTGATACTTCTTCCATGGAGAGTGACACACCCATCTTTGAAGACTATGATGACTATGATGAGGGACAATATAGTGATACCTATGACACCTCTATTCCTAATAGTCCTCCTCGCCGTGTGCTCGTGCTTACTGGCAATGGGATGTCACATTGGATAGATCGTGAGGGTGATCCATATGATTCTAATTTTAAAAGAGACTTTGATGATTTCTATGAACAATACCTAGATGATACATCTACTTCTATTGAGGATGAGAAAGCTTACCATGCTGATTATAAACATGCATACTACAAGGATCTCTCCTCTAAGAACTCTTATGCTGAAAATAAAGATTATACTCTCAAGAAAGATCATGTTAATGCTGAACCTTTGTCTTGTGATGGTTCCCTTCCATCCCCTACTTCCTCCAATACCCATACATTTCCTAAAGCTTCTGAATCTTTCAAATCTTTCACAAATCCTTCATCCAAAAAAAGTTCTAATACTTTTCATGCAGTTCCCTATAGTTATCCTCAAGGGCTACCCCTTAAAGAAACTCAAGCTAACCTTCACTCGGCTGCAAATACTTTAAATAATGCTAAACCCAAAGAGCCTAAGCCTTTATATGCTATAATGCTTACTCCAGCTAGTCCTTCCCCATCTCCTCCAAAGTCTTCTATACAATTGCAGCATGATCCCTTGTCCTTAGAAGTGGCTCCATGTGAAGAGGACTCTAAAAATGATAAAGAAAAGAACATAAAGAAAGATCAAGATCAAGAACCCTCCATGTCATCCAATCCTTTTCATGATGTCTCTTATTTTCTTTAGGATTCTTTTGATCCTCCATGCCCTTTCTCATGCATTCCACCATGTCTTAAGTCTTGTCCTAAGCAAGATCAAGCTACTACTTACACTGTTGAGTTTATTGACAATCAAAATAACCTTACCCCACTTCTGCTTTCCAAAGATGATACTTCCATTAAGATTGGTAAAAATGGTGTTGTTACTTTCAATGTTAATCCTATTGAAAATCAAGAGAAAAATTATGTGTTTATGCTATCCAAAGATTCTTGTCAAGATCAAAGTCTTCCATCTTCTTATTCTACCACTTCATGTTCATTTCCACTTTCTACTCTTCCTAAGTCTTTGCAAGCTCTAAACAATCCTATCAAAGAATTTGCTCCTATTCAAGCTGTTCATACTCCTATTGAAAATCCTAATGCTTATTCTAAAGATGCTGATGTCCTTGTTTGTCATATAGATGTTGATGAACTTGTTGATTATCCTTTTGCATCTTCCACTTCCATCCTTGGACCTCTTCCACCAATACTAAGGGCTTCACATCTACCTTCCATCTTGGGTCCTTATGTCCTTTCACTTTCCCCTCCTAACTCTCCTAATTCATCATCCATCTTGGGTCCTTACGTCTCTCCATCTCCCATCTTTCCTCAAGATCAACATAGATGCATACCCTTGAATCCTTTTCATCCACCCACCCATTTAAACTAGTCATATCCTCCTTCTTCCACAAGTCCCAAGTTCTTTGGAAGTAACTTGAATGTTCAATATAAGAAAAAGAAGCAATACAATAATCTATCAAAAAGAGAAGATCACCATGTCTCCTCTAATCGACATGGAGGCATAAAGTTAAAAGAGATATCTAAGAAGAAAACTACAAGACAACTATGGGTTCTAAAATCCATCATTGAAGATATTCTCTCTAAATCATCGAAAAGAAATGAAAATCCTACGGCTATATGGATTCCAAAGTCTCTCTTGAAAGAGTCTCATGTTGAACAAAAAGTGAAGTTGACATTCAAGCTTCCAAAGGCTTCCACTTCATCTTCTTTCAAAAACAATATTTCATTCCATGTGCCTAAACCGCAATCTCTGCTATCCATTTGCCATATTCCTTCATGTATTTCTTCATTCATGTTTCCTCCATCCTCTCCCCACCTTTCAAGGTGTGTGTTTATGTTGATCTTTCCTTCCTTTCCATCTACCCTTTCACAATCCTTCCATTCATTATCCTTCTACCTTCTATTCTTTTTCCTCATTTGCCTATTCCTCCTATTTTCCAACCTCACTCGCTTTACATAAAACCTTATCCTCCATTTTTCTCTTCCATCTTCCTTTCCCTATCAGTATCTTTGAGCATATCATTTTGAATCCTTGACATATCATGGTTTATCCTTTCAAGGAGCATTATTTAAAAAGCTTGCCTTCTTCCAAAAAAAATAAAAAAAAATTGAAAATGTGCCTTGGTGAAAACCTAGAAACAGGTGCCTTGGTAGCAAAAGTAAAGAGAAATAAATTTGTCCTATGGTGAAAACCACTCCCTTGTGGCACCTTGGATAAGTACCGTGATGAAAACTTGGCAATCAAGCATCATACGTAGTTCTTCTACATATTTCATCCATTCCATCTTCTCTCTTTGATCTTGACAATGTTGATCTATACATGAACATTTGGCTATTTTGTGAGCTATCTTACGATGATCTTGCTTTCATTCCATTCATGTTTAGCCTTCATATTTATTTTCCTCCATTCATTCTAGCTTTTCACCATCCTTTTCCCCTTTGGTCTTGATCTAATAATAAAAAAAGAGTAAAACACGATGCTATGAAGCCTCTTGACATGTCTACTCCTTTGGACTGCATCCTTTCCTGCTCTTGCATTATGATTTTGTGACTTATCCTATGCTGGCCTTTCATTGCTTGTCCAAATGTGCTTTACATGACAATTTTTCCCTAGCTTGGGTATTCTTGAGGAGTTTTCCCTTGAAGATTTCTTCCTTTCATTCTCCTTCATTCTCTTGTCTTCCATCTCTTCCACTAGCTTGCTAATCCCTCTTGTTCTCCACCTTGCTAGACATTGGGACTACATCATGTGATCTTGCTTAAGATTTCAATGCCCATTCTATCTAGGGGCATCCTTTGTACACACTGATTAGTACTTCCTATTGAGGTTGAAATCCCATCACTAAGAATCATAATGCATGGTCTAGTAACTGATGATGACTACAGAGTGTCTAGGTTGCAAGAACTTGAACTACTAGATGAGTGCAGACAAGAAGCGTATGATCATCTTAGAGTATATTAGAAAAGAATGTCTAGAGGCTAGAACAAGAAAATCAGACACAGAGAATTTCAAGTTGGTGATCTAGTTTTGAGAGAGAATCCTAAAAATCAATCACATCGAGATCTCAAGGGGAAGTTTGAACCCAATTGGATGGGTCCCTTTATTATCACTACTACTTTTGGCTCTAGAGCCTATCAAATCTCAACGACTGAAGGAGAACAGCTCTGAGAACCAATCAACATTCTCCATCTGAAGAAATTCTATGCCTAAGGCATTCAGTGTATGGTAAAATATCCTAAAAAATTTTAAAAATTGGAAAAAGTCCTAAAAAAAATGAACATCTTGGTGAAAACCTAGCAATAGGCACCTTGATGATTCACAAAAAAATAAAAAAATATCAAAAATACAAAAAAATTGAAAAAATCAAAAGTACAAAAAAATTGGAAAAAATGAAATATACAAATGTAGACTAGGATTTGTGAGTGCACCTAAACCTGTTTTGAAGGCCAAAGACAAACAAACGTCATAGCATATAATCAAATCAAGTTTAATGGTTAGCAAACTAAAATCAAAGCCACCTCAGTTTAAGCTTAAAACGGATGCGCCCATGCACCGTTTGATATGCTTAGATATAGAGGGATGTGGGTGTGCAAACTCAAGCACTTGGAGCATGCAAAATATGATGATTTGAGGATCAAGAAGACCCAAAATGACACAAAATAGGTATGAGGAACCTATTTTGCCTCAAAGGCCTCAAGAACACACAAATATGCAAAGCTAAATGAAAGAACTAAGATTAAAACAAGAAATGAATCTATGTTAATCCATTAAGGCTAATTTAGATGTGATTTAAGCTTGAAAATGATCTAAAATGAAGAGTTTATGCTTATGCTAGAATGAAAATGACATTATAACTTTGCTATTTGAGTTTGAGAGTTGAGAGATGATTTGCCTTAGGAAGTGAGGGTATTTATAGGATTTCTAAGGCTTGGGGTAGGAGGAATGAATGGCCAGGATTGAAATCCTTAAGAGAGGCCAAGATTCACTCAAAAGGAAGCACATGGATTGTGCTAGTTCTCAGCTAATCAGGAGGTGACACATGTCACAAGGTGAGTGGATGAAGGGAAGGGCAAAGAGGAGTCAACAAAGGGGGCTCCAAGCTCATAACTCTTCAATAAATGCTTGTAAGAGCAATGAATGGGCTTTAAGAGGCTTTGAAGACTTTGGGGAAGCAATAAATGCTTTGTGGTTGAGATATTTGGAAGGAAAGACTTTGATTTGGTTTAGGAAAGTCTTAAGCTTGGTTAGGATTGCACAAAGGTTTAAGGGTAGGATTAGGATTAGATTAGGACAAAGAAAAGGATTAGAATGGGTGAAGAGGGTGGATTTGAGAAGATTCTAGAAGAGTCTAGATTTCTCCTTGGAATAAAAGGTTATTCATTCCAAAAGCTTAAGTCTTAGGAATATTTATTAAAGTATTTTCAATAAATATGGAAATTAAATATTTAACCTTAATTAAATATTTAACCTTGGGATTAGGGTTAGGAAAGATGGGATTAGCCTTTTAATCGAAATTAAGAAGGGATTAGAAGATTTTGGAAGATGTTAGTGGTCTAGAGGAAATTGGCCAAGTTTGGGATAAAAAATAAATTAATTTATTTTTTGAAGGTTTTTGGGCAATTTATTAATTAAATAATTAATAAATTAGGGATAATGTCCAAATGACATTTTTAGGCTAGATTCTTTAATTAAAGATTTTTAATTAAGAGAGAGGGATTTAATGCCATAAAAATAAATTAATTAATTAAATAATTAATTAATTAATAAATGATGATGTCATCAAGGATTTTCAGAAAACAAAAATAATTTATTTTCTGAAGGATTTTTCGGTGTCTACATTTTGCCCCTCTTTGATGCGATGCCGCAAGTGGCATGGCGTCAAAGACAAGAAAACAAGATGCCGAGGCTAGAATCAGAAGAAGAGGGTATGACGCCCGGGTGGACTAGGAGAAAGAGAGATACATGCCCCGGTGGGACAAAATCATGGAAGATGCACCCAGTGGGACAAGGAGAAAGAGGGATTACGCCCTGGGACAGAGTGTGCCCGGCGGGACGAGGGAGGAAAGGCCTAGGAAGAAAGGAGAGATAAATAACCTCACTTCTAAGAACAAATATGGATGATATGCAAGATGAGATGGAAATGCAAGATGCAAGATGCAGCTATATGCAAAGATGCAAGATTAATCTATATGATAAATGCAAGGGACCAGATAGCTCCAAGTGCAAACGGGAGTGCACAGCCTAGATTTAATATAGCAATGCTAGAGACCTGCCAAGGATACTGGGATCACGAGGCCTTGTCACCAGTGTTGCATAGGACTGACGAGGACTGACGCTAAACAAACACACAGGGTTGCCCCAACATCACACATGAAGCGCAGAGGCGACATGGCGAAACCGATGCTGAAGGAACCACAAACACACAACTGACTCACAGGCAGAAGCGAAAGATCAAAAGACCTTGCCCCAGATTATCCGCACACGCAGCACACCGTGATATAATGAATCGTGGTGACCCTGGTGGGATAATGAGAAGCCAAAAAGATTTAACAAGACCCAAAGGACAAAAATCCAAGATCAAAATGATAACTCCAAAAAGACATCCTTTGCCAAGGAGAGAGATTAGGTTTGATTGATGATGGGAAGATTGGTCGGACAGGAGGAACGATATATCCTCAAGGACCAGGATGGAAGATTAGGTCGGACAGGAGGAACGATATATCCTCGAGGACCCATGGGTTGGTGAGAGAATAAGTGTAGTTGTTCGCTGGCAAAAGCTGAAGTTCAAGGAATAATCAGGATGAGCAAGGATAAGTCATCAATTGATGTTGCTGAAGCACAAGGCCCGAGTGGGACTACAAATTTTCTGAGGCTGGGGATGGGACAAGATATTTGATCAAATGTTGCTGCAGGACGGACAAAGGTTACGTACAATAAGGAGGAACGATATGCACAAGGGATATGTACAGAAGCTCAGGATTGGGGATAGGAAGATCACACTCAGTGGGACCTCACTAGGACGGAGACAAGAAGGATAAATACAGGGAGGATTGCGCTGTACAGGAAAGGGAAAAGGATATGGTACAAGATATGGTACACAACTTTGGAATAGGATATGGATTGCAGATGGGTTAGAGGAAGATGGGAGCTGAATGCTTGGAGGATAGGGGAGATGGAACTGCTGGGAGATCTGTTATGGAATGGAGGATGAGGACGGTAGCTGAAAGGACAACTGAATAGATAAATAGCTCAGTTTACTATGTTGGCGCCTGTTTGCCAGGTTTTCACCAACATACTTGTCCAAGGCGCTTGAATTGCCAAGTTTTCACCGTTGGACGATTATTTTCTCTTTCTCTCTTTTCTTTTTTTCTTTTTTGCTTTTTTGCTTTTTTTGCTTTTTTGCTTTTTTGCTTTTTTTGCTTTTTTTGCTTTTTTGCTTTTTTTGCTTTTTTGCTTTTTTGAATGTTTTTGGATTTTCTGATATATGCAGGATCAGGTTCAGGCATAGAACCTCTTCAGATGGATGATGTTGATAGGATCATTCAAGGGCTCGCCTTCTGGTGTTGATAGCTGATAGGCACCGGAGCCGAAGGATGCGGTGACAACATAGGGGCCCAACCAAGTAGGCTCAAACTTGCCTTTCTTTTCTCTATTTGCTAGGACCTTCTGATTTTCTTTAAGAACCATGTCACCGACTTGGAATTGTCTAGGATGGACCTTTTTGTTATAACTCCTTTTGAGTCGATTCTGGTATGCCACCAAATGATCATAAGCTTGCTGTCTCTTTTCATCTAGTAGATCTAGCTGTGTGAGCCGGGCCACACGATAGTCTTCATCAGTTGTATAGTTCTTCATGGAGACGCGCAAGGATGGGAGCTCAACCTCGATTGGTAGAATAGCTTCGGCACCATATACAAGGGAGTATGGGGTGGTGCCTGTGGGAGTGCGATAAGAAGTGCGATAGGCCCAAAGGGCGGGATTGATTTGGAGGTGCCAGTCACGACCAGAATCATTGACAACCTTCTTGAGGATTTTCAAGATAGTTTTGTTAGTTGCCTCAGCTTGGCCATTTCCTTGAGGGAAATATGGACTGGAGAAACGGTGATGGATGTGGAGTCTGGCACATAGATCCTCCACATGCTGGTTTTCAAAAGGTGTGCCATGGTCTGTGAAAATGGTAGATGGTATGCCGAAGCGGCAAATGATGTGGTAAAGGATGAACTTGGATATTTGGATGCCAGTGGTTAGGGTGAGTGGAATCGCTTCAACCCATTTAGTAAAGTACTCTGTGGCTGTTATGATATACTTGTGTCCATCCGAAGAGAGGGGGGTGATCAAGCCAACGAGGTCGAGGCCCCAACATGAAAAAGGCCACGGTGGTGCAATAGGTTGTAGATCCTGTGCTGGTGCATGTATCAAATTGGCATGCTGTTGACATGGGAGACATTTCTTGACAAATTCACACGCATCATGTTCCATTGTTGGCCAATAATACCCAACTCTAAGCAGCTGCTTTGCTAGAACCATGCCACTCGTGTGGGCACCGCAAATTCCAGCGTGAACTTCTTGTAAGGCCAGGACGGCCTCGTTTGAGTCTAAACATCTAGATAGGACATTATGATACCCACGACGATATAAGGTGTTGGCTACAAGAGTGTAGCGGGAAGCTCTGCGAATAAGGTTTTGGCGTTGGTTATTGGTGAGATGGGGAGATATGATACCATTTTTTAGATATGCATGGATTTCGTGGTACCATGGGGATTGAGGACCAACCAAGACACACACCATGTCTGCATCGGCATTCTCATAAGCTGGTGAATGTAGCTGCTCGACTAGAAATTCATACTGTGATGCGTCTCGTGGGATTTCCAATAAGGATCCGATGGTTGCCATTGCATCTGCTGCTTTGTTCTGAAGCCTTGGGATCTGACTGAATTGTAGATGTAGGAAATGCTCTTTCAGTTTATCCACCAGTTGCTTGTAGGGTAGCAATTTGTCATCCTTTGTCTGATATTCATCTAGGACTTGTTTGATAATCAGCTGTGAATCTCCAAACACTTGTAATTCTGTGATATTCCACTGAATGGCTGTTTCGAGACCTAAGATGAGTGCCTCATATTCTGCAATGTTGTTGGTACAGGGGAATCCCAACTTGAATGATTTTGGAATATAGTCACCTTGAGGTGTGACGAATAGGATTCCTGCCCCTGATCCATGTGATGTGTTGGAACCATCAAAGTATAGTTTCCACATGGGCTGCTCTTCAATCATGCATAAGTGTTCATCGGGGAATTCCATGATTAGTGGATAGGCATCCACCAGTGGTGCTTCTGCTAGCTGATCGGCAATGACTTGCCCTTTGATTGCTTTGCGATCTACATACTGAATGTCAAATTCGCTGAGTAACATGACCCATTTTGCCATACGGCCTGTGAGGGTTGTCCTTGATAACAGATACTTAAGAGGGTCCACCTTTGATATGAGCTTGATTGTGTGGCTAAGCATGTAATGTCTAAGTTTTTGAGTGGCAAAGACCACTGCAAGGCATGCTTTCTCCATGGGTGAATAGTTAAGCTCATAGCCCACAAGAGTGCGACTGATGTAGTAGATAGCTCGTTCTCTATTTTCATCATCCTACTGTGCTAGGAGTGCCCCTAGTGCTGTAGCTGTTGTTGAGATGTAAAGGATGAGTGGGCATCCTGAAACCGGTGGTACTAGGATTGGAGCATTAGCTAGATACTCCTTGAGCTTATCAAAGCTTCTTTGACATATGGGATCCCACTTGAAGTTGGTGTCTTTGCATAAGAGATGTGAGAATGGTTGGCACTTGTCCGCTAGTTGCGAGATGAACCGCCGTACTGATTGAAGCTTGCCCTGTAGGCTTCTGAGCTGTTTGAGATTTCTTGGTGGAGGCTTCTCTGTTATTGCTTTTACCTTTTTAGGATCGATCTCTATGCCTCGTCGTGATACTATGAAACCTAGGAGCTTTCCAGATGTAACACCAAAGACACATTTCTTAGGATTAAGCTTTAAGCCATAATGATTCAGACGATCAAACACACGCTCTAAGATGTTGAGGTGTTCATCCCTTGTTTTGGATTTTGCAAGGATATCATCCACATAGTCTTCAAGGATCTTGTGGATCATGTCATGGAAGATCGCTGTCATTGCTCGTTGATATGTTGCTCCTGCATTCTTTAGCCCAAATGGCATCATGTTGTAGCAAAAGGTACCCCATGGGGTTGTGAATGCTGTTTTATGTTGATCTGCTTCTGCTATATGAATCTGATTGTAGCCTGAAAAGCCATCCATGAGTGATAGCATTTCATGACCCGCTGTGAGGTCTACAAGCATGTCTATGTTTGGTAATGGGAAGTCATCCTTAGGACATGCCTTGTTCAAGTCCCTGAAATCAGTACAGATTCTGATGTCGCCAGAAGGCTTTGTGACTGGCACCATGTTAGAGATCCACTCTGAGTAGTCAATTGCTCTGATGATTTTTGCTTGAAGGAGCTTCTCAAGCTCTGCTTTAACTAGTAATGCTACCTTTGGATGCATTTTCCTTAGCTTCTGCTTCACTGGCTTAACGTTTGGATCTACTGATAGATGATGAACAACAAGGTTTGGATCAAGCCCAGGCATGTGGGCGTATGACCATGCAAAGTTGATAACTGATTCCTTGAGCAAGGTGCTGAGAGCCATTTCTTCTCCTTCTGTTAGGTTGACTGCAATGTAGGTGATCCTTGGACATTCTTCTGTTCCCAAGTTGATTGGCTTGGTCTCCTCTATGATGATCGGCGACTGCTCTGGTCTATAATCGTGGATAGGGGGAAGAGGCAAGGCTTCATCTTCTAGCGCCTGAATTGCCAGGTTTTCACTAGAAGATACGCCCTTTATTTTTACTATTTTGGAATCAGAATGTGCCCCAAGGGGGTTTTCACATAAAGACTCATGATGTTCTTTTGCTATTTCATTTTTGCGACTAAAGCTTGCCTCTTCCCCAAAATATCCTTCTGGGTGAAGCTGATAGACAGAGGTTGATGTTGGATCCTGATAGCTTGCTGGACCTGATGCCCCCATGAATTCTAGGAGTGCTTGTGCGCTTTGGAACTCATCGATGTGTGCGATGCTTGGTTGGTCCCAATCTATGAGGTCAGGGTTTGTGAGGGGAAGATCTATGAGGTTAATGGATAGTTGTTGGAGGACAGAAGTCCCCAGGAGGGTGTCGTCGGCAAAGATATCGTCGTAGGATCGGATGTCTTTCTCTTGGGGGATGTCTTCGATTTCCACGAGGTCATCCTGGCTATTCGAAAAGTTTACGTTGGTCATGTTAGTGTCCGCAGTTGTGTTATTGGGCTCTTGTTTAAGCAGGCGAGGGGTATTAAAGCCAAGTCCTTGCTGTTCTGGATTTTGGGATGGTATGATAGGAAACAAATTTCCATCCTCTTGTGGTCCTAGACCACCACCTTGATAGTTATAGTGTTCTGTGACATTTTTGTAGGGGATTGGGTATTTCTCTTTGAAGTACTCAAGAAGTTGGGTGTCACGTGATGGGGGATCTTTGTATAACCATTTGTTAATATCTGGATCCATTTCTTTGCTGTTGATGTTGCCATGAGACTCAAAAGTCATGTTTTCGATTTGCTTGAGCTTATAATGTTCCTCAACAGGCTTGTTTTGACAACTTGGGCGCCCTTGAGTATGTGGATCACGTGGAAGAGCTCCTACAGCAAATGCATCACTGAGACTGTATTCGCCACAACCCTGGTTGTTGATCTTGATGGATGATAAGGTGGAAGAGAGGATGGTCTCTGGATCGCGATGGGATCGGGATGAGCTAGCAATAGAAGTACCAATATCGGTTCCAGGACAATGAGTAGAATGAGGAAAAGATGCTTCCATCGCAAGGCAGTATGCGAAGGGGTTAGGGTCAGCATGGATGGTAACCTCAGTGCCTTGATGTGGAAACTTGATGCACTGATGGTAAGTAGATGGTACGGCCTTAATGGAATGGATCCATGGACGACCGAGGAGGATATTGAACGGTAGGTCAAGATCAACAACATGGCAGAGAGTATCTTGCGTTGCTGGGCCTAGCTGGATAGGCAAAGTCATAGTACCTTCAGAGGTACGCTCCAGGTTATCATATGCTTTGATAGTGATTTGCTCATGTTGTATGTCGGCTTCCGTGAACCCGATCTTCTTGATGAATTTTAATGTGCACAAGTTGAGGGCTGAGCCATTATCCACTAGAACTCGTTTGATGGCAAAATCTCTGACCATGACAGCAATGCGGAGAGGGAGAGTATGGTCAGGAGCGACATCTGGTATATCAGATTCTTTGAAGGATAAGGCACATGCTGCTGATAGGTGTCCCACAAGAGTTTCAAACTGAGTTGTGTTAATGTCCGTGGGGACATGACCTTCTTTTAGAGCTTTGTCCAGGATCTCCTGATGGATGGGTGATGTGCGGAGCAAATCCAAGATAGATATTTGGGCCGGCATGTTCCCAAGATGTTCTATGATATTGTATTGTGCTCTTGGTGCATTATGCTATGTTGCGCGTGCATTTGATGCTGGCCTGGTGTTAGACTGTGCTGTGGATGCAGTAGATGTTGGCCTTGGAGGAGCAGCTGATCTCGGAGGAGCACCGGCAACAGTTATCCTACCACTGCGGGTAGTTGCAGCACATTGTCGATCCGGCCCTCTGACGTGGATGGTATTGATGGTGGGCTCATCTTGGATGGGCTCAACTTGAGTTATGCATCCGACATACTTGTCATAGTTGATGTAGGCCGCTGTGTGATCTTCTTGCTTGCCTTTGCCACGATTTTGGGGCTGATTAGCGTTGGCTTGATTCTTCCCGGTATCGTGTTGAGGAAACACATTTTGATATATTTGCAAACCGGCGTTGGGTGAAGCTTGAGCTGGTGCATCAACCTGGATTTCCTTGCGATCGATGAGATCCTGGATGTAGTGCTTAAGCCGCATGCACTTCAATGTTGTGTGCCCCTTCACACGATGGTAATCACAGTATTCATGTTCTTTATACCAATCAGACTTTGGTGCATTGTCATCCTTTTGTGGGATGGGCGGATATGTGATCATATTTGCCTTGGCTAGCTGATAAAAGATCTGATCCAGAGGCTCACCCAAAGGTGTGAAAGTCCTCTTTGGATTGTTCTGATTGTTGTTTTTGTTCTGCCTTGGGGCAACGTTAACTGTGTTAACAGGATTGCCTTGACGTGCTGGCTGTTGCTGTTGGTATTGCTGCTGATACTGTTGCGTAGGTGGTTGATGAGCTTGAGGAGACTGCTGATAAATAGGTGCTTGATATGCGGGAGCTGGGGGTTGCTGATAGATGGGCACTTGTGGCGGTTGGTATGTTTGAGCTGGTGTAGGACTAGCCACAACGAATTGTACATTCTTAGTGTCAGTGGCCCCATCTGTAACAACATTCTTGTTACGATTCCAATAACGAGATTTATCATTGTTGGGTTTGTTCTTAGAATCATCCTTGAAGTGACGAATAGTGCCTTCGTCTAGGAGAGCTTTCTCGATGCCTATGCCTTTGCTCTTGATGTCTTGGTATGTCTGGAGACAGTTCATTCGCATGTGATGGGATAGCTTTGGATGCAGGTTATCAATGAAGATCTTTGTTAGATGCTTCTCTGGCGGCTGATATGATAACCTGGTTATAAGATTCTGCCATCTTTGCAAGTATTCTGCAAGGCTTTCTCCGTCTTTCTGCTTTGAGTTGCATAGGTCTAGCAAGGACAACTCATTCTCCACATTATGGGCATAGTGTGTGATGAACTTCTCAGAGAGTTCAGCAAAGGTGTTTATTGTCCCATGTGGTATTTTGTAAAACCACTCAATAGCAGTTCCTCCCAAGCTTTTGGGAAACAGGCGCAGGAGATAGTTATCACTATAAGCCACTTCTTGGCACGCCATGTAGAACTCTTTGATATGGTTTACTGGATCTCCTTTCCCCCGATACTTGTCAAACTTGGGCATCTCAAAATGCTTGGGGAAAGGGATAGTTGCTATGGACCGATCGAAGGGGTATGAGCACACCTCTTCGAACTTGTAGGTTTTATTCTCTGTTCCACTTTGGAGCTCCTTTAGAGCATTTTTCATTGCTTCCCACTCAGCATTGAGTGGCGAGGGAACTGGAACCTCTGCTTGTGATGGAAGCTGTGGAACTGGATATGGTGCTTGCTGTGGATAAATGGTTTGGAACTAATTTTGGGGCAATGGTTGTTGGGGATATTGCTGGTGTGGCATAGGGGGATATTGATATGGGACCGCTTGATGTTGTTGGGCTACTTGCTGTTGTTGAACTGGCGGTTGTTGTGGGACTGCTTGCTGATTTTGGTCATTTGGAACTTGTTGTTGTAACTGATAGGTGGGAACATGTTGTTGCTGGGGGATGATAGGGATTTGTTGCTGAGGCTGATAGCAAGGGACTTGCTGTTGTTGAGGAATGATGGTTGTTTGCTGAAAGGGGACATGTGGTTGCTGTGGGGGAGGCTGTTGGAACGATGCTGCTTGTGGGTATGATGGTGGTAGTTGCTGAGGTTGGCTTTGCGTTTGGCTGATATAAGCTGGGTGCATGCCTGCGTTACTTAGAGGTGGAACAGATGTGGGGAAGCTAGAAGCAAAGGGCGATGGGGTAAGATAGCTGGGGAAAGTTGGCTATTGAGGTGGTGGAGCTTGCTGGAAGGTATTTGGGATTTGGGATGAATAGGTTGAAGCTGGCAGTGTTTGGGGTAGTTGCTGCTGTGCTGCTTGGGTGAAAGCGGTTTGTTGTCTTGCAACCATAGATGTAGGGGATTGAGATGGAATCCCCCATGCCTTCATTTCTTCTTGTGTGAGGCCCCATTGAGAGCTTGTGTTAGGGTGTACTGCAGCGGATGATGGAATGGTAGGAGCAACGGGAGCTTGAGACACGAATGATGGTTGGGAGAAAGGAGCTTGTTGAGGTTGTGGTTGAGCAGATGCTTGTGAGGAGGAAAATGAAGGAAACACCCAAGAGAAGGATGAGGTTGGAATGGGGAGCGATTGCGCTAACCCCAAAGAAGAAGGTACAGGTGCTTGGGGGGTGAAGGGTGATGGTGCTCCTTTGATGGTGAAAGGCGTTGCTTGACTTGTGAATGGTGGCGGTGTAAAAGCTTGTGTGAGAGGTGGAAGCTGACTTTGGGTTAAGTGTTGGATTTGGGCTTGGGCAGCCATAGCAGATGATGAAGCAAAAGGGGTATGAGATGGAGCGGATGGCGCTGCAGCTTGTGTTATAGGACTGGTGAGGCTTCCTTGCAAGAAAAGGGGAATGGTGGAAAGCTCTTGGGATGTTTGTATGATAGGATTGGGGAATGATTGGACAAATGGAGAATACGCTTGGGCTGGAACTTGGATAGTTTTGATGGGGATGCGTGGATAGAGAGATGGTGGGATGGAGGTACTTTCTGGCAGGTAGTGAACAAATGTGCTCTGCTGATGTTGCGGTACAAGGGCATTGGTCGCTGGTGGGCTATCTGGAGGATTTATAAATGCTTGGTTTGCCAAGGGGGATGAAGGGATGTTTGGATCTTCACATGGGTTACTGGCTTGGATCTGGGGATTGTAGGTCATCATGGTGTTGGTGAAAAGTTTGGGATCGGATGAGGTTGTTGGTGGATAAGGATTCATGCTTCTTCTTTTCCGAGATCTGGTCTCAACAGGCATGGAGATGCAAGTGCTAAATGTATGCAAGATGTTTGGCTAAAAGATGTTGATGGATGCAAAGTTGATGAACTTCTAAAGGTGATGACTTCTAAGATGCAAATGCAAAGATGGATCAAGATGGTGATGATGGAAGCTGGATGGAACTGATATGGATCAAGACGGTGGAGGAAAGATAGGTTGCTGGTGGAAAGTTGGTAAAAGATTACTGAGTGGTCAACAAATGAGCTACTATTTTTCCCAAATGGAGGATCAGAGATATGATGGGGTCAACCTAAGATAGACTGATGATCTTTGGTCAACTAGTTTCTTATCAATACACTCCAATCTCTTGCTCGAGATGATGGCTATGCAAGGACAAGGTTTGATTTCTTTATGACAACACGTTGTGCCAAAAAAGAAGATGATGGTCTCTGATCTTGGATATGGGATAGGAACAACTCAAAAAGGTAGAACACTAAGTGCTGGTGGATCTCTGGATTTGGAACAAGGATGATGGATCTGCTGAAAAGATATGGAAAGCTGATGGGGGGATGCTGGTGGAAAAGGTTTCGAAGGTTGAAGGGACAATGCTCTATGCGAATGACAAGGATTGATTCTAGAATGCTGGTAGGAAGATGAATGCATATGCAACTTTATGATGTTCTGAAATGCAACTAAGGTTTTAATGCTGATGCAAAGGGTGAAACTAGGATGAAACTAAGATGCAAGGCATGTTGGAGACAAGATTTCAAGATCTGAAGATGGAACAAGACATGAACAAGGATTGGCTAATCTTCTGGCTCAAGGTTGATGAAACGATGGTTAACTCGGAAACGAAAGGCGAACTGTTTGATGCGGGCGTTATGGGCAATGTTCTCAAGTCTGGTTTGGGACTTCTCTTCTGCTTGGTTTGCTTGGATAATGGCTTGATAGCTCTTGGTGTTCTTCTTGATAAGTTTTTGCTCTTGATAGGCTTGGGATTTGGGCAACTTTGCTTTAGGATGTTTGTTCTTGCTGGGCATCACTTTGGAAAGGAGGCTTCTGATTTTGAGGCAAAGGTTTCCAATGGCAAAGGTTTAAAGTCAAAGCAATCTCCGCAAGGGACAAAGCAACCCTGCGAGATACAAACAAAGGCAACTGACTCTGACAAAGCTTTGAAAGTGTATGTTTCAACAAGTGTTTTCACGGAGTCTTTGACTGTCAAGCACTTCAAACAGATCTACCTAAGAAAGGTGAGTATCAAAATCGCTTGCCCACAGCTTGGTATCCCCTAGAAGGGAATACAAATGGTGAGTAATCTTGAGGCGACCCGGTAAACCCCTTGGAATCGGTCCTTGCACAAGGATTTTGATACTTTCGGATGTAGATAGGGTAGCCTCTATTTTATCAGGTTTTTAATAGTTCCGTGGTGTCTCCATACCCGGTTATGCTGATCATCCGTGACTCACTTAAGAGCCTTGCCAATTATGCTGGGGGAGAGGAATGTTTACCATCCCCAGTCACGTGTTTGGCACGAACGCCCGGCGATTAGGAGATGTAAGTGATTCTTTTGGTATTCACTTATTTGTATACCGGCCGGGGGGATACCAGTTTGAGGTCGTTCTCCAAGGAGGAAGCGCTTCTCCTTGGACAGGCCTCGCTAAAAGTAGAACAAGTGAACTTGTCCAAGTTCAAATGTTCCACGTTGCTTACTCTAACAAGGATTATGCAAGAATTGAAAAACTCCTACATGCACATCAAGCAGATTTTGTTCATTTTCCCAAATTTGATTAAGTGATGTTTGAACTTTGAAAAATGAAGACACACGTGTTTAGCTTTTGATTTGTTCTTTTTCTCAAAATGTAAATGATTCAAACGGTTGCAAGTTCTTTTCTTTTGTGCATTCAAGATTTGATTAGCGAGTTGATTTAAGAACTTTGAAAAAGCTTTGTTTTGTCCCTTAGATCACTCAAGATTGAATTTGTTTGCTTGCTTTGGAATTTGAAATGAGATAGGGAATAGAGTTGTTTATTCCTTTAGTGCATTCAAGATTGGGTTTGCTTTTCAAATTGACAATGACACTCTAGGACCTAAGTTCATTTCCTTAAGTTTCATTCAAGATTGAGTTTGACCTTTGCTGTAAAAGAAATGAAAAACCAGTCCCAAGCAAAAGACAAAAGGCGACACTGTCCAGCTTATAGGCGACGCTGGAAAGTGCAGAGGCGACATTTAATTCCTACAGACGACATTCTGTACCTCAAAAGGCGACAGATAAAAAACCACAGGCGTGATTTCTTTAGTTACAGGCGTGATTTCTTTACATGCAGGCGACAGAAGAAGAATTCTGGGACGTAACAGAAATTGCCGACAACAGGAAAATCTCAGTTATGCAGGCGTGAAAACAGAACTCATAGGCGTCATTTCTTTCCTCAAATGCGTGATTTAATTGCATGAAAGCGTGACTGAATTCCTTGTAGGCGACATTTCTTTTGTTGAAGGCGACATTTCTTTGTTTGAAGGCGACATTTAATTGCTGTAGGCGTCATTTCTTTTCATGAAGGCGACATTTCTTTATTTCCTGCAAAAAAAAAGCATATAAAGTGTAATTTCATCAAAATGATTGTGGGTTCGAGTCCCACCGGGCGTGCCAGAATGTAGACTAGGATTTGTGAGTGCACCTAAACCTGTTTTGAAGGCCAAAGACAAACAAACGTCATAGCATATAATCAAATCAAGTTTAATGGTTAGCAAACTAAAATCAAAGCCACCTCAGTTTAAGCTTAAAACGGATGCGCCCATGCACCGTTTGATATGCTTAGATATAGAGGGATGTGGGTGTGCAAACTCAAGCACTTGGAGCATGCAAAATATGATGATTTGAGGATCAAGAAGACCCAAAATGACACAAAATAGGTATGAGGAACCTATTTTGCCTCAAAGGCCTCAAGAACACACAAATATGCAAAGCTAAATGAAAGAACTAAGATTAAAACAAGAAATGAATCTATGTTAATCCATTAAGGCTAATTTAGATGTGATTTAAGCTTGAAAATGATCTAAAATGAAGAGTTTATGCTTATGCTAGAATGAAAATGACATTATAACTTTGCTATTTGAGTTTGAGAGTTGAGAGATGATTTGCCTTAGGAAGTGAGGGTATTTATAGGATTTCTAAGGCTTGGGGTAGGAGGAATGAATGGCCAGGATTGAAATTCTTAAGAGAGGCCAAGATTCACTCAAAAGGAAGCACATGGATTGTGCTAGTTCTCAGCTAATCAGGAGGTGACACATGTCACAAGGTGAGTGGATGAAGGGAAGGGCAAAGAGGAGTCAACAAAGGGGGCTCCAAGCTCATAACTCTCCAATAAATGCTTGTAAGAGCAATGAATGGGCTTTAAGAGGCTTTGAAGACTTTGGGGAAGCAATAAATGCTTTGTGGTTGAGATATTTGGAAGGAAAGACTTTGATTTGGTTTAGGAAAGTCTTAAGCTTGGTTAGGATTGCACAAAGGTTTAAGGGTAGGATTAGGATCAGATTAGGACAAAGAAAAGGATTAGAATGGGTGAAGAGGGTGGATTTGAGAAGATTCTAGAAGAGTCTAGATTTCTCCTTGGAATAAAAGGTTATTCATTCCAAAAGCTTAAGTCTTAGGAATATTTATTAAAGTATTTTCAATAAATATGGAAATTAAATATTTAACCTTAATTAAATATTTAACCTTGAGATTAGGGTTAGGAAAGATGGATTAGCCTTTTAATCGAAATTAAGAAGGGATTAGAAGATTTTGGAAGAGGTTAGTGGTCTAGAGGAAATTGGCCAAGTTTGGGATAAAAAATAAATTAATTTATTTTTTGAAGGTTTTTGGGCAATTTATTAATTAAATAATTAATAAATTAGGGATAATGTCCAAATGACATTTTTAGGCTAGATTCCTTAATTAAAGATTTTTAATTAAGAGAGAGGGATTTAATGCCATAAAAATAAATTAATTAATTAAATAATTAATTAATTAATAAATGATGATGTCATCAAGGATTTTCAGAAAACAAAAATAATTTATTTTCTGAAGGATTTTTCGGTGTCTACAACAAAAAATGAAAAAAAGAAAAAGTGCCTTGGTGAAAACCTGGAAACAGGCACCTTGGTAGAAAAAATAGAATCTTTGCCAAGATGGTGAAAACCCAACAAATGGGTGCCACTTGTTTCAAAATGCTCCATCTATCAGCACAATCTTGGTCTTTTCCAACTTTTAGTCTTGCTTTAGTTTGTACATATCTCCCGGTTTGTTCCTACTTTCCTATTTTCAATAAGTCGGTCTGTACACCAATTAGCTCAAGCATTTGTATCCTATCAATGCTTAACACTTGGGGCAACCAATGTCATATCCTATGGCCTCCAATGTATCTTAGACATATCATATCCAGTCAGAGTCCTTTGAAGCTTCATCCGAGTCAGTTAGTCAGTCTCGTCTCCAGAAAGGATTTTGCATCTACAACAACGCAATCACACATCAAACAGAAACTGAAAACAATCTATGCTTTTTTTGACATGCTTTTATCTCCTTGTATGCTTACTAATTTGCATTGAGATTTTTTCATATTGTGTTCCCACAAGCTCTTCAATGATGTCCTTTACAGGATTTAGAGAGTGATGACTGGGGGCATAATCTTTTCTTTGTCTTCTATTTTAATGTGAAAATCTAACAACTTTGGAAATGGTGTTCGACTGTAAGAGCCTCTATCTTGAATTGGATGGCCATGCGTACCTCACCATTGATACCCCAAAAATTCAAGGAAGTTTGATCTAACTATTTTGAGTGAGTTCTTTCTCCTAATGTGAAATGCGATCTTACCTAAGGAGGTGAACGATAAAGGGTCACTTTGGGTAATTCACATTGGATTTAGAATGATCTCTTGACCGTTTGATGTGTTTGTATCGCAAGGCGTATTCTGGTCATCACGACATTTATGTTTTGATGCTTATAAAAATTGTAATATCAAAATGGACATGATATTTAGGTCATCTTGGCGTTATGCCTTGGTGCTTATATCTAATCCAACATTCTGAAAAAAAAATTAATATTCATATGTCCATGGTTTCATAATCAGTGGGTGTTGTATTGATTCTTGCATATACAAATCGATATTCATATGTCTATGGTTTCATAACTAGTGGGCATTGTATTGATTTATCCGGTTACCTAGAAATTCAATGATGAAATCGACCGACACATGATCAGTGACTAGGTCCTAGGCCTTAGGTTGCATTTCATTTTGCATTTCTCTTTGCATTTTGCATGTTTGCATGATCTCACAATGGTTGGCTAAACTTCAATGCTTAAACGATTCTTCAAATCGCATCTTCAAATCTAACAAGAGTTGAATCTCACATGAAGGTTCCTCCAAGGAAACGACAAGTAGAATTTTTTTTCGGGATCAAAATCAAAATCTGAGATCATTCATATTATTAACTACTTGCATAATCGACCTTCAATCATCATAGAAATCTAGAATTCACCTTAACTGATTATCTTCCATCAAACTATCAAAATTTCAACTTGGTCAACCATGGTCAACTCATGGTTTAACCTAGTCAAACTTTGTCTCTAGGACCTCCAAATGATGCAGAATGCATTCTCAAACGTGTTTAACCACTTCTCAAATCAATTAACATGCTTCTGCTCTATCCAATGTTGACTTTTCTTGTTAGATTTCAATTTTAATCCCGAAGGGGGCATGGTATTGCACATCATTCAAAGTCTGTAATCTAAAGCTGAAATCATATCTTTCCTTAGTGATCAAGACAACAACCACGTCTAGTTGCTGATTCATCAAAAAGACCGCATTGATCGGGGCAAATCAATCATCACTCAAGGCATATCAGATTCATCAAGATCCATATCAATTTGGTATTCTCTTAATCTTGTAAATTGTATTAGTTTTTGCAACTATCGGTTCAATTGTGTTATTTTCTTGGTTCTTCAAAAACTGAAGGGTTCAGATGTGATACCAATGTGATTCAATATAAGGACAATCGGGTTTGGAATCAGTCACTCACTTCTTCGTAATCATAAGGTTCAAAATCAGGTGTTTTGACACTCTTTCATAATCATCGGTTCATCGCTGCTATAGTTAACATTATCTTTGGTCATTCAGGACCTATTATCTTCATATCAATTTCAATCAGTTTCTGTCTCATATCAATTTCAATTTCAAACATCAGTTTCAATATCATACATAGACTGTCTTTGAACCACTGCACTTCGCACAACAATTCAAAGAGGGGAAAAATGTAATACCCCAAAAATGGGCTATAGGTTCATTAACCTCCCATATCAACACATTCGAACGAAATTGACATTAAAGTCCTAACCAAAGGCACATCTGAACATCATCGAATCCTAATTGATTATCATAAATTCTACATCGAGGAATATTCCTAGCAATATTCCTATTTATTATAATTATCTTTAATTTAATAATTATTTGGCAATAAATCTGATTTATCCTAAAGTTTGATTAATTGAATATTCTCAATATTTAATTAATTAGATTTAATTCTGCCACTTAATTGTTTAATTGAAGTTAATTCTAATTATTCCTAAATTGTATTATTTAATTTTGACAATAAATCCAAAATCCTATGAATAATTGATTAAATTCTTATTTAATTAATTAAAGCAAGTTGTCAATTTTTAATAATATTGTTTTTGAATAAAAGTTTGAAAAATAATTGTTTAACCCATAAATCAATTGTTTTATTTTTCAAAATCAGTTAAGTTAGAAATAAATCACTTTATTATTAAATTAATTCATAAATAAAACATGCACAATCAGAAAAGCAGACAACTATCAATTATCAATTAAAGCTAAACTCTATTTTGAGTTGAACTCTACTTTTGCATGTTTTTGTGAGTTAATTATCCTTTATTTACAAATAACTCAAAAATCAACCTGAGTTATTTGAGTGATTTATGATTTTCTTTCATGCATCCTCAAAGCCCTAGATTTCTATAAATTAAGGCCTCAGCTCTTCAATTATATCTCATAATTTTGCAAACTTATGCTGGCGAATTGCTATCTGGAGAATCGAAGCTTCTTTGTGAATCAACCACATTTTGTGAGATCACTTTTGTTTTCATATCATTTCTTAGCTTAGTTTGCATATCAGTTTTCCATATCATTATTAGCATAGATTCATATCAAGTTTCATTATCTTATTTGCACAGAAAAACCAAAAAAAATAGATTAATTGCATTCATTTCATATCTAGATTTTGCATTCAAATCCTTCATTTAGGTGTCGTCAAGGTCACTAATCTCGATATAATCTGAGAATACATACTCGCATCTACTAGAAGGAAGTAAATTGCCTAGCTAGTTTAGTTTTCATTTATTGCACGATTTTGATTTCAACTAACCTCTAATATTTTACTGAAGTGTTGTGTCTACAGATCAGGTAC